>CM075852.1:116274951-116719951 GCA_037975125.1 Latrodectus hesperus
AAATAAAGTAATCATTTACAAAATATTATATGAGAATTTTGAAATTAAATCTATGAAATGTTGTAAAACAGAAATTTTTTCATATATTAAATTAAATGGCAAAATACAAAATTATTTCAATAAAAAATGCTCAACAGTTTGGTTTAATCATTATTTATGTACTTTAAAAATCAAATATTATAAAAGTAATGAATGAACTTAAAAAGTTTTTTTATGCGCATTTTCCTTTTAAAACTCTAATATAAAAAAAGGCAATAAGTTAACAATTTTAAAATAAATTATAAATGAATAAAAGAAATGTCATTTTTTCAGATTTCTTGTTTGAAGGCTTTTAATTAAATCATAGTTTAAAAAATATACATACTGCAACTTTAGTTGATTTTCCAGATGCTTTCATTTCTTTTAATCTTTTTTCTTGTTTTTCATATTCTTTGACTAATTCCTTTCGTTTTTGTACATACATTTTTTTAAACTTGCCTAAGAAATAAATAATTTAAAATTAAAAATAGATCTACACAATTATTGATTTTAATTATCAAATAAAATTTATAATTAAAAATATATTTACATATATTTTTAAAAATTACTTCCAGGTAAATATTTCAAAACAATATTTAAGAAATTTTTTCAACAAAAAGGGCAAATATGTCCTTACATTAAATTTTGAAATTATATACATAAACATAAATTTTGCCTTTTCATATTACTTTTACATGCATTAATACTTGTGTAAATTATAAATTTGCAGCAGTTTTCTTATTAATGGATAATTTTAATACAAAAAAAACTTTTTTGTAGTCCAGGAAACATTTTCATATATATTTTATCAGTAAAATAAATAGGTAAAGTGGAAATAGAAAATATCTCATTCAATACATAGTTAATTTATTGAATTTGAAAACTAGATTAAAACTCAGAAACTTTAAAGGGAAAAGCTATTCATTTTAACAAGGATATTAATCTAAATTGTACTTACTATAATTTCCACGATAGTAATACAACTTTAAATTATCCAAATGAATTATATCAGTGCACACATTATCTAGAAAGCTTTGATCATGAGAAACAACTAGTAAAGTCTTTTTCCAAGCTTGGAGATAACTAAAAGGAAAATAATTAATGTAATAATGTATATTTTTAGAAAACTATATAATTGATTCAATATATGGTGACATACTTATCAAGCCAAATAACAGCATTTAAATCTAAATGATTTGTAGGTTCATCAAGAAGAAGCAGCGTAGGTTCCATAAACAAGGCTCTATAAAAGAAAATATATTTAAAACAATTTTGATAACTCTCTTTTAATTTTACATTGAAATCATATCTTAAAAAACTCTTGGCTTTTAAAAATTTCCTAAAACTATAATTCTTTTAGTTTTGAAAAATATTATTATCCATCATTATATTCAATCATTTTTGAAAAATAACATTAGGATGTTATCAGCATTCAAATAGCAAATTTATTATGTACAATAAAAATTTATTTTCTAACACATTCTTTTAATCACATAATATAATAATACAAACTAAAATATATACAAATTTACTTTTCATGGTTTGCAATAAAAATGAAATCTGTATGTTTTCTAAAAAGAAGTTCTATAATTTTACATACATTCTAAAAGACATATTTTATTAATAATTGTTTTTTTTTTAATTCTTTACAAGTTGTTGATGTTATTTTCTGCTTTTCTAACTAAATGTCAGTCAAATACCAGATTCAGTAAGAAAATATCTATATAGGACCCAGAGTTAAATTACAAAAATAAAATGAAACACAAAAATAGTAATTATTTTCTGTTAAATTATTTCCTTCTGCTTATGGGAATTTTAGATTCCGCACATATGAAAGAACATTTTTATCTCCATTTTCTTAACACTTTGCATGCAGACCTTAAAATACCCTGATATTTAACATAAGAGGCCTCTTTTTGTCACTTTGGTAAGCAATGTATGATTATATATATATATGTGGGATTGAAAGTGTCACCAGAGGGCCATTCACATTGAGTCTGCTGCCGGACATGCAGGAGAGAGAGAGAACGATGAGGAGATAGAATATGTTTAATTTGCTCTTGTGATTTTGGATAATCAAATACTTTGAATTATAACCAAGACGTTATTACGAGATTAGATATTCATTTGAAATAGCTTTTTTTCATTTTGTTCTAAACCATAATTACATCATTTAAACATAATGTTTTATTAATTCCTGATAATGAATAACAAACCCATATATATGTATATAAATTGCAAAATTTATATTTGGCAGTTTTTTTTCTTGAATCCAAATCAAAAATCAATTGCAAAAGTCAGTCAAAGGTATCAGTTCCTATTGCAACATTAAGCTTAAACATGCTAACATTTATATAAAAATTAAACTTGTTAAAAATTTCTAAGAATTTTATTAATTACTTTTATTTTCAATGGCCAGACAAAATACAAAGAACTAAAGGTAATTTTTTTATCATAGTGATAGGGGGAGCAAGATAGATCCACCTCCATACAGTGCTCCCTAGTAACACTTTCTGTGGCAAAGAGATCTTTAATTTTGGATCGAACTCCTCCTTAATTCCACCCTAGTCATTTTATTAATAAAAGCTACTAAAATTTTAAACATCAAAAAATAAATAAAGAGTAATAATTTTCTTTACCTGGCTAATGAAACTCTCATCCTCCATCCACCAGAAAAATTTTTAGTAGCACGATCTTGCATTTCACGTGTAAAACCTAAACCAGCAAGTATACGCCTAGCTCGAGCTTCAGCAGAATCTGCTCCAATTATTCGCAATTCTTCATAAACCTTTAAATATTAAAAAAATAATCTGTGAAACTGCATAATCTACATTCAACTGTATGATTAATGAAATTATATAATTTAATGACTGTCCTCCTACTTCATTTAATCGATCTTGTTTTTTTAACGATCCTTTACTCATTTCTGCTTCAAGAGTTTTCATTTCTTCTAAAAGCTCAGTTCGCTTTGTATCAGATTTTAAGACTACTTCAACAGCAGGAGTATCATCAGCAACAACCTCTGTAAAAACCATAGATATTTATCATTTATGATCTCAAATTAAAACTAAATAAGTTAGTTCCAATTTAAAACACTTATATGATATGAGGGTTATTTTATATAAAATAGACAAAATTATTTTCTCATCAGAATTAATTAACTATGTTACTTTACAATCAGTAATGAATTATAACTTACTGCCCATTACTCTTTTAAACAGTCTATGCATTATTGGAGATCTTAATAGTTTTTAAGCTATGATTCGGTACTTAGTCCACTAATTGACTTAAAAATAACAAATTTTCCAGAGAAACCTTATTTTTTTATTAGAATAGTCAATTACATTTACTTTTTAGCATATTTTGATTACAATTATTTTGAAATTTTGTTTATACTTATTCCCCTAATTAAAATATCTTTTAAGTAAATTTCTTAAAATGAAGATATGTTAACCTTCTCAATACAAAGAAAGAAAACATTACGATGTAAAAATTGTACACAGCTTTATTTTTGTCAAACAATACTCATAACTACCAAATATTTCTTAATATATTCACTAGATTTTCGATTCTCAATATCAGTTTAATATTAACAATCCTAAAAACAAAAATGTACTGAAATTTGGTATCACTAAATCAAAATTTAATTTTACAAGTAATAACTGTTTAACTATCTTATATTATACAATAAAAACTATTTATTAAATCACAAAAATCAAAAGAGAAAAAAGTAATTTTCAATATTATCAATTATCAATGAAAAAATTCTATACATCTAACTTACACTAAAATTAATTTGTATATCTTTGATATTCATCAAAATCAGGAAATTAAATTAATAGATTGAAACAAATAGTATTCATTGAAATATGTTTAACAAAAATTATTTCTAATTTCAGCACTATAATAAGTACAAAATGATTAAAAAAGTGGATTAAAAATTTTAAATATATAAACTATTTTAAATAAAATATAAATAACATAGATCTTAAACCCAATTATTTCCCCTAAAATTCAGTTAATATACAGATAAAATACAATTAGATACATACAGATACAAAAATTTGAAAAATAATAAAAAAAAACTTTGGTATAAATTATTCTTTTAAAACCTACCTTGTTCACATAGAAGAACATCTATGGTTGGTGGTATATTTAAAGATCTATTTGCAATATGCTTTAGTAAAGTTGTTTTGCCATGACTAAAAAATAAAAAATTATTCAAAATATATAAAATGCTTTACCTAATTCCATAAAAATGAAAATAATAAGTGTGAAATTTACAAAATAAAAATGAAATTTAATATTTTACCCATTGGGGCCAACAAGACCATATCTTCTTCCTGCAGTAATATGTAAACTAGCATTAATAAATAGGTCTTTACCTCTTGCAGATATTGAAAAATTATCAACCTAAAAGAATATTAAGGACAGAAACAAAATTAACAAATATATGTTATAAAATTTAACATTTGCAAATTAAACTGTAAGAGCAATTGATTGCATATTAAACTTTGTTTTTGATAATTCATCGAAATTTTATCTGGAACTGGTATTATCAAAAATAATCTAGGTTTTTTTAACCATTTTATTAAGCAGATTAATTCATTTAATATTTTTCAATTATGAGAATATTAAATTTTACTGTTAAACATATAATTATGAGAATATTATATGTTTAACAGTAAAATTTAATCATTAAAAGTCTTAAACTACCAAATAAATAAAAACACATTTAGAAAAGTTTAGAAGAGAATTTGATAAGCAGAATTTCTAATAATACTAATTAGTCAAATATATAACTTTTTTTACCTAGATATTTTTAATCACATTAGTGTTACATTTCTCAAAAACTCCTTTCTCAACAAACTAATAATGTCAGGGTTGATTTTGGGGGATATTTGAAGATAGAAATATGTGGTCTTTAATCTACCTTTGTACTTTCTTTGGTATAATTTTATATTGATTGAATCTAAAATTTTTATGTTAGTTTAACAGTTATTCTTTATAACAGTTAAAAAAAAGTATAACAAGAGTATGTCATTTTCATAAATAATTCTTTTTTAAATAAAACTTCTGTGTTTAAAATTATTATAAGTGTTGTTCATGAAATAATGTAAGCATAAAAGGGTATTCTACAAAGTATTCAAAAACAGTAAAATATTCATTTTGAGAACTATATATGAGAATATGAGTAGCATAAAACAAACTATAAACTGATATTATTCATATTTTATTAATAAAGTAAAATATAATGTGCAAATTTCTTTAAAGTGAAGTAAATTATAATTGCTCACATTTAACATTTTAAAGCAACCATTTTTCAATCACTCATGCCAATTTGCACAAGACATCCATAAACAATGAACATTTTTCTTAGAAATGAAACAACTGCTATATTTTAACAAAATAACTATATACTATAGTAAATTCAAAGGAGAAGAATGTGTAATTGTTTATCAATTTATGAAATATTTTTTACAATGTAAAACTTCAAGAATTTAAACATCATAGATACTGTTCATAGCACTTTGATTTCTTAATGACATTTTAAAAATGATATATTTATTTTAAATGACCCTGCAATCTTTATTCATCTAAATTATTATTTTAAAATTGATAAAATAATAATTTTTATTAAATTATTTTATCACCAAAATCAATTATTCAGTATTCACTATAGCTAGAATGAAACTACATCAAAAGTGAATGAAAACAATTTTTAAAAAGAAAGAAATTGATTCCCTTTAAATCATAAAAAAATTTTCTTTAAAAAAGGAAAAGAAAAAAATGAATATATTATGCAATATAAATATCATTAGGTCTTCTTTAAAACTCTTTGTACTTAAAATACATTATATATATCTTATGACTGCAAATCAATTATGCCCAAGAAATTGGAGAGAAAGCTTTATAATTTCAGACTAACTTGACAACCCATACACTTTTGCCATTCAGTGATATATATAATACCTTACAACAACTCCTTCAAAAACTGCACAACAACAATGAGCAAATAAAAGGTTTGAAGGTAAATGAGTTCCTTAAAATAATTTAGCTAAATTTAAATTGTTTAAAGGAACACTTTATCTCTAATATGCAAAAAATATGTTAATTTATAACTGATATCAAACTAAGTACCTCAGGTTAACATGCATTTTACTTCCAAGCCAATATTTGTTAATAATGTAAGAAAAGTCGATTTTCTATTTGACTTGTTTAAGAAGGCATTCACTAATTCCCATTGCCCAAACTTTTAAAATATTATCTTTTACCAAGATAAAGACATATATTCAATTGTTTTTATAAGTACTTTTTAATTATTCTAAAACATTTCCTATTCCTTTTAACTTCTTACTTATTGATGCATTGCTGCAATCATTTTTTAGCCATGAGATTTAATTCACAATTAAGACCTTTACCTTCAACCATTCTAAGAAGTTAAGAATTCTGCTTGAAGTCGATGTTTTAGAATTTAATTCAACAGTTCCAACAGATGAATTTAAGATTAGAATGATCCAAATAGATAGATTATAATAAAATTTAAAATGTCGAAATACCATTTTAAAAAATTAGAATTAGCTAATTCAGAAATTACCAAAATTGGAAAATGAATGTAAATGACTTACAAAATTAAAATATTGCACTAATATTTATAAAAATACTTACAAAATGGGTTTATAAAGAAATTTAAAAAGAATATAAAGATATTACACTAACAAATAGTTAAAATTTGTAAAAAGATTTAATGTTAAAAAGAAGTAATATTGTTTTACTTAAATTCATTTTTTCAATGCATATTTTCTCATTTACAAGATTTATATTATAGCTATCTCATAAATAATAAAAATTCAAATAAATGGAAAATTTTAATATTTGATACACATTAATATTTTTTTCACTCAGCTTTAAAAATTCTTCACAATTAAATATCCTAGCATTTTTTAATTCAACGTAGCTGTGTTACTTTTCAACAAAAATTTTTCATTAAAAAATTATAAAAAAAGAGCGCAGAGTCAGAGGCTAAGATGAATTACAATTGAAAAGGAGTCCATTTAAAAAATAATTATACATAACATTTTCGCAAAAATTCTCAAAATCAATTTCTAAATAATTCGGCACTAGTAATTAAAATTAACTTAATCATAAATTTATAATATTCATAGTTTTAGTTTAAATGAAATCATCAAATTCCTCAACTAAAAATTTGCAATATGCATTAATCTACTGTTGTAAGTATCATGTGTTTTTTTTAATTCATTTAATATTTAAAACATTTGTATGGTCTTTGCTAATTAGAATTTACATCACAATTCAATCAAGATATCTTAATACAAGAGCATAAAATGTGTAACTTGACATGCTCATTATTATGAGATAATGGATAAAAATCATGGAATGTATAGTAGCTTAAAAAAAATTTATGGTTTAAAATCATGCAAATTTAAACTGCCTTTCAATGATCAAAATATATTTTAGGGTCAATAACACAAAAAGTAAAGCAAATAATACTTTTATATCAACAGCATTTTCCAACTGCAGTTGTTGAGCAGCTGATTTTTCTGCTTGTGAAACTGTAAACTGATCATCTACAACTTTATTTCCTAAGGATTCAATTTGTCTTTGATATTCTAGCTGTAAAAATAAAAAATGCTTTATTTAGAAAACAGATATTACATATTACAAAAATTAACTGAATGAATGTAATTTTATTTATCAAACAATTATAAATTTAGAAAACATAATTAAAATATAAAATTAAGAATTCATGAAGAACAAATTTTTACATAATTATGCAATTTAACCATTTAATTGTTCCTTACTTGCTATTTCAGACAATATAAATTAAAGACAAATCTGTATATTATATACTTATCAACATTTATTTTTTTACATTTTTCATTTCAATCTATAAAAAGTCATATTTTGCAAGTTAGACTAAAATCTAGAGTTTAAAATAGATTTCATACCACTGCTAACATTCACATCAAAGGTATTATTTGATAAGATTTGAATACATAAACTGTTGAGTCAAAGGCAAACAGCACTAACCATACAGTGGCCAGTTTGATTGGAGCAATTCTTTAAAGCTACTGTCTTGATTTCTCTTAAAGTTGTTAAACTTTCAAATTAAATATTGAGAGTATATTTTACATAAATTACATAAAACAGGGAAACAGTTATTAATAAATCAATAATTGATTTTTGAATTAACTGTTCAGGAAAACATGATTCTAAGGAGTTTGGTTATGTCTACCTTAAATTAATATTTTGCAATTTATTACATTTGATAACTTTGCAATAACTCTAACATTCTTTATTTTATTCTAACATAACATAATAAAAATTTAGTCTTAAAATAGAAAACAATATTAATGTACTAAACTTTTGTACAATCATATAATGATACAATAGCAGCTTTACAGGCTTTTCACAAGGCAATAATATGAAAAAAAAAAAACAAATATCACCTGAAGTTAAATTTATTATTTAGCAAGTGTGATGTAATTAGTTGTATAAAAGTATACATAAATAGAACCTATAAATAGCAAATCTCCATATACTATTTCATACATAACTCATATACAGCTCATTATGATATTCAACAAGTTTTTTCTCAGTAATATGAAATGTGTTCTGGTGACTGGAGAATAGGTTTTTTGATTTTTTATTTCTGTTAATTTAAAATTTGTTTCCTAAATTCTCAAAACTTGTCTTTTACTAATGGGAAATTGTCAAGCAGTTATATAATTGAAAGAATTTAAGCATATATTAACTTATAATTTCAAATTTGCATTGTAAAATTTTATTTCTTATTAATTTTTCAAAAAATATGACAAGCACAGATAAAATAAAACAGCAAATAAAAAAGTGTGACAGCCTCAGTAGATTTCCATTCATTCATTTTGTTCCAGCATCTCTCATTTTACATCAACTTGTAGTATCTGAAATATCTCTTATAATTAGGTGTATGTTCTCCTAATAGAGAAATATTTACATATCAGAAGATTTTTTTTTCCAGCATGAGTTTAGAATTTTGGGGAAACTTTTTAAATAAATATCCCCTTTTGGTATATAGTGAAATGTACAGTAATTTTAATTTAAGCACTCATACTACATACACCAAAAATCAAATTATTTTGATGAAAATATATAAAATATCAATAAAAAATAATTTAAAATGATGTGAAAAGTGTGTAAGTAAAAACTTGTGTTTTACTTAAAATGTGTAAAAGTAAAAACAAGTGTTTTACTTTTACACATTTTAAGTGCTTTCAAGAAGTATTATAAAAATACAGAAATGAAAAATAAACTACAGAAAATTAAAAATTTTCTAAATATAATTATTTAATTTAGTTAGGACTTCAACTTCAGATATTTCATTCATTTAAAAATTTGATCAATTAGTACCATCAATATTTATTGCATTTGGTATATTCAGTTTTCCACAAGTGGAAAACAGAAAATACTATATATAGTAAATTGATATACTTTCCTAGTATATTAATATTAAACATGTTGATGAAAATACCGTAAATATATAATTGATTAAAGAATTCACCTGTTTCTTCAATTTTTTCTTCTCTTTATGTGAAAGTTTAACTGTTGATTTTTGTTCTTCCTCTGAAAATTTTTATAAAATGGGAAAATATATAAATAAGTAAAATAATTAAATGTTATGTCACTTAAATATAAATCATTAATGAAATTTGAGAATTTTTACATTTACAAATATGGTTCACCATATATAACACTATAGAATTTAATTTAGCTCACCTTTTGATGCTTCAGCCTCTTCACTAGATAGGGATTCATTATCACCCATCCCATTGAAATCTTCATTATCTTCATCATTTTCATCTTGTTTATCTTCTTCATCATCAGATGCCATTTTTTTGGTGGAAGCTTCTGTTTTCTTTTTCTTAGTTTTTTCTTTCTTTTTATTTTTCATAGGCTTCTCATCAACTTCAAAAAATGAAATTACAAAGATTTAAATATGCCCTTAATAGATTTCATAGCTTTACCATTTAACTTTAGAACATCACATATGTAGAACAAAAATCCATAAAAGCAAACAATATGCAAGTATAGATTTTAATAAAGTTCTATGTATCTCTCCGATAAAATTTTAAACATAAAATGAACAAGATTTTTATTTAAATTACTTCAGGAGAAAAATTCTGCTTTTTAAATTAACTTCCTAAAATTTTTTTTGACAAAAATCAAACTTAATGTGATATATATAACAAAAAAAAAATAATAAAATGCCAATATTTAAGCAAATGTACGCTATCATTACTTATATAAATTATATGACATTATGATATTTAGAATTATTACTATGATTTCTAGAAGAAATAGAGCAGCATTTATATACTTGAAAGTTAAATTTTCAGCAATATTATATTTATGTGCATTTAACTTTTTTCAGTGGTTTCCAAAATGGATAAATAATATTAAAATTTTATCAATGCAGCATTTATATATATTTAAAATTTTTTAATCTAGTTTGCAAATGGAAGCACTTGATAATCAGTAAAAATATTGTTTACTGATTACCAAGTGCAGAGTTTAAAAAAAGCATAGAAATTATATCTCCAGATAGAGACAGCTGCCATAAATTTTATTCAAATTCAAATCATGATTTGCAAAATATTTTTAATTAAGATTGTGGAAAATCCCATTTTAGAAGAGTTTGTATGATGACAATGTGAGTTAAAAATTTTTGTCTTTTATGACAAAAATTCACTTTTATGTAAATTTAAAATTGTTTTTTATTTTTTTTTTACATATTTAATTTAATATTTTGCAGTATTTTTATTTTTATAGACAGACAACTTTTATGAAGTAAATATATATACATTTTTAAATAAAATGATGTTTTCAAAATTTTAAGTACTTAGTTTGAATTATTTTTTCAAAAAATGCATACTTTGAAACATTAATGCTATACACAATTACATGACATGGGTCTAGATGTTGCAAGTGTGAAAGTAACAGAAATCTCACTCATTATTTAATTTAAAGTGAAATTATGACAATGTAACAATTCTTCTGGAAATCAATGGTTTTAATTATTTTACTTTTGAGTACAATTTGATATTTTGAACTTAAGTTCGTATATCATTCATCCCATTATTTTTAAAACCATTATCAAAACTAGGACAAGTTAAGGTATGCTTAACTATGGTATATTTGCATTTGATGTAAAACGTTATAAAACTCTGCAAGAAAACTAAAGTTAGTATTACAGATGGAAAAAATTATTAGAAAAAACTATCGATTGCAATTATTAAAATATTTATAAAATTTTGAAATTGGCAAAATCCTACAAGACATATAGGTGCCAAATATCCCAAACCAGCATATTACTATGCCATAATAAATGTATGTTATTTATGTTAATGACTTTGCTTTATTATCCAGTTGTCTCCTACGCTAGACTACAATTATATTGATGTTTCTTAAAAGTGAGTGTCACTATCCTGTTAACTAAAACCTAGTTTTCATATAAATATATGTTTACATTATTGATTTAGCTTTATTGTCTGGTTGTCTCCATGCTAGATTGCATTTATACTTACATTTTCATTATATTTATTTAAGTTAAGCACAACTTACTTGTTAATTAAAATCAGTTTTCATAAAAAATGTATGTTATATATGTTATTGATTTATATTTATAGCATTGCTTTTAATATAAGTTTGCTATTGTTATATATGGTGTCTTTGTTGAGTATTTGTATTCTTTTGATTAATAGAAAGAAAATAATTACAAAAATTGATTATATATATTTTATTGACCAAGTAGGAATAATGGTATTGATTTTTAGTCATATTTATTTTGGAAAATGAAAAAAGTTTATGAAAGCAGTTTCTTAGTTTTGCAATATTATTAATATATTAAATATTGTATAATATAATATAATAAATTTATAATTATAATAAATAAATAATATTGTATGTAATATAATAAATTAATATATTGCAGTGTGAGATTAAAATATTCAAAGCATTAGTTTCAGTGCTATTAGGATTTTAAAAACAGGATATTACAAGAAGTGACATAATTTAGGTTGGTGAAATAGTTTGGAATTTGGTACAAAATCCAAACCTGTATTGACTCATTGTATTTCCCCTTGATATATAATGATTGATAAAATATGGAAGATATAAACAAACCTAAAAAAAAAACACATATTCATATTTTCTAAAATATTTTTTACAGATGAAGTCTTTTCCCACTTTGAATAGTTCATCATCATATTTTATTAGCTATAAGCAATTTCTTTTTTAGTTTGGATTTTTTTTGTCACAACTGCCTTAAATATTTGACTGAAAAATGGATATGGATCTATATCTATGGAGCTAACAATACTAAAGCAGTTTTCCTTTTGGAGCTTGAAAAAGGCACTGTTCACAAAATGAATGAGTGGTAGGTGCAACCTAAAAGTCAATAATATAACCATAATAGTTAACATTTGCTTGCATCTCATATGAAACTGACTATCCTATACACAGTGTACATGAAAGTCACATATTTAGAAATCCAAAGACAAAGGTCAAAAAATTTTTTAAATCAATCTAACATTCATTTGTGCTATTAATTTAAATCTACACTACCTTCCAATAAGTATTTGAACACCTCTGATAAGAAATAAACACAATTTATTCATATTCAGTAGTTAATAGAGCCTCTATGTGTGAGACAATTTCAGTCTTAACCCCAAGGGTATGCTTTCCAAAAATGTTTAGTTTGGATGATGAAAAAGCTATGCAAATTTTTACTTGGAAAAGATATGCCAATTCTTTTATTGATTGCAGACAATTGTTGCACCCCTTAATTTGACGATCCAATTCACTGCAGAGGTGTACTATAGAACTCTAGTCTGGGCATCCTTGGCCAATCAGTTCACCCCATTGACAGCATACCACTACATAGTGGACATCACAACATCACCTGGAAGTAATAGTAACTCACCAACCTATAAAATTATTGTATAGAGTTGTAGAGAAATCGCTATAGAATTTAGTCGGGATCTAGATTAAGGCTCCCAATTGATACCACGAGAAACACATCTTTAATTCCACCTTTGCCATACTTTACTATAAGCATTCTGGAAAAAAAGCATTTACCAGACATATGCTGAACCCAGACTCTGCCACCCAACTGGAAAAGCTTGAATTTAGATTTCTCACTCCAGAGAACCTGCTTCCACTTATCCAAGATCCAATTTCAACATGACTTGCACCACCTCAAGCAAACACTATGGTTGGAATTTGTAATCAAAAGCTTATAGTGGGCAGAATGACCATAGAAACAAAGCAAATGATCTTCCTTGTCGATATTTATTAAAACAGTCCTGAATTAATAAGCTGTGGGAACTTCTGGAATACATTAGCCATTAGTTTGGTGTGGTTTCTCTTAATTTCTTTGGACAGTGCTCATTGGTCGTTATCTTAGTTTCATGGATTTCCTGGGTTAAAGCCCATTCTGGCAATTACCACTCATTTATCACAATTCTTAATCACAAAATCCAATGTCACTTTTAGAATACTTATCTCAGTAGAATGTCCTTTGAGTATTGAAAATCTCTGTGACATCTGACAATTAAACCTTTCTTGAAATCAGACAACTCTGAATTTCCAAGCATATTGGATGTGACTAATGCCAATGCTGTTTTCTACACAATACTTAGGTACAGAAGGCATACTGTATATATATATATATAGATCAGGATTACATCCTCATTTATATAAATGTAAATATCCTCATTTACTTATTGATAGATATTGCATCTAATATTTTATGAGTTATTAAACATTAAAATACTTCAGATATTTTATCAATATTATCAATTGTGAAATAGTGTGGAGGAAGCAAAACCCATTTATAAGGAAGAGAAATAAATATATGACTAATGACAAAAGCAAAGTTACGATAATGACAAATTCTAAATAAATCTGTATTTTAAGAAATAAATGCTAATCTCTTCTTAACTTATGATTAAATTATAAAAAGAAAAAACTAAATAACATTTTTGCTAATATTTTATAAAATAATGAATTAATTAAAAAATTTTTGATACTATATCAATAGGTTTGCAGTAATATCATGAAAAGAAGTAAATTTCCCATATATATATATATATATATATATATATATATATATATATATATATATATATATATATATATATATATATATATATATGTAAGAAAAAAATTACTTTTATAATAAATCAGTCAATGTCTTAATCTACTCTGACATTACGAACAAAAGTAAAAATAATTGATACAGTTTCAATGTTTTCTTTATAGAACATTAATTTAAAAAGGGAAATACAAAATAATTAGAGTATTGTAGGTACATGTGACAATGAAGATTAATAAACTGCAATTAACAGTGAAAATAACTTATGATGAATATGACTAAAATTCATTTAGGAAACTTTTGCATCAGTTATTTAAGATAATCACAGAGTACCCTAATACAATATCCATTTTCTAATAAGAAGTTGGCAGAATCACTTTAAATTGACCATTTTACAACATATATTTCAGTAAAAACTATAAAAATTGTCTGCTCAGCAAATTTTCTCATCAACTAGAAAAAAAAATTTTTTTAGAGGCAGAAAATCCTGGTAATTTTAATTTTTTCATTGTCCTTAGCTTAAAGGAAGGATACAAAATTTAGTTATATCAAATCTTTAAAAAATAAAGTTATAGTTTGAAACCAATTAAGCAAAACTACATGCTTAAGCAGAGACAAGAACTACAGGAACTAATAAATTATAATCCGTTTTGATAATTTTATCAAATAAGATCTTTTAAATTAAAGTGAAAATAAAATATTGATTTAAATAAACATAATTTCTTACTTCTTGATTAATTCAAGTAATTATAAAAAGTAATTTTTTTAGATTAATTTAACAATTCTATATCATGTTAAGTTACAATTATAAATTTTACGCAATATTACTTGTAAAATTAGGTTATATTTTACTTGAAAAATTATAAACATCACCTAAATTT
The DNA here is from genome assembly GCA_037975125.1 of Latrodectus hesperus. Lineage (NCBI taxonomy): Eukaryota > Metazoa > Arthropoda > Arachnida > Araneae > Theridiidae > Latrodectus > Latrodectus hesperus. The sequence continues at coordinate 116,290,006 of CM075852.1, forward strand.
TATTCAATTATGCTATAGAACAAAAATATTGAAAATAAATAAACCACTAATAATATTTTTTACAAAATCTATATTTTTAAAATAATTTAAATTAAATTTAAGGAATAATTCATGCATATATTTGAGTATTCTTACCCGTCTTGCCGTCATTGCTTATTTCCAGTTTTTTTAAATCAATATCGGGAATATCTTCTACAGAATTCGATTCAGAATTTAAATCTAATTCTTTTTTCGATTGTTTAGTCTTTTTCTTAGGCATTTTATTTTGTTTGAAAATTAGCAACAAACACGTGTAAATAAACCACTACATATGTCACACAGAAGAATTAAATCATGTTTTGCAACTTGCTAGATATAGAAAACACTAAAATGTTAACAACAAGAATTATTCATTAGATTCTACACCATAATTGAAAAGATGTCGAAATTTTCATTGGCTGCAAAGTAAAAGTGGGTGTAAAGGAGAGCTTTCCAATCAGGGCACGTTCCTCATTGGACATTTGAGTTGATCTGCACTAAGCCAATAGCGAGAGAAAATTCCCTGGTAAAACTTCAGCGTAAAGAATTCACGTGGCGAAACTATTAACGTCCATACGTGATTTCACTGTGCCGTTACCAATGATCCTGTATTTACATCATATTGAATTCTTGTTTACATTTTAACTGATGGCCAATATTAGATTTGAGAAATTTTAACTAATTATTTTAGAAAACATTTGATTTATTTAAGTGTATATTTTTTTATAATTTCTTTTATTAAAACTCAGATTGTTTCTTGTCAGTTTTATATTTTGATAATTTCTTAGAGAATAGTGAAATAATTTCATAAAATACTTAAATATTCTAAAATTTTATAAAAAAATATTAAATTTTAATGAAATAATGAATTTTACAAATGTCATAATTATTAATAAATAATTAAATAAATAATAACATTTAATATGCAAAAATTGTTTTAATGATCTTGGTAAAGATTTATCATGAATTAATCTTCATCATAAAAAAATGGATAAATTTAATCCCAAACATTATTTCCAAGGGAGAAAAAGAAAAACAAGAAAAAAAAGCAAATAATTTGCTTGGTCGTTGAAGCCTTACCAGCAATTTCTAAGCATATAAAATGTTACTCGAACGCATATTTTGTGACGTTAACTGAAGTTATTGCTTCGCCGGTTGCAGACGAATTCGTTCTCGTATGCTACTGACCTAAAGGGAACGCCTCTTTCACGATAGTGAAGTGAAAGATCATGCATTCTTTCTCCTTTTATTTTTTAATATATTAATTTTTTAATAAATAAAAAACTTATAGATAAACTAAAAATATGTAAAGAGATAATGAAAATACATATACATCATATATGATGCATATGTATTTTCATTATGTTTTTATATATCTCTTGGAAAATAATAATTTCACTTAATTCATGATAATCAGTATCTAAGGTAGGAGCTAAACTCTAGGAATTCCGAAAAAAATATCAACAGCTTCCTAACTTCCCGATCTGGAATCAAGAAAAAATTTACTCATTTAGTTTATTCTCTTTTGATTGATATTCACTGTAACTATCATCACGAAGTTTTTTAATACTTCTGCGAATCCCAAATTTTAACGTCTTTACGATATCCTGGAAAACATGATCAGGATTTTTCATATCACCTAATTTATAATTCAAAATATGCGTTAGCATGCGTACCTTAGTAAAAAGTGAGGCCATAATAAAGGCAAACACAAATTCATTTCTCATTACAAATACATACAACTTCATTATTTATTGTTTGGAAAAGAAAAATTTATAGTACACAGTTTTTCGATACTTACATATCTAATTATTTTTAAGTATTAAAACATATGTTTTAGAAGGAAAAATCGCTAAATCATTAGTGAGGTATCGGCATTTACTTATTAAAAAAATTTATTTCAAGCCTTCTATATTGGATCTATTTATATTTTATTTATTTATTACATTTATTTATATTGGATTTTTACTAAAATTATTATACTTGGTCCAAATATACCAGAATTTAATATAATAAATTCAAAAAAGATATATTTTGAAAATGAAAAATTAAAAATTGATTAAACCAAATCGTTTTAAATTTCTTTGTCTTCTTTGTTAGGCCCGTTATACACGATATATCCCATGCAACCACACACATATATTAGACGTCTTTTAAAGATCCATAGAGTCCAAAAGACGTCCTAGATACTTTTTTCCTTTTTTGCCGTCCTAGATCATGGAAGTCATAAAGACGTCCATGGTAAGACGTGAACTGGATGGTCTTCTGTGGACTACATGTGAACGTCGGATTTACATCCATGATGGAAGAGTTTTGGAGTATTTACGTTTGGATCTGTAATAGACGTTATTTCAACGTCCATAATAGATGTAATTTGGATGCGTCCATGGTGGATGTAATTAAGACATTCAAATTGGATGTTATCTGTACATATATTAAAAGTAGGTAATTAACTGCAACAGTAATTATTTTTGTTTATTGCTTCCATAAACTGAAATTATCGTTTGCCTCACAGTCTATAGTCGTTTATTTCTGCATTAAGAAGTATTTAACGAAGTAAGTTAAAAAATAATTGCTTTCTTTTTATCTATTCAAGTTTTAGTATTTTTTAATAACTTATTTTTATTCCAAAGAAGTCATAATAGAAATAAAGTTTAAGAACTGAGTATTGTTATTTAATATTTGTAGAAAACCAACCATGTTTAATTATATTTTTACTTTAAAGAATTACATTTATTACTATTTTAATTAACTTTAAAAGATTAATTTTGCTTTTATTTATAAAATGTGCATGATAGCAGAATATTATTGCTGGAAGAAAATTTATTATACTGCAAAATAATTTTCTTAAATAAAAACCATTTTTATGTCCTTCAAATCAAAATATTTTTCTCTCCAAATTTACTTTTATTTATTATTATTTTGTCAAACAAAGACTTGTGTATTTATCTCTTCATTTCAACAAAATAAACATTAATAATTATTAGGATTTGAATCAAATTTATAAAATTTATTTTTGGAAAGTCTTAATTCTAAGATTTGATGTTTAGTTAAAATACTTTTTACTGTTGAATTAAAAATCTGAGTGTTTTTTTCATTGAATATTAAATTTTAAATTTATAATTCAAGATTTTGTTACTTAGCAGGAAAAGCTTATGTCACCCAATTATTTTAATGTATGCTGGATTAATATTTCAAATGAAAACCTATTAAAATGTATACTTGAAAATTAATTTTTTTATTTTGTAGTTTAATGGAAGATATGTTTATTTCCCATACCAGATTTGGAACTCTTACTTTCCTGGAGAAACTTCTAGAAGATTTAAATTTTGAATTAGTTGTCTCTAAAGGTTCTAGAAATTGAATTATTCATTCATGGTAAGCATTTTTTTATTTTAATGAAAAAAGATGTTTAAGATTATGTAAAATTATTTAGTACAAATTGTTTACATCTTCATTGATTTAGCATTTTGAATGTTCTGAATGATTCTGTATAAGATTTTGTGTTCACTTAATTTATATGCAAAATTTCCTACTTCCACAATACTTGTAATCCTGGATATTTTGTACATTCTTATTTTGTATTATAACTATTATTATTTTGCTTAATAGCCTTACAATCTGATCATAAACAATATCATCAAAACAAATTATTTTTTAATCACACTTTATATATCTATGCAAATAATTTAAGAAAGCTAATTTACAGGAAAAAATAAAATTATAATAGCAAATGATGATCTAAATACATTGATTTCATTTATACTAAAGTTATTTTTAAATCAATATTGTTAAAACCTTTTTTGTGTTTGAGAAAAATTTAGTTCATTGTAAAAAATGCAATTAGTAACTAACTGAAATAATATACTTTTCCTTAGTATTGTGCATTTATAAAAACTATATTAAAATATGTAGGTAAAATTTAAAAAAACCTTTAATATATTTCTTAATTTTATTTTACTTTTTTTGTCACACTTAAAACTATAAGAAATATTTGTTTGAAAATTAATGACTATGAAATCACAGGAAAATATTTTATTTCTAAAGTTCAAACCATTTGCTTGTATGTGTATACCCTGAACGGAAGTTATAAAGCATGCTCTCAGTGAAATTAAAAACATTGCATACATAAACAGAACAATGAACAAATTTTCTGGAATAAATATTATGTGTATTTCCATTCAAATTTTGTTGATTAATTTGATTTAATAAATGATGCTCTAATTTAATTTTAAGCAGAAATATCAATATTCTTCTATTTTTCATTGTATTCCCTTAAAGTTATTTTGTAGTAATTCACTTTTCTATAGATATCAAAGATTTCACAAGTAAAAATAAACTGAATGGAATCTGCGTTTCATACAATAACATATTTTTTAATTCTATTAAATATCGGTTTTTTTATTGATCTAATAAGAATATTATTAAAAAAGAAGTAAACATTTCATCACAGTAAATATCATTTATCTATTATTAAATGTTAATTGGAAATTTATTATTTCTTTAGTAAGCATTTCATATGCTGTTCTGCTATGCATAAAAAATTGCCTATGATAGGCTGAACCTAGTTTCAAATAAATTGTAAAATTTATTTGCTTCATAAATAGTTAGCTTTATATTTATAATTTTAAATATTTTTATTGTGTTATGCTTTAATTATTTTGGTTGATAAAGTTGAATTAAAGGTGTTTTAAGAGATAAAAAGTACCTCATTTATAAATTCTAAACTTAGTTTTCCATTTTAGTTAGATGAGAATAACAAACTTATATACCTGAGGATGAGATTAAATTTAAAATAAACAAATTATATTTTAAATTTAATCTCACCAGAAAAAAGGTTGTATTTGTTGTGTTTTCACATTCTTGAAAATTTAGATTTTTCTGTATTTTTTAAGCTCATTAGGAACTAATATAGAGAAAGACATAATAAATCCTTTAAGGATTAAAAACATGACAATTTGTTTCGATTGAGTGCAAATTGTAAATAAACATTTCATGTATTAAAATTTATTAAGTATTTACAGTTGTAAAAATGATAAAAATGTTTAATGAAAACACTTAATATATTTCTTAGTTTATAACATTTGTTTATATTGAGCACTAATATGTAACTTCAATTCTCTATGTGATTATTTAAGTTCTGTTCTTTTAATGCTAACGTTAAATGTTACCTATTATTTTGATCATTTGAAGATTCCTTACAAATTTTAAACATTTTGTAATTCCAGTTATTTAATCAATTCCAAAGGATTAAAGAATAAATAGTATATATTTCCCAGAAATTATATATATAGTCCCTTAGTTTTAGCATATATGTAATTAAAAAGATAGATATTTCTAAAATTGATATTATGAAATTGCTGAAAGTCAGTAATTGATAAAGAAAATTTAAGTTTCTTTATTTTATTTATTTATTTATTTTTTTGCTGAGTTTATTCTGAAATTTTTTACTGATAATGAAATTTGCGGTAATCAGTTTTACCAATCACGTTGAATTAATGTAATTATAGTATTGCTGAAAACTCTTTCCCATATTTTAAAAATTATTTTTACTATTTTTTCAGATTGCTGATTTGCAAGTATGATTTTTGATAATTGTTTTGAAATTTATTTTTAGAGGGTTTCCAGAGAACACAAGCAGTCCCCTAAGAGGTGAATTGGCTACGTGGCAGACCCTAAGAAGTGAATGGAGAATTGACTGCACTATGCTGAAGGAACGAAGTTCAAGTGAAGGAGTAAAAAAAATGTCAATGTATAAACATATTAAGGTATAAATAAAAATAAAAACTGCATCTTTCAAAAATAAACCTTTATTGCATAAGTATGTTTTAATTTACTTTTATATAAACCCAATTGCACTCATCACAGTTTATTACTAAATCTTATATGCTTAATAAAAAAATTTCTTAGAATAAATTCTAATATTTTTCAAAGAAAAGGAAAATGTTAGTTTTATTTTAAAGAATATAAAACACAAATTTCAAAATATTACCTGTAAAATAATATGCATTAAAAAGTACTAAAAATAATAAGCATTAAATAATGTATACAATAAATGAATGTAAAATAATATGTTATAAAAAGGGAACTTACGTATTAGCGTCACCGCAACTTTTTAAGTCGAACGAAAATAACATTTTTTTTTTTTTTATAATTAGAAAATTTCTTTTTAGAATTATAAGTCAATTTTTCAAAAGTAGAAAAAATGTTCAAATTATAGGTTACATGCTAATTCTACTTATGTTTAGGAACGAAATTTGCTGAGGTGACCCTAAAACATAAAAGTACCTTAAAAAGTAATTAGAATGAGAAAATTTTATTTAAATGTAAATAAATAAGATATAAAAAGAATTAGAAATAAGATATAAAAATAAGATATAAGAAAGAAAAATCTATAAAGGTATAAATAAAAAATAAAACTTTCTAGTAGGCAAAAAATGTAGCTACTTCATATAGCAAATAAAGAAAAACTTAACACAACAAATGTATAGAAAATATAATTAATTAAAAACTAAGTTCTAGTGGATAAAACCTTGTCTAGTGGATAAGAACTGAGCCACTAGAGAAAGCATTCAGTAGATAAGTCTCATCTAAAATACATCCATGAAAACTACCTAGAATAGAGCAGTGAGTATGAATACATCCAAATTTCGTCCATGAATCGTTCAATGCCATCATCTTGTAGGCGTATAATAGATGTAAAATGGATGGATATTTCACGTGCCATGGATCCAAACTGGACCAAAATGAGACGTCTACTGGATTAAAGTACATCCACCTGATGATGACGTCTAGTAGATGTCAATATATTGACGTCTACTGGACGAAATTGTGTTGTATGAGATTTCTACTAATGGATATGTATGATGCGTAGAAAAATGTACCGGGCTTGAGATAGTATTAAGGAATGAAGAAAATTCAAGCAGGCACTAATTTTACCTCTAACATGGCGCTAATTACAGGAAGTAAACAGTAGCTGCTGTCACGAACACCTCTCTCTTCTCATATGACTGTAAAGTATTCTTGTTGTAAAGTATTCTTTCGTTTTATTTGCTACAGTGGTCTCTAAAACAAATGCAAGAATTCCCAGTAGCATACAAAGATTAATCTTAATGGGAAATTTTGAACATTGATTATACGAATCAAATAAAGAGAAAGCGTATAAAAAATTATAAAATATTTTTAAATTGAGGAAAATTTAATGTAATGAAAGACAGAAAAGTGAAAAAAATGTTAAGGCTATTATATATATTCATACAATGAAATATTACTGAGAAAGATAATGAATATTCAAAAATATTTTACTTCTATGTTAAAACAGTAAACATTAATAAATTGAATTAAAATTTTCCATCATTAATTCCATTTAATTTAAAACAATATTATCATAATTTATTTCAATTAAATAAAAAAATATACAAAATTTTTCAAATTATTCAATTATATTTAGATTTTTTAATCTTTTATAACAATCATATTTTAATAAATCAATAAATGATTTTATAAATTACTTTTTTCTTAAGTTTTACTTATAGAGAACTTTTATAATTGTCTGATGTTTTCTGTATTATTTGTATAAAAATTTGATAAGAAATAATTATTATAAATTTACGTTCTACTGTCCAAAAGAGAAAAGTCGCATTCAATCGTTCAAGAGGTTTTATAATTAAAAATGTTATTTTGCCCAATAAACTTTTTACAGTTCTTCATTCATCTTAGTATAGTTTGAGAAATCCTTATCTTCTGAGTATATTTCTTAAATCAAATTAAGCTGTGAAAAAGATATTTGCCGCAGCATTCAATTTTGTGCCTATTTCTTTTCTTATTGTAAATTTTATTTTTTGCATCATCACAAGTCAGTACATATTTCTGTGCTTAATTTACTCATGTTAAATTATAATATTTTCTTTTAAAAAAAGATATTTCTAATACATAAGAATAAAGTCAGATATACAGGGTGATTATAAAAAAACTTTGCCAACATCTGCACTTCTAGCGTTCATTCTATTTAACCGATCAAGACGATACTTCAAATATAGTTCTTTTGAGATATGCGCTCGAGATTCTGTGAATGGCAACACAGTGGCCCTCGCGGTTACAGTTATAGTGACAGAAACTCGAAATTTTCGAATGGCAACGTCTACTTTTTACCATCGCAAAATGTTCAGCACATGCGAAAACCCTAAATAGCGTTGAAACGGTACCGATATGTCTAAAAACGGACGTGTTCTGCAAACACAAAAAAGAGTTCTGAAAACCGGCCAATAAAACACGATCTGGGCGCACGCAATAAATTTGCATGTGACAGAGTCAAGAAACCAATCACAGAACGCCGGTCGCCAGATATTCAGCGTAGGAAACCTATAAAATACCAAGCGGGTATGCGAAGTCGTCATTCGGGAACTCGCACATGCCGACGATATGAGTCTTCCTAGGAAAGTTCGCGGTGAATTGATCAAACTCTATTACCAAAATGGGATGAACGCTGCGGAAGCCTTGCGTGTGTATCGCCGCAATAATCGACAACGACGCGGCCCATGTACTCTGCAAGCTCTGCGTGATTTAGTGCGGAAATTCGAAGATACAGACTGCACCTGTGACAAACAGCGCTTCGGATGGCCAACTGTTTCTGAGGACGTTGTCGTGGAAGTGCACCATACAGTGACTGCAGGACACACAGAAACCGCAAGAGGCATAGCGCGCGTGTTGGATATTCCGAACTCAACGGTCCGCAAGCTCTTGCGCTCGGTACTTCACATGTTTCCCTATCGGTTCCAGCGCGTCCAGATGTTGGAGCCGGGTGACCCACAACAACGTCTGGACTTCGCAAATGCATTTTTGTTACGATATAATGCGGATAACGACTGGCCACTTCGCATACTATGGACGGACGAGGCGCATTTCACCTTAAATGGCAGCATTAACACAAAGAATTGTGTGCACTGGGGAGAGACGAATCCTCATGCTGTGGCGCCAGTACCATTATTTGACGCCAAAGTAACTGCGTGGTGCGGCATTACAGCTACATTCGTTCTGGGCCCGTTCTTCTTTGAGGAAACGACCCCGACTGGCCCTGCAACATGTTCTGTAACGGGCCCTCGGTATGCAGCCATGCTGAAAAATTATGTCTTACCGGAGTTGCGTCGGCTGAATGCACTCAATGACATTGTTTGGATGCAAGATGGCGACTCTCCACATATAGCGAGGTCAGTTAAAAGGCTCCTGGATCAGCATTTTGGTGATGCACTCAATGACATTGTTTGGATGCAAGATGGCGCACCTCCACATATAGCGAGGTCAGTTAAAAGGCTCCTGGATCAGCATTTTGGTGATCGCATCATCTCACGCTATTATCCTTTTCCGTGGCCTGCGCGATCCCCAGATCTGACGCCTATGGATTTCTGGTTTTGGGGCTATCTCAAATCCAGAGTTTATCTGTGCAATCCTCAAACATTGTCGGATTTAAAGGATTCTATACGGCGTGAGATTGGAAACATCCCTCGTGCCATGTTGCGTGCAGCGACATTGTCCACCGTCTCCCGCATGCAATGCGCAATTGCCTGTGATGGCACTCATGTGGAAAATGTTTGAAATTAATAAAGATTTTTTTCTCTATGTGTTCTCATCATTGAGCAGTGTCTTGTCTCTGTCGTATGCATTATTCCTCCGTGCGCCTTGAAGAACTGTTTGTATGTGTATAACACGTCGGTTTTCGGACATATCGGTACCGTTTCAACGCTATTTAGGGTTTTCGCATGTGCTGAACATTTTGCGATGGTAAAAAGTAGGCGTTGCCATTCGAAAATTTCGAGTTTCTGTCACTATAACTGTAACCACGAGGGCCACTGTGTTGCCATTTACAGAATCTCGAGCGCATATCTCAAAAGAACTATATTTGAAGTATCATCTTGATCGGTTAAATAGAATGGACGCTAGAAGTGCAGATGTTGGCAAAGTTTTTTTATAATCACCCTGTATTTTAAATTTAAAACTAAATGGCAGGAAATTTTTTTTTTAATTTTTAAAACTTTTGAAGATATTTGTTCTTAATTTGTATAGTATAAGCAATTTCAAGCGAAAGCAAGCAATGTTTAAAAAAAAAAAAGGAAACTCCTGAATGTAGCTTCCACTTCTAACTGCTCTTTCCCAATTTTATTGAGAAGAATTTGAAAAGACAAGATCTCTCTCTCTCTCATGTGTGCGCTTAATTACTTCTATTCTCTTAACTAATCCATACCCAAAATTGTATTGGTTATGGTGGGCTATGACAATTATTCCTATTTTTGAATAAATCAATAAAAAAGACTGGAAAAAATTATTTGTTATTAATTTTGCTTACAAAGCTTTGTTTTAACATACTTTTACAAATTAATTTGGAAATTCTGATTTAAATATTAGTGATAATGTATTAACAAAATACGGCGTATTTTCTTCTGGGGGAATATAACTAATTTTATTGGCCAGTTTCATAATTGAATTCCTCTTAATGTTGTTCATTCTTAACAATTTTAAAAATATTGAGTTTGGTTTTCGGAAAAAAAATTTCATACATTTATAAAAGTCAATTTGAATAAATGAAAAATACACGTATCCTGAATTCAACTGCATTATATCATAATATTTCTGATAACAGAAACCATTAAACATATTCATTCTAATTAATATTTTGAATTATGTTAAGAGATTTTGGAACTATCTGAAATACATTCAAAGTCTAAATTTTAAATATTTTTACAAATTAGTTTCAAAACTTTTAATTTAGGGATTTTGCATCTAGCAGATGCTGGAACTATATTTTGATATAATAATAAAAAGTATTTTCAAAAACAAAATTCAGTAATGTTGTAGTGCAATAGCGAAAGTAGAAATGCTGTAATAAAGTCATGCTTTTGTGTTTCTCTCTGAAACTGTTTGATATTTGAAACAGTTGCAGAGAGAAACACAAAAGCATGATTTTATTACAGCATTTCAACTTTCGCTATTGTACTACAAAAAAACCAGATAACATGAAGTGACAAACAACGCTGCTTAGTTCCAGGTACAATGCCGTTCACTTTTCTAACATTATGGTCTAGTAATAAACCCAACACCTGATAGCTTATGCCACTGACAGTAGTGGTGGAAAACCATTAAATTCAATGGAACATTTAAGTGCACTGCTCTTTCAACATGATAACTCTCTACTATGTTACGCATGAAGCCAACTACCATTTTTTGACATAAAAAGGTACATTTACTGATACCAAGTTTACTTTTTTTAAAAATCATAACTGGATATTTTCGTTGATTGAGAACTTATTCAAAAATTAAATTTTGTAATGAATGTTCTTAGATTAAACTTTACAATTCTAGACATATGGCAATTTCCCGCAATCGAGCCCGGAATTTAGATTCCAAATTCGATTCTAATCATTGCAAAGTGCAAACTACACCATATCGTTATTACTTCCCAGTGGTTTGAACAAGAGCTTTAATGCGATCGTAGGATAAAATATCATTTACCGTTCAGTGTGAAAGAGAGCAGTCTATTGTTTGTTTTTTAATAACTTCTCACGATAAAATATCGGACGACTTTTTATTGTACGATAAAAGTCATCTAGTGTGAAGGAGGCCTTTAAGGTTTGATCTCAGTAACAGGGTGATTCAGCTGAGAATCATCAATACCTTTTCCTTTTCGAAGATTATATAGCAAGGCTCTTCGAATTATATAAAGAATCAAATTAATAAATTTTTGACAAAATTTATTAAATAAATAAGTTTTGACAAAATTTATTAAATTAATAAATTTAAATTATTTTTGTGCACCTATGTAATTTAAGAGAGTATTTTACCCCATCAGAATTTAATGTAATTTTAATTAAAATAAACTTGCAGTGTTTTCAGCAGGACTAGAATATATATCAATGACATCATAGTTATAAAGTGTAAATAAACAAACCCTAAAAATGTTATTGCTATTCTTCTATACCTCACCAACAAATAAAAATATAAATATAATATCCTAGATTTCAAAGAGTAACTTTGAAATGTCTTATAAACTTAAAAGTATTATATTATATTTAATATATTCATAACAGCTTTTGACGATACCTCTTTATTCTATCAACGACAATAAATAAAAGCACAGTTAATGCGATTTTCTAACGATCAGTTGTAAATGCAGGAATAAAAAACAGGAAAGGATTTCTAGAATACATTTAGTTATTGAAGCAAAGAATTCTGCATAAAAGATATTCTTCAAGTCTTTAACATTAACTGAAAATGGTAACTAGTTCATTTTTTTCTGATAATGCAATTGTCGAATTAACTTAAAAATGAATAGAAATTATTATTTCTTTTATTCATTATGTATTTGAGCGTTGGTAATAAATGTTTCCTTAAAATATATTTATTGTTCAATCTGTTATATGCTTCTAAAAATAAATTAACTCTCAATCGTATTTAACAGTTCTGAAGTAGTTATCTTAAACTTTACGTATCTATTGCATTCAAAACTACTTTCAAAATTTTACAATTACCGTTATTTACTTTATACTAACGTGTGAATTTAAAGGTTGTTGGTTCTTTAATTATTTTTGTAAATGTGCACTTCTAGTGCCCCGTTTTTTCAGTAATAAACATCATAGTACTAAGCAAAGTATAAGCGACAGCAAGCGTTAACTGTGTATTATTAAAATAATAAGAAGATATAAAAATTTTATGCATAATTATATTAAATGACAGGGAAAATAAATTCAGTGATGCACTAAACATTGTAACAAAATGTTCTGCACAATTGTCATAAATATTTATGCTTATAACTTTTATGATAAATTTGAGTACATCTTGCAACCTCTCACATTCAGTAATTTTGCCTTATGTTTTCAGTATTATATTTGTCTTGACTGATTTGAATGTTGGTTAAAATCTACCCATTGGTGCAATTGAGAGAACTACCTCATCAGCCGCTTGATATTTTTATTCAACAAAATTCTAATTCACGTGAATTCATATAAATTGAAATATTGGAATCATAATATTTCTTTTTATTTACTAATCATGACAAAGCTTTGTGATAAAATGCTTAATTTTACATTATTTATAAGGATGTATATTTGCATAATAGCTACTAATTAAATGTTAATCATAAGATGCAAACTAATAATATGATGTTGCTTAAACAATATATGTACTATTGATGTATGAATACAGGTCATATTTTGATTAATAGAGGAATGTTTAGCACAAAATAAACATTTAACACAATGCTAAGAAGTTCAACTCAATCATCAGGCAAAATAGTTCTAAATGAATACTATAAATAACTTAAATTTTTAGAATATTTGGTTTTTGGTTAATTGAGCAATTTCATCTCATTTAAAAAATGTTTTATGTAATCTTCCAGGCTGGCATTGTCAATCTATGTGTACATAAAATTTAAAAGTTTTGTGCTTAAAATTTTTTAAAGTGTTATATACAAATTTTAAAATAAATGTAATATCTCTGATATAGACATTTTAAAAACCAGTTCTGTTTAATAAGTGAAAAGAATATCACTATTACAAAAAGCAGTGTACTACATTTATATTTTATATTATCTGCTTATTCTTAAAAATTTGACAATTGTATTTATTTTAATTTAAATAATCACTTCTATTCCATAATTATTAAATTACTTATAAAAATACTCTTGTATATCATAAAGAAGTAGTAATTAGTAATACTAAAGTACAATTTTAGACTTGGAAAATAGATAATTTTTGGCAATTATCATTTGACAAAAAAAAACCTTGATAATAAAATTACTATGTATTAAAATTGAGCATTTCATTCAAGTATAACTAAATTCAATGCTTTTTAAAATAATTTTTTCTTTTCACAATATTTATAATTCAATATATGATTTAACATTTTCAAGAAGGATGAAGCTAAAATAAATTGAAATATTAAAGCCATGCATTTATTTTAAACAAAAATTTATTTTTTCTAAGGGATTTATTAAATTTGTATTATATTGTGCAATTGAATTCTTAATTTGAAAACGTTAATGATATAGCAAAAATTCTTATGGTGAAATCCTACAAGCTAGTATGAGTTTTGCACTATTTCTATTTCGTGTACCAATCTAAATTGCATCATTTTGCACAATATCCAATTTTTAAAATCCTGTTCATGTTTGAATTTGAAATTTGAATACCACAAGCTTGTGCCATTTTATATCTCAAATATGAAAATTTCTCAAATATTTCATAATTACTGCAGAAACAATACAAAACTAATAACTTGAATCTACTTTTACGAAGATTACATATAACAAAACAAGTATAAAATAATTATAAAATTATTACTTGAAGTATAAAAATTTACTATAAAATCTATTATTCTTACGCAATCAATAAAATATATATAAACAATTTTTATAATTATTTTCCTCTAATTAATCAAAAAAATACAAACACATTACTAAAGTATTGTATATAAGAATATCCAGCAAATATTAACAGTTGTGCTGTAAAATTAATCATTAATGTAAATAACTTACAGTTCTAGTGAAACTCAGATTAATTATCTGGGCTGTGATGCCCACCTTATAAAAACATTAGTTTAATGCAATATAGCTCAGGAGACAACTGGTTAATAAAGCTAAGTCAATAATATAAAAACTCAGGTACTAATTGACTGGGCAGTGGCGCATACACCTTAAAAATAAACATCAGTATTAACACATTTTAATATAGGAGACAATTAGGCCTAAAGTTGAATCAATAACATAAATAATATATGGTATGAAAACTTAAGTTTATAATTAACAGAATTACAATTCACTGTAAACTAAATAGATTTATTTCAAATATTTTGACTCAATTAATAAAATAAAAATTATTTACAATAAAGTAAAAGTACTCACCTGATTATCACTTCTAGAAGATTTACATGAAATTTATTTTAAAAAATGCAAATTATATATATATATATATATATATATATATATACATACATACATATATATATATATATATATATATATATATATATATATATATATATATATATATATATATATATACATCCTTTCACTTATTACACACAAATATTAAAATACAAATTTTTTAATTTGATGTAGTTTCAAATAAAATATAACATCAAACACTTAAATTTCAGTCATAAATGAAAAAGCAAAATTCATAGCAAAAACTTCACATGCTAATTTCAAACTAATTTTGCTCTTATGCATATCAAGTTATGTCTTAAAATCACAAGGTTCAATCTGTCCACAGTTAGCTCCAAATAACATAGCACCTATACTGGCTTGTAAGATTAAGCCATTCTTACTAAGGGTATGCATGAGTTATATAAGCTTCCAGTCAAATATTTGTATACTTCTCAAGTTTTATTACTAAAAATAATAAGAAGGCTTGTTTACCCATATGGATAATAAAGAAATTTTATTAATGTTTTGCTATTATTTATTGTTTTATAATTATTTCATTTGCTTTGGATGTTTTTGCTATGAAATATTTATGAGGTTTCAATTAATTATGTTATAAAAAGTTAGGTAGACATATTTTATAGACATCACTATTTCACAAAGTACCTCTAATGTGAATTGAGGTTGAAAATTTCACCTCCATATTTTTTTACCATGATCATAATGTAAAATAACAAAGTTTATGTATTTATATTTGTCATTGTCAGTAATTAATTACAGATAAAGTTTTAATTATTTAATAATGGTTTCAAAATTACTAGAAAATACTATGTAATATTTACAACAGAACACATCAACACACAACATCACATCAGAAAAATCCAAACAAAAATTGGAGATTGTCAAAATTGAGTTCCAGTGTCTTAATCAGTTTCATCTTTTGCTCAACTCCCTATGATCTTGCCTTTTTCTTTCTATCAGGCTGAGAACTGTTGTTAAATCACTTTCTGGTAACTCTTTCAATCCCATATATATGCATTGTATAAATGGTTTGAATAATTTTTAAGGTTTATGTGATTTCCTTAAGATACAAGAAAAGAAACATATCATCAAAAAACTTAAAATATTTATTATTTATAATGTGCAAAATATATTAAATTGATATTTATTTGTGTTTATTGTAGGCAGAAAGAAAAGCTGTCAATAAATATTATCCACCAGAATGGACACCATCTAAAGGATCCATTAATAAGTTTCGAGGAACACATGCATTGCGAGAAAGAGCTCGTAAATTACATTTAGGCATACTTATTATCAGGTACTTGTTTAATACTTAATCTTTTCTATAAAACACAAATATTAAAAGTAAATTTTTAATTTCTCTTATTTTTTAAAATGTATCAAGCTGAATTTGAAAATCTGGGTGATCTTTATATATATATATATCACACAGACTGTCTTATCAGTTATATAAAATATCCCTAAATTCAGCATATTATTAAATTTGAACTAAAGAATAACAATATCATTTTTTAAATTATATGTGTTTGAATTGTTATATCTGTTTGATAATTTAAATATGCTTGACAATTTTCTTAATATCAATTGCTTTCTTTCTCATATAGATTTGAAATGCCTTTTAACATATGGTGCAATGGATGTGAAAATCATATTGGAATGGGAGTTCGCTACAATGCTGAAAAAACTAAAGTGGGCATGTATTACACAACACCTATTTATAAATTTAGAATGAAATGTCATTTATGTCCTAACCATTTTGAAATACAATCAGATCCACAGGTAAATTATGTCAGATTTATAATTTTTTTTAAATTATCGTATTTCAATTAGAAATTACAAGAAAAAGAGCCTAGTTGTAAATGAATTTTAAGGTCTAATTTTACGATTTCTTCCTTAAGAATATATTATTTTTCATGAATTCTCTTACGCTATAGTTCTGTTGCTATTAATAAATAATTAAGAAAATAAGATAAAAATTATAGTAGTTGAATATTATGAATTTAGATATGATCTTTAATGTATGAAAAGATTTTTGGACGAATATTAGTGTTAATTCTACACATTTTATGGGAGTAATTTGTATGTTATGTATAAAACAAACCAATTTTTATAAGATATATATGATTGTATGATATTATTATCGAAAATATCGTTATAATGATTGAAAATTAGCACTTATCACCAGTTATTCAACTTTGCTTCATGGTCGATGAGGGCTGTTTGTAAAACAATATGTTATTAGTCATTTAGTTTAAACAGAGGGCATCATGAGAAAGCTATTGATGTCATCCCACATCATTTATTTGATAATGGTTGAGGCCTTAAAAAGAAGTAATTCTTAATCAGTAATGTAAAAAATTATTGATTTTTACAATACTTGATTTTGATTAACTGAATAAAGGCTGAACTGAATAATAAGGGAATCTTTATAAAATCTATATAAATGCACTTGTTAGATATAATCACTTAGTAATAATATTATTTATTATTATTATTTGTTTAAAATTAATCAACACAAAAATGTACTTTAAATTTTTTTTGCAATTTTTAATTTAATTATTAAATTCCTTAATGAGATATCATTTATATCAATTCATATAAAAAATAAATTCATTTACTAAATTATTGTCTCTATCAGAAGTAAGTTCTTTCATGCTCCTAATTTAAAAAATATAATCCATATCACTTTCTTCCAATGTTCAAATATAAACAAATTAAATGTTTCAAACTTACAGCTAGTAATGTGAAATATTAATGAAAACTGTGATTTCTAGCAATAAATTAAATAAACTGAAAATTCAAATTCTAGATTTAATATTTTAAACTAATTTATCTTTCAAAACAATATTATTTTTGATGAATTATACTCCATGAGAAGCAAGGGCTGTCAACATTTTTCATAACAGGAAATTGTCTTTCATGTGCAGATCAGATTTCATTTTATTTAGAAATTGATTTTGGCATAGTAATGTACTGATCTGGCTCTTTTGACACTCACTATATATTTGAATATATATCTATATTGAATATATATCTATATCTATATTTGAATATCACACTATACATTTGAA
The DNA here is from genome assembly GCA_037975125.1 of Latrodectus hesperus. Classification (NCBI taxonomy): domain Eukaryota; kingdom Metazoa; phylum Arthropoda; class Arachnida; order Araneae; family Theridiidae; genus Latrodectus; species Latrodectus hesperus. Next base: position 116,308,024 of record CM075852.1, read on the forward strand.
TTCTATCAAACTACATTTTAGGAATGTGTTTTAAATTCTCAAAAATAACTCAGTTTTGTATTATTGAATAGTGCAAATAAAGTTCCTTTTTTAGTTAGAAACATTCAATTTAAATGCTTTTTTTGCAATGAATGATTTTAATTTAAGAGTTAATAAAACATGCATTTATGATAGTCTTAGAATTAGTTTAATTATGTTCTTCAAATCCAGGTTTCATTTTGGAATTAAAATTTTTCACTTAGTGCAAAATTGTGTTTTTGATTGCTGACTGAAATAAAATTAATCAAACCACATTTTTAATCATTTGGATGGTTTTAATTGGTTGAAATTTTGTTATTTTTATTTTCATTTTGGATGATAATTAGCTTTATGTAACTAAATCTGTGTCACAAATGCTTATTTAATAAATTTAAAATGTAAAAAATATGTCAACATAATAAAATACTTGAAAGAGGAATTTTTAAAATTATATATGAACTATGTGTTCATAAAAAAAAATTACACATACTTTTATTTAGTACAAGTTTCAAATTTTCTCTTCATATTTTTTTTATCTTCTTTTCTGACATTTAATATAAAAATATTAATTTTTAAATCTGCTAAGTTATGAGAAATGAAATTAAAAACTAAGCAGAATTTTATCTAGTTCTTGATTTGAAATTTTGATAAATAGAAATGATTTACTTAAATAATATATTAATTATGAAAATTTATTTAAAGTGAATGTTATACATACCATAAATATTCATTTTTATATAGATTCTAGTTTATATTTTATATACTGTAATTATTCATATTCATTTTAATATTTTTTAGAATTTAGATTATGTTGTATTAGAAGGTGCGAGACGTCAAGAGAGAAGATGGGATCCTACACAAAATGAGCAAATTGCACCTGAAGGTTTGTTTTAGTATTAAATTTAAAAAATTTTATTTATTATTTTGTATTTTTAATGTTAATTTTTTTCTAATCTTTAATATAGATAAAAATGTCAGTAAGAAGTTAGTGACTGATTCTATGTTTTCCTTGGAACATGGTGTGAAAGATAAGGAAAAGCAAAAGCTTCTTGCTCCATCTATCTCAGAACTTGAAGAATATAATGAAAGATGGAAAGATGATTATCTATTAAACAAAGCTCTGCGCCAACAATTTAGGGTTTGCCATCAAAATTTTATTCATTATATCAAGCTATTCTGTTTGTACTTTTCATTTTTTTGTTATTTGTTTTGATGTATTCATTTTGCAGTCATTCCAAAATTAAAAAAAAATTTAAAAATGTGTCAATCAGTTACATTGGTTTTCTTAATTATATACTATTTATAATTATACTTTTTCCATTAGAATTATAAAATATCCAAATATTTTTCAAAAACATTGTCTTTAATAATAATGAAATTATCTAAGATCTTTTTCTTTCTAAATGTTTACTGAAATTCTCAATTTTTGAAAAAATTGTATCTTACTAGCTGTTTGTTTAATTTGATTTCATAATTATATATAACATTTAAATTGAATTGTTGAATTTTTGTATTAAAATACAAAAAAAATCAAGAATTCATTTAAATGTTGGTTGCATATGTTGAATAAGTCTTTTTTATTTTCTCTTTTATTTTCTTCTCTCCCTAGTCTCTTTTATTTATAAAGCATATTTGTGGTAACTGAAATATTATTTTTGAAAAGATAAAAAGTGTTAGTCTAAATGTTTATCTTTTTCAAATATGTTACTGAATTTTTATGTGATATAAACTACCATAATTTCCAATAACATATATACCTTTGGCAAATTCATTGAAAATGTATTTTAAAATTATAGAAAAAATAATTAGAGTCATTTAAAAAGAAATAAATTTCTTGATGGTAAATTTAAGTATAAAAAAAAGTCTGTTATTGGTGTCTGAAATTTTGAATTTGGCGAATCCTCAGTCAACAATCAAAGTTATATTTAAGATAATAAAAATGCTTTATAATTATAGTGAAACAATTTTATCAAACTAAAAAGTTAATCTATTATTTGCTTAAAACGTTTTTGATTTTTCAGCATATTTTTTATTTATTAGAATGTAATCTTTTATAACTTTACATGCTCATAGCAAAAACACAGGTTAACTTCGTGAAACATTCTGCACATTTAAATTTTTTTTAGTTAATTTTCTCAAGTGCACCATTTATGCTAATGGGACTTTTCTTATGGAAATTACACTATATTGTAATATCCAAGTCTGGTACTCTATTGCTTGATCTTATCCATCTGTGGTAGCAATGAGACTTCTATTAGATGTATCCTTTCAAGTAGCCATCAAATTTGCCTGTAAAAATGTAAAAATCCTAAAAGTGACTTAGCAAAATGTACACTGTCTAATTTATTTTATTTTAAATAAAAAATTAAGAAATTTAAATAAAAATATCAAGAAATAATCTTCCAAAAATAATAATAAAAATTTTTCTTGCTTGCTGTTCAATAATCTGTTATTTGCTGATTGTGCTGTGTAATTTGTTTTTTTTAAAAGTTTCTTATAGATTTTTATTGTGTCTTAATTCCGCCTATTATTTTAAGATTTTGGCAGTAACATTAGTTTATAATATGTTTGATTAGAATTTAAATTTATATCAATGTATGAATTTTCCTTCTTATTGATGAGTTTTTAATGTAATTCATATTTTCCTGAATGTTCCCTTTACTCTTTAATTAGATAAACTTTAAATTTTCATATTACCTATTTAAGACATATGCTTAACTTTTATTTAATATTTTCAAAATTGCAAAAGAGAAATTAAATATCAAATGTGATTATTTTAAATTGGCATTTAAAATTACTTTAGATGACTAATGTTGTAAAAAATTGAAAACAGACATCAGAAATTACGAATTATGAGTGCTATTTTTTTAATGCTAAGAATGAATTTTCAGGTTTTGAAAATTTAAGAGTTATTTTTTTTTTAATACAAAAAGTATATTTTAAAATAATAAGGCTGGAGTCTAAAATTTTCATTATCATTACCTCAAAATTAAAGAAATTCTGAGATTTTTATTTAAGTGATAAAGTAATAAGTTCATGCATCAGATTGAGATCTATGATATATATCAAGGTATGTTTTGACATCAATGACATTTATTCATAATCTTCAACAAGTAACTTTAAAAAAATTCTTCAATTTATGGTGGCACTGATGTCATCTTTTTAAAACTGCTCCCTATTTTGAATTAACAATTTTTCAAGACTTTGATGGAATTGAGATTAAAAGCATGTGTGTCTTGTTTTGTTTACATAACTGTATTCATTTTAAATCAATATTAATCGTATAAAAAACAATTTTTTTTATATAAATTTTTATTTATTTTTACCCTGTAGGAAAAATCAGTGATGTTGGAAATAATTTTTAAAAAAGAAAATATGTGAACAGATATCCATACAATAGTTTAAATTTAATAGTAGTGAGTTTTTTTTAATTGAAATAGTTGATATATTGCACCAGTATTAAAAATCCACTGAAACATTGAACCTTTAATTTTAAAATAATAACTGTTTGAATGAATGACTCCTGAAAAAGAATTATGTTTTTTAAATTAAAATTACTATAAGTTTGATTTTTTATTACTTGAGAAATATTAAATATGACAAGAATTTTTGTTTAAAGTAATTTGTTGGAAATTGAAAAATTACTGATCTTGGAGTGATTTAATCTGCTAATTTACCAAAAATAGATTTTTTCATATATTGGCTACTAATGTAGAGTGCCACTGATGAAAAGTGATTTTAAAATGATCAATGTTTTTGACTGTACAAAGAAATTTAATAAGTAATTTTAAATAAAATTAATTTATTTTTTAATTGTAATTATCATTTATAAATTATACATCTTTCATAAATTATAATTTTTACTTAAAACATCTAAAATTAAATTTTCTAATAAACTTGTCTTATTTAAATAAAATCATTTATGATTTAGAAGAAAAATGTTAATGACTAATTCCATTTACCAAAATACATTTACCATTCTTATAAATTATGAATGTTCTTCTGCTTTAACTAATACATTTACATAATTCTATAATATGAAATAAAATATCAAATTAAACAGAAGATTTCAATTAAAAATATTTTGTATAACAAAGCAACAAATATGCCATTGCTGTTGAATTAATTTAGTAATGAGAAACATTTTCTCATCAATACTAAAGATATCACTTAATATTAAGAACTAGGTTTAACTTAAATATTTTGTATAATGCAGTTTTAAACTTTCATTTTCAAAAAGTTTTTCGAGTAAATGAAAATTTTATTTTAAAGAATTTTTTATTTCACCCAAATAAGATATTTATTTTCCATATAACTAACAAAAAATAGGAATATGTTTGAATGGATTACAAAACCTTTTCTTCATAATTTTATTCTCTAACCAGATTGAAATAAATTTTTTGAAAGATAGTCAGTTTTCATTAGAAATAAACAATTTTATTTTTGCAAAAGCAAAGACTTTTATTATGAAGAAAGATTTAAATGTTAAGTGTTTTTTGCAAATGAAATAAATTTCCAATCAACTTGTAGTGGTCCTTCTCACAAATTTAATTAGTTGTTGTTGTTGTTTTGCTATGACACTTGGACAAGTCAAGCTCGCTTTTGCCTTTGGCAGTGCAAATTAAGTCAGTAGGGAGCGTCTTTCATTTGGATCAGAGCACCACGAAGGTGAAAGTACGACTTTGCATTTTTTAAGGTGCCTCATAGTTTTGAACCACGGTCAGATGACGAGGCCACACCTGAGCTGGCACTCTTCTCTCCACATTCACGCCACACCAGCGGAAGGGCTTTGGACGTCACAGATTAACGTAAACACATCCCAAACCCACAGAGCTCCAGCAACCCAGTGAAGGAGAGTACACCATGGTCACCCTCCCAACCACTGCCCGCGGCAAATGATGCTTCACTTTGCTGAGCTTACAGGAAGCGGCGTGAAGCTACTGAGCCACTGGAGCTCATACGATGTTATGATTACTATAAATAGATGTATTATAGTTAACACCTTAATTTATTGTACATTACAAATATAAAGAACTTTTCCCAAAAAAATCAACTATTCATTTTTGAGAACTTATGGAAAAGACTTATACTTTCTGGAAGAGATGAAATTAATTCCCACCCTCTAAAGTAGACCTGTAATTCTGACTTCTTTTTTTTTCTTGGGGTCAAATAGGGGTAAGGTTAGAAAAGGACATACCATTTGACTAGTTTGAACAACACCAGCTACTTGATTCAGGATCAAATTTGTGATGTTGTAGATAGATTTAATAAATATATTTTTCTAAATATGAAGTCTTAATTTTGAACATTGCACTCTGGACCAATCATAAATTCCTAGAAACTATAGAGATCAAAGTCAGTTAACCAAATTTATTAAAGTTTTTTTTCAATAAGGAAGAGTATAACATATGAATTCACTAATTCTAATTTGTTCATGTGTATAAATATAATTGCAGGTGTATAAGATAATTTTCTTTGTAATGATTGAAGACAAAAGGAAAATTGTAAATTATTTTGACTGTATTTTCCACCCTCATAACTCTTGGAAATTTGAATCCAAAGTTACTTCATCTAGGATATAATATGGTGCTTGTATTCAAATGCTCCATACAGTGTTTTGGCATTCTTCTATATATTATGTGATGTTCATCTTACTTTTCAATGATGATATATAGAATTTTGGTTTTTTTGCATCAGAAAAAACTTACTTATATTTAAAATTTTATTTAACTGCACGCAAAGTTAATTTTTCCCTTCTTTATATCTGTTATTCTATATTTATTGAATTATTTAAAGTTAGACACATTATATAAAATACTTTGAATAATGAGCAACATGTCATTGTGTCTTATTAAATTTTAATAATATTATTGAAATACTATAATGTAAAGCCTTTTTGTTTGCTGTATGCATTAAAAAAGCCTTCAAAATTTTTTTTTCTTTGGAAATAAAAAAAATTGAATCTTTTTTTTTCATGTATAATAATTTTTTATAAATTGAATTATGTTATGTATATGGATCCCATTTCCCCATGTGTGATATAAATTACTATAATAGCTTCAAATTATTTCATCTTTTGATTCTGAAATAATTAATTCTTTACAAATACCATATTCCGTTAAAAATTTCTGATTATATTTTCTCGTTAGATGTATTTCCATATAAAATTAATTTTCTCACATAAATAATCTCAAACCTAGAGAATAAAGGGCATTTTTTGTAGCTTTAATAATATTACTGTGACAAAAACTGTAATTGATTTAGTTTTATAAATAATAAACTTATTATTATAATTTGTGTATTAAATTATCTGAATTTATCATATAAGTAATAATAACAATAATTAATTAATTATCATATATTATTGAACTAATGATTACTCATTTATTAATTTTTTTCTCTAAAATCATTAAAAAATTAAGATAGTGATGTATTTACTTTTTTATTTCAGGACCGTAAAAAGCATCAAGCAAATATTGAAGCAAAAGATACAGCTCTTCAAAACAAATTGTCATTAAATATTAATCTGTTACCAGAAACTGATGAAGATAGAAAATTAGCTAGTTTACTCAAATTTACTCCTTTACAAAGTTAGTTATTTTTTCAGCTATTTGTGTAAAAAATAATTTTTGATTCAAATAAAACTAGTTTTTACTAGCAAATTTTTTGGGAACTTAAATGAAAAAGATATATTTCATTAAGTATGGCAAAAATTAGAAATCAAATATATTTGGATTATAACAGGCTCCATTTCCTTATAGTATACTTATGTTTAATGTTATGATTTAATTTATTGTGATTTACAATTATTTACCAATTATCTGCTGCATAAGTACACAGAACATTAAAATACATTTAAATTTCTTAACATTATAAAGTTAATTCATTTTATTTAAGTTATGTGAAACAAAAAGTAAAAGGCTATTATTTTTTAAATAGTTCTTGTTATCTTTATCGTGTTAATGCTTCATGATTTTACATTGCTCCTATGAGTTATCTATAAAATTTATTAGTTGCAAAATCAGAGATTAATAAGATATGGATATGTATATTACAAAAATAATAATATACAAAAATATATGAATGCAAATTTTGGATTAACTTTGTTTTCTTTTTTTGTACTGCATCTACATATTTTCAACTTTTTATTATTATCTGAATTAATTAAATATTTTATTCTTTTTACAAGTTTTCGTTGAAAATCCTATGTAGAAAACTGTTACAGTATAAGAATTATAAAAATAAAATTTATTATGAATCATTCATTTTTTATTTGAATATTGTATTATGTAGCAACTTTTTTATTGTTAATGGTTTGTTATTTTTCTTAATAAAGATTTTTGAACTTTCATAAATGTGTGAATGTTTACTTCAACTCTTCTCTTTGGCTTTCTGTGATGGATGGGTTCAAGTCATGGATGCTTATATGGTTCAGAAACCATTTTTTACTGTATGTTCTGGTCAAAAAGTTTGTAAAAAGTGATTTTTAAGTGACAAACAAATCAATTTAAGTTAAAACTCTTACATAAATTCAAGAGTTTAAATAAAATTAATTTTAAATTTATTCAGTATTAAATATATAATGTGTGTATATTCATGTGTAAATTTAACTGAAGTGGATTTTGAAAACTTAGGAATGTGATAATATTTATTCCCTTATGACTATTTTAATATCAAATTAAATTTTTAAAGTGGTGTAACTTTGCACTGAAATGTTATGTTAAGAACTTGATATTTTTTATTTTGAATTTTTAAATTGAAGAAAAACTATTTTTTGTAATAAAATGTGTAAAATAGGTATTTAAAATATATTTAATCAAACCTTTTTTATCCTTCTAGCTCCTGAAGAGAAACAAAAGATGAAAAGATTAGAAATGCTTTCAAGACCTTTATTTTCTGCTTCAGGTGAAAGACCAGGCATTTCTGATTTAATACGTGAATCCAAAATCAAAACTCTTTTGAAGCCTTTGAATAAAAATGAATTAGGAATAACAAAGAAAATTCATGAATCTTATGATCCGAAATCATCTTTATGTAATCCTGATCATGTGAAAGAAAGCAGTTCCATTGCATCTTTGGTTGCTTGTGAATATGATTCATCTGATTCTAATGGCTAATTTTACTGGATTACAATTTAGAGAATTTGCCCTTATTTCTTTTTGTATTTCTAGGAAATTATTTCTCAAGAAAATGTAAATATTTTTGTAAATTATTCTTGTTATATCTGTAATAATTCAGTCCCTTTTCTTCTTATTTATTTATATGATATGAATATAAATTTATGCATTTTATTATTTTTAGTGTATTGCATTAAGATTTTGAGCACAAAATGAAAAATCTAAATTAATTAGATAAATTAATAAATTTTGGAAATATTAATAAAATCAATTTGCTTTTGGACCTTGCTTCTGGAAATTGGTTTAAAAAGCCATTTGCACATTTGATAATATTTTTTTGTTATATATTTGATTTCAAAAGAATATTTTAAATGTCTTTTTAACATCCAAAATGCCACAAAAATTAATTATATCTTCAAAGAAAAACTTAATTCATCAGAAACCAATTATATAACATTATTTATTTTGCTGATGGTGATGATGTAAATAAAACATGCCAGAAAATTTTGTAATGTTATTTAATTTTTCATTTTCGAACTTCTCAATTAAAGGGAATTATGGTCAGAAATGATTTATCATATTTTCAGTGAAAAATGTTTCAAGACTGTATTTTTACCTATTACAGCTATACAGGTTAAATCTAAAGTAAACAAAAGAATCTGAATTGGGTGATTTTAGACATGTTGCATTGGAAGATTTTTGTTATTTATTCAATTTTTTTAACAACTCTAAAGGGATACTCAAATGATTTGTGTTTGATCAAATTGAGTTACCTTATTTAAGAGGATGAATTTCAAAAAATTGCAAATTTTAATTTAAATAGTTTTTTTTTTCTTTTTGCAAATTTTGTATTGGCTTTTTTTCTGCAAAGCTCAATTACTTTTAATTCATATGTAAACTAATTTATATTGTAAAATGAAACACATTTTTAATTGTGAATACAATAATTTTTGTTAGAAATTTTATTATGTTATTTTTATTTTTAAGAAGAAAAACTTTTACATAAAAGTTTAAAAACAATAAATAAATAACAATTTATAAACACATTGTATTAATTTTAATCTAAAGAGTTGCTTGTTATAATGTTTTTAAGAAAGAAAATAGTTATTATTTCTCATAAATTTTGGCATGCTTAAAAGCGCACTAATATTTCTTAAAATTTACAGAATAATAATTAATTTTCTGCAGATTTAAATTTCTTTCTCAAAAAAGATTTTTTTATTTATTTTGATACATTTTTTTTGTTTATGCATCAGTTGTAAAAATACTTTATGGAACTGATTTAAAGAAATTAGAAAAAATATAATTTTCTTGGCAAAAGTTTTTTATCGCAAATATATCGCAAAAGATATAAAAGGCTTAAAAGTCCTGTTGAAAATGTATTAAGAGAAAAATAGCAATTCTAAATGAAATATGTAAAAAAAGGTCAGAAACAATCCAAAATAGTTTCATTCGATAAAATGCATATCATTCATCTGTTTTGAAGATTGTCTTGTAGACAAACTTCAAATGGAAAATCATAAAAGTATTTGTAAGAGCTGTTTTAAAGTTTTTAATTACTATAATTTCACCAAATTTGTTAAAATCAATTAAAAATCACATTTAATATAGTATGATGAATTCTTACTCAAGGAAACTCGTCATAAAATTAATGCAAGAGAATATTAATTAGAAAAGTTTCCTATTTTCTGATGAAAAATACTTTAACTAAGATACACTTTATGATTTAATCATTACTAGAAGGACTAATAAGGAGAAAAAGAATTCCAGTGTAATGGAAATTTTGTTTCAGAGGAAGTCCTGTTATGTTTAGGTAAAATTTCTGCAAGTTAAAACTAATTTAATTCTGTTGTTGTTGTTGTTGCTTATCCCCAACTGGCGTGACAGTACCATCACACTAGCCCCATGAATCCGAAAATAGTCAGTCTCTCAAGCACCACCTCCGGTCTCAACTCCATGTCTCTTCTCGCACACCCAATGCACTGAAAAATATGAGATGGGGAGGCCTGAATCACTCGACATTTGGGACAGAGAGGGTAGACCCTGGCACCGGAGACGTGTCTCTGAGCAAGCAGGTGGCCACTTCGCAGTCTTGTCAGAGCAGTTTGACTGCATCTCTTGTGTTTACCCACTAGTGCGGACCCAGAATGTTTGCATGTGTACCATTCGTGGGTAGGAATGGAATCCTTAAAGTAGCATTGATAGCCATCCTAACTCTAGAGGTCAGCTCTGAGGACGACAAGCAGTCTCCAACGATGATATTGTGTAGGCTTCCATCCTTGGCTAACTCATCCGCAACTTCGTTCCCATACACATTAACATGAGATGGCACCCACTGGAACACTGTGGTACTGGCTTTCAAATTAAAAAGATGTACTATTTTAGTTATGTCACCATGCCGCCTGTTAAGACCTCCCTTATATAGATGGCGCTCCTATAAGTGAGGGAGCTGTTTATGTAATTTTCAAAGACAGTAGCTGTAACATTGGAAGGTGAGTAGACAGACAAGCCTGCCGTCGGTCTTCCGCTATCCCTTTCTAATGTTTTGTTATGTTTGAATAAGTGTTTTTTTATTAAAATATACAGTCCATTTGAATTCATTAGTTAGTAGGACGGCTCTTACATTTTGGTCCTAGCGACCCGGAACTAATCAGCGCAAACAAGATAATAAAATTATGGGAAAGCAACAAATAACTGTTTGGAATCGGCAGCGAAGTGCCATCAAAACAAAAATCGTAAGGTTAGGAACCTTTACAAGGGACTATCACGAAACAACTGAAAGTCATATAGAACTTATACAAAAGTTGGATAACGTTAAAGTTATAAATAAGACTTTTGATGGAATGAGAAGTGAATATTGTGCCTTACCTGAAGAAGTAAATATTGATGAACATTTGAACAACTTAGAGGAGCTTCAAGAAAGCCTGGATAAATTGAGGTAAGGCTGAAATTCCTTATTTCTCAATTAAAAAGAACAAATGAAACGAAACAAAATGAATGTCAAAATACATTTAAGGTTAAGCTCCCTGAAATACCTTTATTCATATTTTTTGGTAATTATGAAGGTTGGAATGTTTTTAAAAGTCAATTTTATTCTTTGATTGTTGAAAATAATGATTTAAATGAAACACAGAAACTTTATTATTTAAAAGCATCTTTAAAAGGTGAAACAAAATCCATTCAAACAACAGATGACGCTTTAGCTCTCTATTAAAAACTCTGGAAGAAAGGTATGAAAACAAGAAATTAATAGCGGACTCACATATAAATTCAATTTTATCTTTAGAGAAATTAACTCATGAATCATCAAAAGAATCGAAAAAATTTACGGACAATATTTTAAAACACTTATGAGCGCTGAAATTGTTAGATTTAGAATTAAATAAATTATCGGAATTCGGATATTAATCAATATTATTTTCCAAAAACTAGATAAAGAAACGCATAAACAATACGAACTGACTCAGGTCACAAACGAGCTTCCAAATTGGGAAGAATTTATTAAATTGTGTTAAAGCGTAGTCAAATATTGGAAAATATACAAAGAAATCAACCTTCATACGTAAAGCCTAAAAGTGAAAACTATTTTAAAAGTAAAAGTTCGATGATAAAATCAAATTCCAATTGTCCGATATGTTCAATTAATTCTCATCCCATTTATAAATGTAAATAATTTCATGAAATGTCTATTAATGATCGCTATAACGAAATAAAAAAGAAACATGTGTTTTAACTGTTTCGAATCTCAAAAGCTTTCGGAATGTAAAAATCAAAAGACTTGCCAAATATGTGAGAAGAAATATCTACACCGGAAACACCACACTCTCATATGCAGGGACGGTGAAACCATAAACGAAGATCGTTTGACCTCGAGGCAATGCGACCCTAAGGAAGTTCAAAGTTCACTTACGATGACCAACCACCGTCTCTCCCCAGGGCTAGGGAAAGAGCCCTGGTCCCTCCCCTTCTCAGGTTTTCCCTAGCCCTGGTCTCTCCCCTTCTCTTGCACCCAAGTACTTTATACTCTCAACAACCAAAATACAAATAAAAGGAAAAAACAGAACTTCATTTTCTTTTCGCTCCTTACTAGACTCTTGCTCTCAATCGTCATTTTGTACGAATGAAATTGCCGACTTGTTAGGAATAAAGTAAAAATACGTCAACGCACCCATTGCAGGGATTAACGGATCTACTTTATCAGTTAAAAGAATGATATCTACAACAATTTCTAATCCTAATAAAGATTTTGAAACAGACATTGAATTTCTAATAGTACCAAAAATTACAGATTTCACTCCTTCAAAACAAATAGATATATCAAAATTAGATTTACTCAAAAGTTTAAATTAGGAGAATCCAGAATTTAATGGGCCAGGAAAAATAGATTGTTTAATTGAAGACGAACTTTTTTATCACGTGTTAATATCAAATGAAATTAAATTAAAACACGAAAATATTATTTCACGCGAAACAGTATTCGGTTGGATGGTAGCAGGTTCGATAAACGAAACAAATTCCAAATAAGTTGCAGTGCTGTCTGGCAATAAATGATCATGATTCTTTGAAAAGTGATTTAGAAAGGTTTTAGGATCTAGAATCCTTAGGTATAAGAGATGATCAAAAGCTAGATTCTAATGATGTTGTTTTACAAAAATTTAATGAAACAATAACATATAAGGAAAATCACAACGAAGTGTGTTTACCATTGATTTCTAATTCATTTGATTTAAGTAATAACTATGCAGTTGCAGAAATGAGATTTAATACTTTTTTAAAACGACTTAATCAAAACCCCACTTTACATGAACAGTATAATGAAATAATAGAAGATTGTTTGAAAACAGGTGTTATAGAAAAGGTTCTACCCGAGAAATACTCTTCAGGTAATCACATATTTTATCTTTCCCATCAACTTGTTTGCAAAAATGATAAACTCACTACCAAAGTACTCATTGTGTTCGATGCGAGCTCTTATGATCATGATCAGATATCTTTAAATGATTGTTTGTTACCCGGCCCTAATCTTAATCCAAATTTAATGGAAATTTAATTAAATTTCTCTTCAATAAAGTAGCATTCACAGCCGATATCGTTTTTGATATTTTTTGCAAATATCCTTGTTGAGTGACGATAGAGATGCAACAAGATTGCTATGGAAAAATTGTAAAGCTCTTCAAAAAGATAACGAAATTGAAATCTACAGATTTAAGCGTAATCTCTTCGGAATTAATTCGAGTCCTTTCCTGTTAGCCGCCACAATAAAGCATCATATCGAAAGATATCGTGATGAATATCCCACCACAGTTCACTCATTAAACACTTGTTTCTACGTTGATGATTTGATTACTGGAGCAAATGATAATGAAGAAGCCTTCCAAATTGCTTCTAACGCTAAGGAAATAATGCAGGAACCTGGTATGAAGTTAAGAAAATGGAATTCCAACGAGTCAAGCTTAATGAACAGATGGAACAACGAAAACTTTGATACGCACCCATCAGCCTCTTCTGTGGAATTGAATGTCAATTCAGTGAAGATATTAGGTATTGCTTGGAATACTGCAGAAGACTGTCTGACAGTGGAAGTGAGAAATCTAATGGAATTCCTTAAAACGAAGAATAATACGAAACGATTCATTTTACGAGCTGCTGGGAAGATATTCGATCCTACACAACTCCTAGCTTCATTCACCATAAGAATTAACCATATCTTACAAGAATTATGATGGATAAATGTATCCTAGGATGAAAAGCTTCCAACAGATTTAGAAGAACAGTGGACTAAGCGGTGCACGGAACTTTCTCAACTTGCAGAATTGAAAGTTCCAAGACTTATCTTAATTACTCTAGAAGTTCGCCAGGCAACTAAAGGCTCCGTTAAGACACTATTACTGCGGTGCCAAATAACCCTAGGCACGAGTCGCATAACACTAGGGTTTACGAGAGCTGGTTCGTGGCCTCTGATTCAATATTCAAGGCTATCCTGTCATTCCTACAGGACATTCGGCGATCCACCACCTGCCGACGGGCCTGGTGGCTGCTCAAGCCCCAGAAAGGTACGCGTACCCCCTGGTTTCAGGTATGGTAAAAGCCATACAACATGAGGAGTTTTCTGAAGAAATAAGTAAAATTGTCAAAGATGAGCCCATTTCAGGTAATAGGAAATTAAAATTTTTAAATCCATATATTGATGAGGAAAATATTCTCAGAGTTGGAGGTAGATTAAATAATTAAAATTTTGTTAAAGATAAAAAAAAATCCAATCATTCTTCCCAAGTCTAATAAACTAACTATTATTATCCTAAAATTTTATCATGAGAAATATTTGCATGTCAATCCACAATCCTTATTGTATTCTATAAGACAAATGTTTTGGCCACTTAATGGTAGAAATTTGCGTAGGAAAATAATGCATGAATGCCTAATATGTTTTAAAAACAAGCCAAAAATGCAGAATCAAATAATGGGTGATTTGCATAAAGAAAGAATTGAACAGAGTTATCCCTTTAATGTTACAGGTATTAATTTCTGCGGTCCATTCTATGTTAGATTTAAAAATCAAAGAAAAGGAACACTTAATAAAGTATATGTAGCAATTTTTATCTGTTTAGTTATTTGTGCAGTTCATTTTGAAATCGTAACTGATTTGTCGTCAGAAGCCTTTCTAGCTTCTTTCAAGCGATTCATCGCTGGAAGAGGCAAATGTTCTAAAATATTCACTGACAATGTAAGAACATTTATTGGGGCAAATGAAGAACTGAAAAAATTTAATGATATTCTAAAAAATTCTAATAATAAACTAGGTAATTTTTTCTTGGATGAAAATATTGATTGGAAATTTATACCTCCTAGATCACCTAATTTTGGAGGTCTTTGGGAATCAGGTGTAAAGTCATTTAAATATCACTTAAAGCCCATAGCTTCACTTTAAAAGAATTTTTAATTATAGTTATTCAAATCGAAGGGATGTTAAATTCTAGACACCTTATTCCATTAAGTTCTGATTTCAATGACTTCGAAACACTTAGTCCAGGTCATTTTTTAATTGGCAGACTGTTAAAAAGCATTAACGAACCCAATTTAACTAATATAAAAGAAAGTAATCTTAATTGATGGAAAAAAACAACAAAGGCCACTCAACAAATATGGGATCTCTGGAGAAGAGATTATTTAAGCAATTTGCAAGAAAGAACAAAATGGCAGTTTGAAAAGAACACTGTAGTGATAGGCTCCTTAGTTTTAATTAAAGAAGATAATCTTCCTATTAATGAATATTTAATTGGTAGAATAGAAGAGGGGTTTTTCCAGGAATTTTACTCTAAAATAAGAGTTGTAAACGTAAGGTTACCGAATGGTACAATTGTAAAACGTAACGTCAGAAGTTTAAGCGTTTTACCTTTATAGGTAAAATTAATTTATGTTAAAAAATATTGATCACTGTTGAAAATGCAACAAAATGATCTGTTTATTATTCATATATTTCTCATGTATATACTAATATGTGTTTATTGTATTGTATAATGTTTATGTAGTCAAGTGTTAAGCATTTTTCAAATATTTGGAACTATTAATTGCATAATATTAGTTATATTTCGATGTAAATTCATGATATTGTTTTGAAATTAACATTTCAACCCGGGGGACTATGTTAAGACCTCCCTTATCATATAGACGGCGCTCCTACTCACCCAAGTGAGGGAGCTGTTTACGTAATTTTGTAAGAGAGTAACTGTAACATTGGAAGGTGACAGACGGGCCTGCCGTCAGTCTTTCGCTGTCCCTTTTTAATGTTTTGTTATGTTTGAATAGATGTTGTTTTTATTAAGATATACACAGTCCATTTGAATTCATTAGTTAGTAGGACGGCTCTTACACTGAGCAATGAGCGGGAACGGAATTTATTATCAGTACTTAGGTCATTATAGGACAGAAGACTAATTATTGTTTCGTTATTAGTTTTATCAATATTTTTATACATGTTATACATTATTTTCTATCAGGATAGAGTTCTATCAGGGTAGAGAATTTTAATTCTTGTCGGATTTTTTAATTTCTAATAAACCAGGGGGCCTTGTCTGAGGGATTTATTTTGGAGAGTCTCCAGTTTTTTAATTTTACTGTCATGGGTGCAACCCCAGTTAGGTCAGGCATAGGAAATTGGTGGTCAAGATATGCTTTATAAATCAGCACTTTATTTTCCACATAAAGTTTCGAATTCCAGTTGATAAGTGCAGCTGTTTACTGTTTAAATTTGTTAATAATTCGGGTTAGATTGGGGTTCCATGTTAATTTTCTATGAGAGTAACTCCAAAATATTTACAGATTTGTGACCATGGTATAATTTTGTTATTGATCTTAATTCTACTGGGTGGAAGAAGTCTTTTTTTGTTAAAAAATATGGCTACACTTTTATTTACATTAATATGAATTTTCCATTTAACGAACCAGAGATCAAGCTATTGAGTGATTCTGTGATATGTGATGTTTCACAACCTTTTGCTAGTATAAATGTGTCATCTGCAAAAAGGTGCATGGAAGTTGGTGTTGATGTTGGAATGTCACTTATATATAGATAAGAAAGAGTCTTGGTTCCAATTTGGACCCTTGTGGCCTGCCGGCTAAGATTTTCCTATGTGTTGAGTATGTGTACCTATGCGAACCTGGAACTTCCGTCCCAAAAGATATGAAATGAGTATCCTAGCGAGTGAGTCGGGTATACCAATATTAAAGAGTTTGTGTACAAGTCTACTAATAGAAACTCGATCGAAAGTTTTGGCGATATCAAGAGAAACTTCTCCTGTACTTTTATTTATGTTGAAATCCATGGGTGATGATTTCCCCTACTCTCATAAATTGATACGTTGTTGAATGTCCTTTTCTGAACCCGTGTTTTTCAGGGATAAAAATATTATTGTTTTTTAAAAATTCATCGAGTCTTATTAGAGTAATTGCTTCTGTTATTTTGCTTAAAGAGAGTAGTAGACTAATAGGTCAATAGTTTGAGAGAAGGTAGTTGTCTTGTTTTGGTTTTAATATTGGTACTATTGCTGCTGTTTAACATTTTTGAGGAAAATATGTAATTTTTAATACCTTGTTAATAAGCATCGTAATTTTGAATAATGCTTTGTTTGGAATTTTCTTTAGCGTTTTATTTGTGATTACACCAACTTCTAGGAATTTATGATCCTTCGATTACTTGATTATTGCCGTTACTTTCGAAGGGGGGTGCTTTGAATGACTTGTGTGTGTGGTCTGGAGAGAAATCTAAGTATGTTACATGTGCAACTAGAGATGTAAAATTCCTGGGAATTTACTCGGGAATATTGGGAATTTTTATGGAATAAACTTAGCCAATCATATTTCGTTTTAGAGATTATTTTTTCGCATATATATGAAACGAAGTGAATTAAATTTTGGTATCTGTAAATAATTTTTAAGCAAAGTAATATTTTATTTTCTACAAGAAGCATTCATAAAATCAGTGAAAAGCATAAAACATGAGCATTAAAATTGTAAAAAATATACTATTGAATATATATTCATCTGATTTAACCACAGAAAATAAACGCACAATAGTTAAAAATTACTTACTAAATATTTTCAACTATAGATGTACATCGAAGCTATTACTTTTATCTAAATTGATCAAAAATGACTCTAGATATCTAACGAAAAACAAAATGAATATCTATATACACTAACGATTAACATTATAAAAATTTTCGTATGCAATTTTAGAACCAATTATCAATCTAATCTACTGCGTTTAATTTAACATTAAGTTTATAAATAGTAGAATAATATTTTCAAGCAATATATATTGAAGGATTGAAGTTTATACATATTAGTAATATTTTTCAAGGAATATACATATTGAAAGACAGCACATCTAAACGATTTCTCTGTCCAAAAATTTAAAAAATACAAATTCAAATAATAAACATTACGAGTAACAACTGCAATGAACACAACTTGAAACCTCTCTTTTTAATAGTTAAAAACTTTTAAATTCTCAAGAAAATTCAAATTTTCCCACAATTTTGAAAATTTGGTAACTTTTAAAATTCCCGGGAATTTTCAAAATTTCCATGGGGAAGAAACCCGGTTTATTCCCGGGAATAAACCAGGTTTTTTTTCCCATTCTTGAAATACTACTTGCAACCAGATCTTCGGTTCTGGTGTCGTGTTGGTCATAAGTGGTGAATTGTGTTTCAAAAACGTCAGGGATTGTTTCTGTTTTTTTCCTTTGTCTGTGTATGCAATTGTATTTCGGCCTTAAATGGGCGGAAAATGCTGTGGTTTCTTCTCGGACATACTGACGGCTTTCCAAATTGTTCGGTCGTGAGTATTTAATGATTCTAATTTTTCTGTCCATTTTCGTGAATTGTATGAACTTATCTTGGCTCTGAATTCGTTATTCACTTTATAATATTGACTTTTTATTCGGGGGTTTCTGTTAGTTTGATATAGCTTCCTGAGACTGTTTCTGTTTGCTTTCAAAATTCTGAGGTTGTGGGGTAGGATATAAGTGGGAGGTGGAAGAGAGGCTTTTCTGATTCGCGGTGCACTGCAAGCAGTTCCGCTTCCAAGCGAATCGTCTAATTTTCAATTTCATTTCTTGTGTTTGAATTAACGATATTAAAAGAGTTGTTATTTAAAATTTGATTGTATTTGACCCAATCCGTGTTATAAAGAGTGGGAGTATATTAACCAGAAGAATATAACAGTCGAACTCGATCATGACTGGATTATGATCAGAACTGATTTCCGTGATTGTTTAATTTTTAGTGTTATAAGTAATTTCTCTGATGAGAGCAATATCATATGTTGTTGCTGAATTAGCACTAAAATGCATGGGTGTGTCAGGTGAATGGAATTTTAGTTCGGATATATCATCGAATTATTTAACTTGTTTTGTTACATGCCCGACAGCTCCATGCAATGTACTTAATATTAAAATCTCCAAACATTGAAATATCATAGTTTGTTGTAAGCATTGCTTCAAGATCCATGTTTATGTACTAATATTGTGGTCTAAGTTTGATATATGGGGAGTAGAATGTAATATGGAGTAGGGTTGCCAGATCAATGTGACCATAGTTGCCTATATTGCAATTAATTTGTGTGACTAGTGTTTTGTTAATGGGGGAGATTACTCTTGACAAAAATATCTGTTTCATCTCCTGTTAGGGCGGCATTTCTTGGGCGATCATTTCTATAGCACGCATATCCTGGGATATGAATATTTACATTATTTGTTAAGGAATGATTCCTGAATCAAGATTGCACCTGGGTTATACTCCTTTACCAAGTCATGAATGCTGAAAATCCATCTTGCATTCAACTTGAACACGAAGTAAGTTAAAGTGCATCGTGAATAAACATGATGGAGAGCATTACATCTCTGAGATGCGAACAGCTTAATTTCCACATAGAAAGCGGCATAGAAAAATATATGATTTTAAGTTTACGTAGAATGGCAACTTCTTTAAAGTTATTGTTTATATTTACATGTCAATTTGATGCATTTTGGAGTAAAGATTACTCGTGCTTTTATTTATCAGATCTTTAATAAAATAAGATTTATTACGTTCTATAAAAATATGATTCGAATTTTTAAATAATCTATTTTTAACTAAACGCATTTATTGGCATAATCATGACTGTTTCACGAGCCATTTCTTCACTGTTTTTGTTCCGATCTAAAGTTAGTTTATCATACATCTTTAATGAAATAATTTATGATACTATCTAAACCAACTAACAAATACTTTATTTACTCATAGACCAGATAGGTATTAATTAAATAAGCATTTATTATTTGTTTATGAAGAAAACATAACAATGATGAAATATTTATGATGTCAAATGGAATTCACAATTTAATATCAAAAATAATTATTTGTTGCAAATATTTTCGAGTGGTTGAATATTTAATTAAAATTAAATGACCTGTTTAATAAAAATTAAGAGAAAATTACGAATTTAACTATGTTATATTTACGATCACGCATCTTATGTTCAAAACTTTTTCCCCATCATATATTTTTTATATGAAAATGATATTACAACATTTACAAAGGACTTTTTCATTTTTATATACTTTATTAATGGTATAGAATACTTTATTAAACTAACAGTATTTTATTTAATAAAAATTGAAAATTTGGCCCAGGTGCTATATAAATCATTCGGGGAATTCTTAAAATTCTTTGGGGATTAAAAATTATCGCAATGTTGACGTAATTATTACGTTTTAATAAACAAATTTAATCTGATTAATTGTAAATAGAAATAATCTTATGGAATATTAGTATTATTTAAAAAAAAGAAATTTAGGGTAATTATCCATTATCCTGTCGACCATTTCAGTGGGAAAAAAATGCGATATTGTTTGCTCTGTCTAAAATATTTTAGAAGTTTAAATTTTTTATATGGTAATTTTAAATTTATGATCACATATTCTGTAACTATTCTAATATAAAATTGGATATGGATAAAAAATAGTTTTCATTTATTTGCTTTGGTGAAAATTTACATTAATTTCATTTGTTTTCCCTTTTTTCCTGAAAAAATACTAAAAAATTTGATGCTTTCAAACTAGTAATTACATAAAATCAGGGGGAAAAAATTTCACTATAAGTTACTTTGTGATATTTTTTGGTGAAGATCCTCAACAGGATAGTAAATAAGTACCAAAATCACTTGTGTTATACTTATCAGAATTCTAACGAAAATGTGTAGCCAAAAAAAGTGTTCTCAATTGCTTCTCAGTGACATAAATTAGATTGCCCTTGCAATATATTTTTGAATATCCACCTTTTAAAATGATATACATCAAATTTTTGTTTTTTAAACAAGACTTAACAGATAGCACACTTAAATATTTAAGTTATTTTTAAATAGGAAATCTTGTTATTGATCTAGATTTCATTTCATGATATAAGATTTTTTATAAATTAATGAATTTAATTGCTTGTAAAGCATTATATTTAGTGTAATTGCTTGATAATTGTTTTTGGCTGTGCTTTAACTAAAGCTTTTCTTTTCAGTCTTGTGATATTCCCTGCTACAATTCAGTCAAAAGTGTTATGTGTTGTCTATTTTAGATTTTTATCAAAATATAACCAGTATAGAAATATAAAATAAATTTAAATAAAAAAGGGGATTATAGAGCAATTAATTAATTACATAAACATTTACACTTATAGCTTATGTTTTATGTAACATCCAAGACTCAAGGAATAGTTGAAAAGAAAAAAAAGCTTCATATGGTAATCAACATTTTTGATATCAAAAATCAGAAAAAAAATATAAATTCACTGATTTTACTTTCTTAGAAGCTTCTTATTTATGCTGCTTCAGCTATAAAGTTTAGCTGTTCAGCTTTAGTTTTCTATTTAGGTAACTTGAAAATATCATGATAGCTTGATTTACTAGAATCTATTGCTTGACATCTCAATAGACTTAGTGAACATGAAGAACTATAGTAGAGTTATGTACAAAGAAGTGTACTAGCTGTTAAAATGGCAGTTAGTTAATTTCAAAACAGAAGTACATTAAATGTTAATTGGCATAAAGTCATTCATATACTATCACATCAAGTTATGATTGATATATCTGTTGATCTTTGTCTAGAGAAAACACGCAATGTGTTACTTCTTGTTTATTGGATTTGGCAATCATTGCACCTCTGCTAAAATTACTTTGTACCAAATTCTCCAAATCCAAAATAATCAAGCTCCATCTATTAGGGTCTTCTTCCACTTTGCTTATTAATTTAAAAGGTCTTTATGGAGCTGAGTTTTTATTCTTTAATTTCAGAAGTATATAAAATAATCAATTGAGTAAAGGCAAGGGCATAACATGCATCAGCACCACTTCTTTGCTCTTATGGCATTTTCTACATACTGGATTTTGTTGAAAAATTCCCAGCATATGAATTTTTCTTTATCCTGTCTAGAGAGGCAGCTGTGCTACTAATAGCTTCCTATTCTACTCCAGTCATGGATAGGTTAGAGGCCATTCTATCTCTGGTTCTATTCCTTCAGTTGATTTATGTTAGATTTCCCTATCTTGTAAAGGCAGGTCTATCTCAGATGTTTTACTGGGATGTGTAATGATTTTAAATCTCAGAAAATAAGGTCGACACAGCATTACTGGCTAAGGCAAGATACTTTAGCAGTTTGCTAGGCATAATAAAGTCTCTGTTTTGACACTATAACTGCAGTGACATTCACTGTATGGACAAGTCGCATAACACCAAGGTTATGGCTGGGAGTGCGCATTTCCTTTTGAAGTTGTGTTTTCAAAAAAAAAAAAAAAAAAAAAAAAAAAAGATATTTGGTTATCCACTACTTGCTAACACAGTTGGTAGTGGCTGAAGCATCAGAAAAGCTATTTAGTTGTAAAAATTGTTTCTTTTTTGCAAAAAGATTAAATGTTTCCTGATGAACAATCTTAAATATTTTTCATTGAAATTGTCTCGTTGCACATAAGCCAATAATGTGTTGGTTGCTAATATCAAGGCACTGTAGGCAGCTAAGAAGTTGAGCTATTGACCATTGGAATTAAAGTCAAGAGATAACAGTTTTAATTTTTTATTGAATCAAAAACAAAACTATGAAATTTTTGTGCTTAAATCAGTATAGTTAGAATTCAAATGTATATATCATTTGTTTATTGGCCCAAAATTTTACAGATAAGGTATAAAGACCTCACATTATACCTTATGCTTTTGCCATTATTTTTTCCTTCAACATTTTAAATGCATTTTAATGCCAGGCCTCATATGAATTAATTATAAAAATTGCATTTCTACAGGAAGGGAAAAATATTTTTTCAAAATTTTATCAATGATATTGATACCAAAACAGACGTAACAATAACTGGTTGAAGAGATCACACATTATATTTTGCTCATGCAAAATTTCAATTGGAAAATGTATTAATTTAAAATGATTGAAGCATTTTTATGAAAGAAATCTTGTTATGTTTTATAAATTAATTTAAAATAATTATTTGATTGAAAAAATTCAGAATACCTGTGTTAAAATGGTGTATATTGTAATTTAAGAGGAATATATTAAATTGAATTTATTATTGATGCAAAGTATTGAAAACACTGAATAATTTTCTATGTATAATTCTCTTATTAAGTTTTTAAATTATTCATTACAGATAGAGTTTATTTGATTACAAGTAAATATTAAAAGAAATTATGTTATAAAGTTATTATTAAAAGAAATTATGCCTGGTTACTAAAATTTCCATCTTTCAGCACTACTAGGGGCAGAAGTGATGCCACCTTATCTAATGGAATTAAAACGAATTATTTGAGAATTTATATATGCCTCATTATCTTAATATCTAAGTTTTCAAATAATTTTCTTTTTTTTTTGTATTTTACAATATTATATTAGAATAACTTCTAGAGTCTGCTGCTGTAAATAATCAAATATTCCTTCATGATACTAAGCTGTGTGATTATTATAAATTTGAAATTTATTTTAAAATTCAGTTTTTTTTTTATTATAAATGATATAATTTTTGTTTTTGATGCCAATGATTATAACTTATAATAGTTTTTTATTGTACTACATTCTATTATTATTTTGAATGCAACTGCATATTTTGTTGCCATAGTCATTGTTTGAACAGTTTTACTGCAACTTTTATTTAATTTAGATTGAAGAAGCTGTCAATCTTGTTCCTGGCATGTCAGCAGAAGAAAAGCTAAAAGCTGTGCAGTTCTGGAATATGGTATCTGAAAAGCTTCAAGATATAGTTAACAACAGTGCAGCAGACATTAATGCTATAGCTCTTAACATGAGTGAACACGAAACAGAAAAGGTTCAAACTTATTTTTGATTATTCTCATTATGCTTTTAAAGTGAAATTTTTTTTATTCTGCTTTCTTTTTATTTCATTTCCTGAAAAAATAATTAGTTTTGAATAATGAATTAAAAGAAATGTTTGTTGTCATCTTTCTTATTCTGAATTTTTTGGATTTTGAAGAGCATTTTCATTTGTTTTTTAATTTTATATAGTGTTAAGAATTTTTGATTTTAAAAATGAATGATTCCAAAGCATTTAATATTTTTTTTGAAAAAAGAGGTTATTGTTATTTTAGAAGAATAATGAAGTATTTTTAAAAATGTTTTTAAGAATTGCAAATTTTATTTTAGGCCACTTGAATCATCTATATATATATTGTTATGTTGTTGTTGACTTATGACACTTGGGCAAGCCAAGCTCGCTTTGGCAAATGTTTTTTTAAGTAAATATTTTTTACAGTGGGAATAAAAATAGGTCTTTATTGTGATATTGTTTTATAAAATAACTTCAACATATCCAGTGTAATTTTTTAAAGTTAAATTTTTATTAAAATGTCTATTTATTAAAATATTTTAAACTCCAGAACACATTATGCTTTCTTTTACATTTATGGTATCATTTTGGCTTTATAGCCAAAATACCAATATTTACCTTTAATAGCTATTTTCATCAGAGTTTTTTTTGCAGCTGCCACACACATATAAAAATTTTTGTAATTATAGTTTTCAGAATGAATTTGTTTCACCTAAATAAATCAGTTACAAAATTTCCTTATTTTATATTATGTAAAAAAAAATAATTGAGGAAGTGACAATTTTTCTTGAAATTAATATATATATATATATATATATATATATATATATATATATATATATATATATATATATATATATATATATATATATATATATATATACATACATTTCATGTACAAGTGATAAGATGATTCAAATTTTAAGGTCATATGGCCTCTCACGAGGTTCAGTGAATGTTAAAATCAAGTTGTTTTTAAATAATCTCTTGCAGTTATGCATGTACCTGGATAAAGAGGAATAAAGATTCTTAATGCCATCCTATGGTACATTTCACCAGGTATTCATCAGTTTTTTTATATTTGTAACATTTTGGAATGATCATATCTAGCAGTCTATCATGTCACAGATTTTTCAAATAAGCAAAAATCCTGCTCACCTTCTGGCCAAGGAAAAGATAACCACACATATGCAATATATAAATATTTAAATAGCTTGAATCTCTTGGGATTAATTTTATGCATATTTGGAAATATTTTTTATCATATGCTACCTTCCTGGAACCAGGGGGTATGCGTACCCCTCTGGGGCTTGAGCTAGCCACCAGGCGCGTCGGCAGGTGGTGGATCGCCGAACGTCCTGTAGGAATGACAGGATAGCCTTGAATATAGAATAAGAGGCCGCGAACCAGCTCCCGTAAACCCTGGTGTTATGCGATCCGTGCCTAGGGCTAATTGGCACCGTGGTATTGGTGTCTTAACGGAGCCTCTAGTTGCCTGGCAAACTTCTAGAGTAATTTGCCTTGCCCAGTATCTCAGGCAATGCTGGGTGGACTTATATTACCTGAGCTTATTAATTGTTATCTTGTGGCTGAAAAGACACAAGAAATAACAAATCTTTCTGCATTTGCAGGTGAAGCCTCTGAAGTAGACCTTGCTGAAAAAGACAAGGGAACTCAGAGGCAATCTTGTAAAGGGGTAGTAATGAATCTTTTACTTGAGGTAGAAATGACCTCCAAACCATCTTCTGGTGAAAGCCAGGAAGCTATCCCTAGCATGACTGACTTTCTGACCAGATGGGACTGTTTCAGCAAGACCCTATCTGCTGGAAATGTCAAACGCAAGAGGAAACGGCAGAGCATATCATTTATGAATGTGAGGCTCTTGCCCTCCCTAGATTAACTTCTTTAGGCATCATCCATACTAGAGAGTTACACCTAGGCTCCATTAAAGGGTTATCAGACTGTATTAATAAAGTGGGTGACCCGAGCAACTGGAACTAGGAAACATTGGGTTTGGAGTTAATGGTACAAAATGCTGATAAAAGCAGAGGTGCCCAATGACATACAAACCCAACCTTAAGAAGAAGAAGAAGATATGCTACCTTTTGTATACTATTCTTAGTACAATGAACATTGATGCCAAAATGAATATTTTAGACTATCAGATTCTTATGATATTCTGAAAATCCTATTATGGGGAGAATTATATGAAACTGATGAATCTTATTTTCAGTACAACAGTCAGATCTGTCAATCTGTCATGTGTTGATTTCTCTTTTTATAAGTTTTAACATTTTTTAGCAAAAAAAAAAAAAAGAATAATATATTATTTGTTGACAACTTGTTCCAAAAATTTAAATCTGAATGAGAGAAACAAGTCAATAGAAGAGTTTATTTGAACTAAGAATGGAGAAATTTGAAAAGAATGTTATTCATTAAATATTTCTGGATCTTATCCGGTTAGGTCTTTCTAAGATTTGGATATCATTATGATCTGCTTTACTTCAATTATTTTTAGAATGGAGAAGAACAAAATAATCAAAGATGCAGAATATCTTTGTATGTTTTTCATTGTATATCCTATTTCACAAAATTTGATTAGAATTCTGAAGGATGTCAAATTCAAGTTGTATTTCTAAGTAATATAATCAAATATTGGTTGTTTTATTATTTTAAACATGTTGGACATTATGTATTTGAGACCATTAAAACATGGTCTTGTTATTTAACATATTAAGTGCAGGAAATTGTTATAGAAGATTTAATTTACACCAGTTTCACTAAATTATATTCCATATTTTGCATTTTATTTATATAAAATTATGGTTAACATTTATTGTTCAGTATTACTTGGTAGTTTATTTTTTATGTAGCTGTGAAGGTGTAAAAGCTTAATTTGCGTTGATAAAATAAATAATACAAGTATATGTGATATATGAGAATTTTATTGATAAAATTTGATGTCAGAATTATATTATGTTGGTTAATTTATGGTAAATAACTTAATTAAAATGCTGAATTGCTTAATACTTTTTAAATAATTATGATTTGTACACAAGATTATTTTGTTCTCTGAAAAACACATTATTAGTATATATTTAACTTTATCAAAATAATAATTAAAGTTGCTAAACTTATTTAACAGAAAAATTCTGCTTTGAAATTATAAAAAAATGCAAATTTCATTTTTTAAAACATTCAGTAGTATGAAAATTGAAATAAAATTTTCACAAGTGATATATTTCATTTGATAATGTATACTCTGTTTTCATTTATTATTATTCTAATGCAGTGTGTTTAATTGTTACAAACATATTTATATTTGTCTTATGCAGGACAATGAATTTGGAACTTATTCTTATGAATAAGTTCCTAATTCATTATCTTACATAAAATTTTTCTGTAGCATTTCCTTTTATGTATTTACATGTTAATGTTGCATTATAAATTTACAAAGATTATTATTTTTCATACATTTATTCAGATTTTATAAAGATTTTTTGAAACATTTTTCAAATCAAATTTTATTTATGGGGTTCGTTCAACTCCTAGAGTTTGAAAAGTTTTTTTAAGGTCCCATAAAATTCCTGGAATTTTTGCTTACCTTTGATGCATTTATTTTTTGTTAGAAATTATTATACTTTTTTATTTTTGTTTTATTTTAAAATTTTTTGCTTACTTTTGATGTATTTATTTTTTGTTAGAAATTATAATACTTTTTATTTTTGTTTTATTTTAAAATTTTCAATAAAATTATCTGAAAACCTAATTGAGTATTAGATCTTAATGTTACTACTACATGGGAGCACATTCAATATTAGATTTGTATTCATAACTGTGTATTAAAATAAAGATCTTGTTCATTCACAATAACATTGGAGGAAGTATATTATGAAATAAAGTGGAAAGTAATCACCAATAAGATCGTCAAATGGTGCAATCAGATATATGGTTTTAATTGAGTTTTTTTCTATTTGTTTCTCTTTTCTTTATATTATATAAAATTCAATAAATATTAATATTTAAATATAAACTTTTGAGTTAAAATTTACTTTCCATACCTTCCTTGGTGAAAATTATGTATTTAGTATAATTTCAGTGAATTGGTTTGAATTTCTTTATCAATAGTATAAAGGCTGAAATAAATTTTTTAATATGCTTGGTGAAAAGTGTCTTTTCAATGATCAGTGGATTCTGAATAAGTCATCAAATATTGACTTTTGTGCGTGGTTCAGAAAAAAAATTCATTATTAATGCTGAGTAATAATGAAATGAAAATAGAAGCTCTAGTGGTGGAAAGTTAGCATTTTCTAACAGCTATATTTTATATCTATAAATAACCAAGAAATGTGAAAATCTATTGAAGGATTAAAGAAATAGAAAAGCCTGGAATATTCTAGGTTGTGAAATTATATAGCTGTAAAAGAGTATGAAAGTAAAAAGAAAAATTTAGGATTGCTTTTATTGAACAATAATTGCGAAAAAATTCAAGTTGGTAACATTATCTAACAGTTGCTTTTTGTTTTCAATGAGTATATTTATTCGAGAAGAAGCTGCTATACACATATCTGGAAATACTCAATAAATTAATATATATAAATGTAATGAAGATGTTTAAAAACTCTAAAATTACCCATTATTTTATATTATAATATATAATTCAGTATTGTAAAAAAGAATAATTATTTATGTAAATAAAATTTTTTCTGTTATAACTGCAAATTCATTGAAGGCTTTATAATCAATCATTAAACATAATCATAACTTAAATAAAAATATTAATTTCTACAAATGCATAATTATATGCATATTTGGTTAAAAACAATTAGTACAATAAAAAAAATTATTCAACATGAATTGATACCTCATGAAAATTTTTTGATTTGACTCCTAGAAAACTCCTGGAATTTGATTCTTGGAAATCTGTATGAATCTTGTATTTATGTTATAGACATAATTTGCTTGAAGAAATATCAAAATTATATTAATTTATTGTTAATGTGAAGTTTTAATGTTAGTTGGCAAAGAAAAAGGATATTTTATTATGATTATTTTATGTTTAGACAATAGTAGAATGTTAGTTATCAGTTTGAAGCATAATTTTTAATGATATATTTGATACTTTTTATTATTGTTGGCATTATTTTACTTTAATTAATTTGCATTTCATTAGTTTTGTTTCTATTTTATGCTTTTAAAATGTACTCTGAATTCATTTATTTTTTATGTAAATTTATGATATCTTATATTACAAAATATTTTTTACATAACAAGCTTTTCTATTTTCTAGACAAATTTAGATTTGAATAATTCAAGTTGTATGATCCCACAGAATTCAGTTCCTGAGTCAGATTTTATAAATATGTCTTCTAACTATACCATTTATACTGGTATGTAAATATATTGAAAAATAAGATTTTTTTTATTTAAATGCCTTAAACTTTTATGTGTCACTTATGTTTTGATATTTTATTTCAGAAAGTAATGCTACCTTCCCAGCTACTGGCATTGCCAATAACCAGTTAAAGCATTTTGTTCCTCAATCATCATCATTTTCAAGTAATAAAGAACAGTCACATACTAATAATGATATGTCTGATTTACCTCATATTCATCATCTCAATACTGTCAGATATTCTGATGTATCAGAACCTAATCAAAATGAACATCTTTTAAGTACTGAAAATATTCCTGTTAATAACTGTGATAAATTTTCTAAAAATATTCATTCATCTTCTTCTGATCTTTTCGAGGTTAAAGATGGTAATCATCGAGTCAATGAAATATATCTTAGTCCAAAAACAAAGTCATCTAAATTACAATCATCACGAAAAGTTAAAACAAAAGCATCAGAGACCATTGAAAGTTTTGATTCAAATGGTACATCTCCTTCTGTTATTATAAATCATAAAACTCCTACCAAATTTGATGGACAGTCATCATCTAAAGAATCTTTGTCCCAAAATTGTAATGTTATGGATTTTAAAACAATGGATGATAGTTCAGAAGATGTTGAAGATAGTGCCCCTGTCGAAGATTTAGATGTTTCAAATGAAGCAAGCTTTGAAAATATTGTTAGTTTTGTTGTTTCCAATTCTGAAGTAAGTGAATATGATTTGTTTATGATTTTAATTAATTTTGTCATAATCGTTTAAAAGTGGTAATAATCTTAATATGAGATGTAAATATTATTTATTTTTTCTAAAAAGATCTGTTGGAATACTCGTAGAAAATTATTTTTAAAATAACCAAATTTGATTGGGGGGGGGCATTTTTTTCCTTACCATGAAGAAAAAAATAAGATTTTTTATCATAAACTGTTGCAAAATTTGTATTTTATTTTATAAATTTTAAAATCTATTCAAATCTTTAAAAATATTGTATTGATAATAATCAATTCTTTATAATATCTGCTGTTTTTTAATATCTCTACTTCTTTAATATCAGTACAGTTCCCTCTTAAAAGAATTCCTTGTAGTCTAATGTAATTATTTTAATGGTAAGTTTAGACTTTGAGTGATTTCTGTTTTTATCCAATATTTAGCTCAAATTATTTTCAACCTCTACATTATTTTTTTAGTCAAAAAGCTCATACATTTAATTTAATATTAAGTTAAAACTATCTAACACAGTCAACTTAAACTATGAAAGTTTTAATTTGGTTTTACTATTATATTTTTACTTCATTAATGACAGTGCTTAAAGTAAATATAAATGTGTTATAACTATGCAATTTCACTTAGAAAGTTAAAGTATGAATTAAAATTTTGTAGTAGCAAACATTAGAAATGATTTTTAAGATGTTTGTTAAAGAAAGATCTGTCATAAGAGTTTCCCTATAGGTTTAAGGTGATATACTTTTTTTTCATTTGTGATCATAAATGTATTAAATGGAATGATCACAAATCATAATGTCATTGGTAACGAAAATTTTTACTTTTGTCTTTTCATAATAATAAAGTGGAGAGGGATGAAAGAAAGGAAATTTTTTGCTAAATATTATTGCATAATATTTAAAGGTTATAAGTTTACATTACTAAGAAGAAGTTTGAGAATATGAATTTATTTTGAAATATTTTGTACTTTTTTGAAACTTTGATGGTAATAAATGGTTTCAGTTATTGGATAATAAGTTAAAATCTATGTTAATTATTGCCAGTCAGGACAGATTTTTGAAAAAAAGTTTATTTCATTCACATTTTAGCATTATTCAATTTTTAATATATTATGATTAAATTTCTGACTTAAAAAATGAAATTAAAACATTTATATCTATATGTACTTTATAATTTTGAATTAAAAATTAATTTTTTAAGTTTTATTTTATTTTTTTTATTTATGAAGTTCCTTTTTTAATTTTATGCCTTTAATTTTTAATGAAGGTAACAGGGAATAAAAATGAAAATATGAAAACTTAATAAAATGTAATAAATTTTAAAGTTCATAGTGTTAATCTGATTGTTAAAGTAAAATATTTTTTAGTCATTTGTCAAATATCTGTGAAAAACAAAATGAATCGAATATTCTATTAAGACACAGATACAATATATTATTAACATTCATTTGTTTCACCGTTTTATTTTGAGCTAAAAAATGGTACAACAGTACAAGACCTACAATATATATATCAAAATAAATTTTATTTTGATATTTTTTTACTTTTTTTTCTGGAAAATATTCACTTTCATACCAGTAACATCTGGCTGGCTTGGAGATGAAGAATTTATAATATACATTTCAACATAATTTTAATTATTGAATTGCAAATGTGTAAAAATTATGCCCCCCCACCCTCAAAAGGAAAATAATTGAATGAAGCAAAGTCTCATTATTCAATGGAAGACAAACTTGGATTTTTTATATCTTACATTAATTTGAGTTATCTTGGTTGATTATGTTGGGGATGCTGACTTATCCTACTTTATAATACTGCTCACTTTATATTGATTAATGCCAAATACTTATCCTTTAGAACTTCATACACCCTTAGCATCTTTTGAATAGTATAAACTTAAAGTGAAGCATATAGCAATTTTGACAAACATATAACAGGATCATGTTTTCTGAAACCTGTCCTATTTACTGAAAGATTTTATGGAATCATAAGGAAGCTACCACTATATTTCTATCTGGTTTGGTTTTAGAATTTCTGTCATAATTATTAATACCTGTTAATTTTGTCATCAAATTTAAAATTTGGTGGACTAGCAAACAATTATTTGTTAACATTTATAACTTCCGTTTTCACTCATGGCTTCATTTTCCGTGAAATTCTTAAGTTTGTGTTATATAACTATTCACAGAATTGGGAATTGTCCATATTATTAATTTCTTTTCAGAGCCTTTCAGGTCTTATAATTTATTTTTCGCAAAAATAAGTTGTAGCAGTTATATACAATTCAGAATTTATTTATTAATAATGGATATTAAATCATAATTCTGTATTATGAAATTAAAAGAAATATTATTTGCAATCATGACATGAGTCTTCAAATCAAAGGTCTCGAAATGTGAAAAGACAAAATATGAAAGTAGGCTAATGAAATTATAGAGGATCTTGAAACTTTTTTTTATTGATTGATTATACCAATATGGTTATGATTCACATTTGTCACCTTTTAGCACCTAAGTATGATAAAATTTAAAATATTTTTGATTTAATAAAAATCTATTTAATCAGTAATCAATAATAAATTGCAAACAATAACTTAATTTTCTGATTTTTGTGCTTAATGATCTAAAAAGTAATAGAGAGTGTAAAGTTAATTGTTTATCATTATTTTATGTATTAATATATAAAATTTTGTTTATAATATTTTAAATTGATATTTTTATTTGTATAAAACATGTTATTAAAAATAATTTGTATATCATGTCTTTTAATTTAAAATGAAATGATTGATTCTGTGAAACTATATAAATAATAACTTATATTGACCTGAATTTCAGTAAATATTATAAGTGTTGCATTTTTGTGAACCTTTCTGTGAATTTAGTTTTATTACTTTTATTTATTTTTAATAATCTCACTTGTTTCATTTTAATTGCTTACTTTTGTTTTCGAGGTACTTTTTTACATGAACAATTATCATTAATCAATGATTTTTCACACTCTGATTATCTTTTTAAGGATTGTTTTTGTATGTTCTAATGATCAAATAAATTATTTTGTATTGTGCAATGCAATTATATTTTGTTCTGTTAAATATATGCATTTTTATATATTGAAATTTAAATTATTTATGTCAGTAAAACTATGAATGAAACAATGTTTTTACCATTAAGCTGTTTTTCAAGTGCTTATTTTTGAGTTTAGGAGATTATTGAACAGAATCAAGGCGAACAGTTTGATAAACTAACGAAAGAAAGCTATGCTGAAGACAAAAATAGTTTGATTTGCAAAATTTGTTCTGAATCCTTTCCTGATGATGATTCTTTAGCGAGTAGGTTTTATAAAATTAATTTTAATTTTATGTTTTTTAGGCTTTTAGTTTTAAAATACTATTTCTATCTGACTTAATTTTAAATGTTTTTTTCCATATTAAAAATATTTAAAATATAATTAAAATTAATTTCACAAAGCTGTAACTTGTGAAAATTCGAAAACTGTTTGTTAAAAATGTAGAATATACTAAAAATAAGAAAAGTAACCTTATATCTGTAAAATAATTTGATGAATGCATTTGGCTCAACAATTGTAACGTAAGTAAAAAAGTTGAAGGAGTGCAAATATGTTGAATATAATTTTATAATAACTATATTGAATATAATTAATAAGTTACATAAACTGTTTCTGAACTTATTTGTACTTTAATAATAAAAGTGCAGATCAAGTCTTCAATCTATTGGCTAAAAAAAAATAATAATTTCCAGCTAACTGTATTTTAAAAACAATGTGAAGTCGAACAAATATTGCATGATACTTTCTTTTTTTTTAAGTAATATTTTACAACAAAATTTATTTACTTAGATATTTTGAACATAATATTTTACTTCATAATTTAAATTCTTAAAGCAATTATGCATAAAAAACCTTTCACTCTTTATTAGCATTACATATGTAAGCAGATATCTTTATTCAAACTTCTAAATATATTACCTTGATAATAATATGTTATTCATATTAATATTTCTTCATTATTTTGGGAAATTATTTCTGAAGACAAATATCCTTAGTTTCATATGTTTTTTTTTAATATTTGTTATCATTTTTGTTGCCTTATAAGTTGGCTATTATAAAATGACAACTATCTATCAAACTGATATTAATTAATGTCACAAAAATGTTAAAAGAGCAATTGAAAATAACTGTAATTTTATTTGTAAGTCACATAAAAAATAATTTTAGATTAGTTTAAAAATGATAAATAGAAGGATAGTTTCACAATTTCTTTATGAAATTTCAAAAATCCAGCATAAGTAAAGGAATTTTATATTATTTAACAATTTTAGTTGATCTATCAAATCATTATTGATTATGTTATTTTTAATTTCAAATTGCTGTCATAGAAATAAAATTTTCTCACTATCAAAAATAAAAAAAAAACCAAATTCTATGTGATGTTTTAGTTCTATTTACTAAATGAATTTGATTCCTGTATTTATTGATTTTAAATTTATTTGTAACAACTTTCATTAGACATTATTATTAATATTTTGTATTATTTTTGGTGTTAGAAAAATTAATGCACTAAGTATAAAAAGATTACTGGGAAAATTTTGTAATTTTTAATTACTCTACCTTTTTTATGATTTTCTCTGTGCATATTTGTTTGGATAAATATTTCATTTGTAACTTATTTAATAAATAAATATTTAGTTTGCAACCAAATCAATAACCAATATCAATTTTACTGTCAAAGATTTTATTGTTACAAAAATAAAATCTAGGTAATTTTATTAAAAATGCTAAAAGTGTTTTATAACATTAAAATGTTTATTTTTATATGTTTTAGAAGTATTACTTTAATTAATTATTTATTAATCAGCATTATAGTTCGATTTCTCTGCCAAAGGGAAGTCCCAGATTTGATTATATTTACTAATTTAAAAAGGTTTAAATTTATAAATTTTTGAATGACATATTGTATTGTCTATGAAATTGCTTATTAGAATAAAGCAATTTAATTTTTTATTTTCTGAAATAATAAATTTATTATTTAAGGTGAAATTGAATATTTTAAATTTCAATTAACTGAGATGAAGTATTCCTCAAAAATTAATTAAATTGAACACTTTAAAGAGTTAACCTGTTTTGGATTTTCTAAGTAAATTAAATATTTGGTAAAATTTGAATCATTAATATTTATTTTAATCTGTTATATAAATCAATCTAATATTGCTGGAATATTTGTAACCATTATTGTGTGTTGAATAAATTCTGCTTAAAATGAAGAAAGTAAAACAAATTTTGTTTAAAATTTAATTTAAATTTGAAATTTTAAAATAAAATTTTGAAACAGTATTTTTTAAAACTGTAATTTTGCATGGTATGTAGATGTATGGGACACTTATCTACTTTTTTTCTCATATACTAATATTACATATTGGTTTGAAAGAAGTGAAATGCCCAGATGAAGTGTTTTTATGCAAGAATGTTTTTTTTCTAAATTCTAATTAAATTTTTAATTAATTTTAATTCTAAATAATGTATTTATTGTATATAACTAATTTAAAGCAAATTGCTAATCATATATAAGATCATATGCATATTTAATTAAAGCATGTTTTAGAACTTACCTTTTTTCATGTTAATTTATTTTGTTACTCTAAAGTATTTCAGTTTCTTTGTTTTTCGGTAAAATTATATTCCAAAACTAAGGCATTTTTTTCTCCAAAATGCTTTGATTAAGTTTTGACATGAGAAACTGCCCCAAATTAAAAAGATGTTGATTCAAAGTTTTGCAATTTAATAACTGTTTGGATCCATTACCTGCGTACCACCATACTTCCCTGTACTTAGCCCAGAGTTAAGCTTCAACAGTTAAATAGAAGCTGTTAGGTGGTAGTAATTTCAATTTAAAAGAAAGAACTAAGAGAAAACATCTAAATATTTGACCTACTACACCAGTGCATGTGGAGGACATTCTAACTGCAACCTATTTAAGGACCACCTGTATGTAATCCAGGGATTATGTGTTGAAAAAGTTTAGAATTTCTTTCCTCTGTGAATAATCTGATAAAAGCATTCTCAATCAGAACAATAAAGTTTGTGAAAAAAAATGCTTTTTATGTTTCATAAAGTAAATGTAGATGGCACAACAACTAGGCTAGCTTATTTCATCTGTGATCAGTTTTGTCGAATTATGTTCAAGAACAAATTTGATTCCTCATGAAGATATTACTTTTGCAAAAACAGTTGTTTTCATCAGTTTGCTTTTTATTTTGTTCTAAGTTGTTTTATGCTGAAAATATTCAAGTTCGTATATTGTCGTGTGTAAGCAAAACTTTTAAATTACATTGCAGGTTTTAGGCTAAAAGCTATAAAGAAGGCAAATAAAAAATGGTGACATGTGTTAATAATAATAAAAAAAGCATGCACATTACAAAAGAAGAAATGTATCCAATGCTCAAATTGAAAATAATCCATTTCTTTCGTTTAATTATTAAAGAAACAAATTTTATTTTTAAAAAATATTTCTAACCTCATTTTAAAAGTTAATAAAAAAGAAAACTTGACAAGTTTTATTAGCTTCTTGGAAAATTATCGCTCTTGATCAATCTCTTACTTTCATCTCAGTTTATCACGCTTTGCAATAATGTGGATTGAAACAGATCCTTTATATAATGAATGTTTTTTCTGTAGAGTTTATTATATATTTTTTCAATCATAATTATAAAAAAAAACTGCTAATAACATGGGGGTCATATAAAATAATAATTTTTTGTTTTATATGACCTCCACATTATCAGCAGTATATATTTTCTACTATTTTACAGGAAAATTGCTTCAGATTATAGGTTGCTGTGGATTATGCAACACTTTTTTCTTTTATTCAGAAAAATGTTCTTGCTAATAATAGGCTGGGCTTATATACTGAAAAATACAGTTGTATCTATAGTGTACTGGATCCTTTTTATTGACCAAAAAATGCACTTTTCTGTTATTGTACTATTAATGCATAGTACTATGATCATGTTATAGAGTTATCACTTTAATTTCTTATATTTTTTCCAATGTCATAAATAGTGCTGGGGTAATATCAAACTCCTTGACTATTTTATTATTTATTGCTTTTCTTTTAGCTTTTCTATGTTCTAAGTTATGGTTATTTTAGTCCTTTGTAAATCAG
This sequence comes from Latrodectus hesperus, assembly GCA_037975125.1. Taxonomy (NCBI): domain Eukaryota; kingdom Metazoa; phylum Arthropoda; class Arachnida; order Araneae; family Theridiidae; genus Latrodectus; species Latrodectus hesperus. Next base: position 116,345,318 of record CM075852.1, read on the forward strand.
TTCAAAATTGAATCTTTCTTAGGTTATTAATAAATTCTATTATTATTCTCAATTTTTCCTTTGGATTTTAAGTGTCAAGTGACTCCAATATCATACCAATGGTAATGCATCATTCCACATATATATCAACACATCACTTCATGTATACACAAATCACTTTTTTACTGCATCCTGTGCTTATGCTTATTTCTACATTACTTTTCATTTTGTAGTTTGTACCATTCAAGAGAACATTAAATGAATTTTACTAAAATGTATTATTAGTATAATTATTTGCATATTATTTTTTTTATTTAAAATGTAGGAAATTGTTTTCAGTTATTTTTAAAACTGTAGATAGACAAACATTATTTAGCATGACTCAGTATGTATAAGATTATAATATGTGAATAATTTGTTTTTAGGGCACTATTTGCGTCTCCATGAGAGACCTTACTGCTGTCTTGAATGTAAAGCTAAGTTTACTACTAAAGGGAATTTGATAGGTATGTAACGAATTCCTTTATATGTAACAAATTACATATAATAATTTGGAATAATGATAAATGTGTCTAAACTTTACTTTTAATCATCCATGTACGGCTCAATTCTTATATTTTCCTGTCGTGAAATATGGAGCGACTTTTTTACATTTTCTTTGTCTACATATATTATACTTCATTTCTTCATTAATTATTTTAAAATAATACAAACAATTTTAATAGTTTTTATGTTATAAAAATTTAATATCATTTAAGCAGGCAGGGTTTATAAATTATAATATTCATGCAATATATTTATTTTCAAATAAATTAGTTTTTTAAACATTTTGGATAAAAAAAAATGTTACAGAATTTCTCACATATAATACTGCTGACTCAAGAGAAATCCATATCTTTCATAAATGATTATCATGCAAAAAATAAATAAATAAATAAAAATAAAAAATGCAAATTTACAAATATGTGGGGAAAAATCAAACAAGAATAATATATATAGAAGAGAACTATCTAGTGGCATCTAGTAGCAAAAATAAGCATCAAATGATGTTTTTTAATCTATACTGAGAAATAGGGGGATCCATATTAAAATATGGCTAAAAAATGCTTTGCTTGGAATTTTCATGGAGCTTGTAGTTTGGGACAAAACTGGATTCCCCATTCAAATCAAGGGGACAGTATACGTAGAGTTAAATATAATCATTGAGAAAGAATCAAAAGATAGAATTTTCTTTTTCTCTAATATACAAGTACTTCACTAATAAGGCATTTATATTTTGATAAAAATATCTTATTAATGTTATTAAAAGAAAAAAGTCTTGTTTTTACTTCTGATAAATATGATCTAAGTACTAAAAGTTTATATTTTTTAAATGACCTTTTAATACATATCATTGTACTTAGAAAATTTTATGGTCTTTATATTTTTGATTTATATTAAAATTTACATTTTATATAAATAAAAAATAATATATATATATATATATATATATATATATATATATATATTTATTACTATCATCTTAATTTAATAAATGGAAATTTATTTCATTAATTCTATTTATTTGAATTCTATTCTTTCCCTACCAAAAGCTATGTCCAAAATTTTTTATTTAATTTCTTTCTTATGTTGAATAATCTTTTCAATAAAATGTTCTTTTATTGTATTTAAAAAAATGGTCATTTTAATTTTCTCATTTCTAATATAAAGTATTATGGTAAAATTTTGATATTTTAAAAAAATTTCTAAAATGATTTCTTATATTTAAAGATATTATTTTGAAATGTAAAATTCAAAATTTGTATATTTTTAGGATTTTTATTTATTTATTTCTCAAATTTGTGATATGATTATACAAAAAAAATTACAATATAATTTTATTTGTTAAATTTTGATTTCTTATATTTATAACAAAGTTAAAAGTAAGTTTTGGTACTAGTTTTGAAAAATGATTTCTTTTAATTTTTGTTTTGATTTTAAAAAAATATTTTGAATATCATCGGATATCTGCAAATCTCATTCTGACAAATTTCTTATGCATGATTTTAGTATCTGTTCTCAACATACTTTCTCAATAAAATGAGCATTTATTTGGTGGAATTTATACTAGTTATATACTTGAAGCAATTTTGTTTTCATGATTATCGAACTAAATTTATCAGATTTTTTGCTTAAATTTATTTCAGTATCAGATTATAGGAATAAATGATGCTTTAATCTAGTATAATCTAATGATACCATAATTTGATCTATATGAAGTAATATAATTGATAATAATTAATAAGAAAGTTTTCTGTATTTTATGTTTCTTATGGATAGCGTTTTTTTCTATCCTATGTAACCTCATTTTGTTTTAAAAAGTGCAATTCTTGTTGGAAAAATGAGTGTTCTATGCATCTTTAGATGAAAGTCACATATAGCATTTATATTTATAAGGATATATGTGCACTCATAAGAAGAATCAAAATCTTCAAACAGATATAGTTTTTATAATCATTAATCATGTCTCATAAAAAATAAAAATTTATTTTTTATTGAAAGTCCTATTTGTAAACTATATCTTAAAGATAATTCTTGAATCTGAAGACTTAGACACATAGTCGATTTTACTGTATATTTTGATACAGCTACTTGAAATCAAATCATATTTTTTTGAAGTTCTAATTTGAAACTTAAATAATTATATGTTTTATGTATTTTCCTCATACAATTAACTAATTACCACAAGAAAAGTTATCTGTACTTTGCTATTTTTCTTAAAGTTAAAATTTTTAATTTTTTATACTGTCCATATTTCTTTTTCTGAATATATACATACATGGTTTATTTATTTTCATAACTTTTTTAATAATTTTCAAAATATATACTTAAAATAATTTCCATAACTGTATATTTTTAATATTAAAAATATCACAAGTATTGAAATGTAGGCAAAATTACAGTTATTTCATAAATTTAATTGCTAAGAGTTTTATAGTAAATTGAAAAATTTAGAGTAAGTTAAAATACAAAATAATTTTTTATTGTAATGTGAAAATATTAAAAAATAATTATTGTTTAAAATTATTTGTTAATACAATAGAACTCCTCCTAGAATTTCCTGAATCAGTTGGAACCTCGCCCCATTCGGATAATCAAATATTTTGTTAATTGGATTTTTTTGAAAAAAGAGTATGTTAATAAATGATTATATATTGAAAAATGTGAGAAAAGCTACATATATTTAAAGGAAAATAACTTTTAATCAATTAAATGAAAGGCTTTTACATGTTATGGTACTTCTTCTTAATGAGCTTGAACGGTACTGGGCATCTGTGCTCGATAGCATTTTCTCAACCCCATGAACTCTTAGTTCCAATAAATTGGGTCGCCAACTTTATTTATAAAGTCAAACAAGCCCTTTTTGGAGTTAATATGTAACTCTTTAGTATTGATGATTCCTAACATATTAAAACAAATGGAGTCATCACACTCAAAAATGATGTGATGCGCCGACTCGTGGCTAATGCTCCATTCACTTCAAAGCAGTTTCAAAACTTGGCAAATGTTTCCCTAGCTGATAATTCTGAATCTGCCTCATCTTACATTGAGGTCATCTTCCTTAACACTTTCAATTAGTTTACCATTATTTGCCATTTGAAATCGATTATTTGACTCACGATCCAGACCTGCCTACTTTTACGGATATTGTGTAAATTTTATGTAAAATTGCTTGGTTTTATGCTTTTACTTATAGCATGGAATATTTTATGCGTTATTGTTCTTCTGGGCTACATTGTAAAAGAAAATTTTTATTTTAAAATCTATCACATTGTGAATATCTTTTCACATTAACCATTGTAAGAAACTGAAATCAGCACCTTTTTTCAAAGTATCTGTGGAGGAGAAATAACTTTCTTGGCTTTGTGGTCGTGGAAATGCTGAGCAATTAGAAAACACACATTCCAGCCCCTTTTCTTCTTGGGGAAGGAAGGCGTGATCTTGAGAAACTATAGTTGTGGAATAAAATGATAGAGGCATAATATTGTTCTCCTTTAGTCCCAGAACAAAATTTGGTGCCATTCATTTTAACTACTACGGTTGCTGGGCTGTTTTGTTGATGGGCAGAATTAGTTTAGAGGCATTCTTGAATGATAGCAAGCATTTTGACTGTCATGACTCACGTGGTTACTGATATTTAGGCGAAAATAACTAATAGTAAACCCAATAAATCTTATTTTCAATCTTTTGAAAATATTTACAATGTGGAATTTTCATGCATTAAAAAAATCATCTAAAGGAGCTAAGTTTGCTCATTACGTAGTTTACAAATGGGAATTTAATGTGCTGGTCCCCCTTTTAGGAAAATGTTTTGCATAAAAATGAAATTAAGAAACGTTCTGAATGTGCTCAAACCAAAACTTTTGCCATTAAAAATGAATTAGCATCGGAAAAAAAAGGCAAACGTTATTTTTTTTCCAACAGCAACAAACTTCACATATTTTTGCTACATGTGATGGGAGTAATGACAACCATTCAAAATTGTATCCAGTTATAAACTTTTTCAATCCCATTCGTAAATCTATTCTAAGCTGCTTATTGTGACTTCCAAATATTAATGGGGGAAAATATAAGCAGTTAAACAAATTTGAACAATTTAATATCCCATGGCATAGCATTTGGTGCTGGTAATGCAAGGAAAGAAAAAAAAAGATGTGATTATATCTATATAAGGACAAGCAAGGTTGCTCTCGTCATTTGATAAATCTATCCTCTGAGAAAGGTGCTGCAAACTTACCTGTTAAAGTTTATTAAATCATAATTTATATCTATAATTATTTAAATCATTGTTCATAGAAAAGAAAATGTGAAAAAATTTCAAGAAGTGTGTGTCAAAGACTCTTAGAAAATCCTTAAACACATTTGCACACATAGATTTTCACTACAAAAATGTCTTCAAAGACTCATTTATCAATAGAATTCTCTTTTAAAATATTTCCATGATGTAGTTAAAATGGAAAAAAGTACATGTTCAGAAAATCTGGCACCTTTCAACATTCCATGAATAGGAACTAAAAATTCTGATGTGAGTGTGCAATACATCAAACCAAGTTTGAAATCAAAAAGGTGTGAAATGGAGTCAGAGAAAAGTACTAAGAGTTCTTTTGATGAAGATAATAAATTGAAATCTCCAAGTATATCTAGCTTTTCATACTTTTATCATCTCTCATTAATAAAGGCATTGTCTGTTTTTGCTTTACACTGTAAAGATATATAAAAAGTATACTTTTCTTCTCCCTTCTCTAACCTTTCCATATCTCATTTTTCTTCTCTACTTCACTCTAATTTATTTTTCAAAAATTCTGAAATCCATTCAAATATATGGAATTTAAGTGATTGTGGAGTTCTCTTGTACACTTTTTTAATATTCTTTTAATATTATTAAAATTTCTGTTTAATAAAATTTTGTTTTAAACATTTTTATGATTGTAATAATTTTCAAGCAATTTATTTTAATGAAAGCTGTTACTGTAAGATTTTTTAAAATTCTATGTATATAATATTTTCTCAGTGTAAAATAACTATATTATGTTGAGTAATATTGCTTTATTAAAGTAATGTTGAATATGTTTTAATCTGATGTATACTAAATTCTCTTTAGTACATACTGATTTTTTGTTTTTTGTTCTTAAATGGAATATTTTATCATCTTGAAAATAAACAGTCATACAGAAAGATGTTGATATTTGTGTTGCAGAAAAAATGCTATTCAAAGCAATTACTCCTGTATTAAGATATATATTCACTTGTATTAAATTAAAAGCTATCATGTATCTGTTTTATCACACACTGAAATATCGGGCAAAATAAAATTTCTTTTACTGTGAAAGAAATTTCCATTTGCCATATATTTCAGCATGTGATTCAGCAGTTCATGACCGAAATCACATTTTATTATGTATATATATATATTTTAAAAAGAGTAGTCATCATTAGAGTTCTCGACCAGAAAATAACTCTTATTCATATTAACATGGTTTTCAAATTATGCAAAAACCAAATATGTTTTAGGTTTTGAAATTGTGCTTTCTGATTCATGAAGTAAAAATTATGTCTCTAATTAACATTAAAAACAATTGATGTTTTTTATTATTAAAGTTTAATATGTTAAAACCTCGATGAATATTTTAATTATCACTAACTCTATTAGAAGTTTTATCACTAGAAGGCTTCTTTCTATTTTTGTTTATTCATTGTATCGGTGAGATTTACACAAATAAGTTGTCTACACAATTAAATTCTATTTACAATTTTTTAAAATTTTAGTTCATATGAGAAGACACACTGGTGAGAAGCCATTTTGTTGTAATAAATGTCCTGCAAATTTCACTACTAAAGGGAATTTAAAGCGACATATAAAAACTCATAGTGGGGAAAAACCTTGGGAGTGCAATAGATGTGGTTCTTGTTTCACTGAAAAGAAAAGTTTAACAGTGCACATGAGGCGGCATACTGGCGAAAGACCATATCAGTGAGTTTGTTGTTTCATTATTGTTTGAAATATGTTATTTAAAAATTTTTTTAAGTGAATAAAAAATAATTTAGTTTTACAAAACTGTATGTAAAAATATTATCAGTGTCTATATGTATGTGAAAATGTTAAATATTAACACGATGTATTTAATATAGCATAATATTAGGTTACAACAAAAGTTATCCTCCAAAAAAGTTCTTGATGAAATTAGAAAAAAAATAAGTGCTAATTTTATTGCAGGTTATATTCACACGCCTTTCAAATTTATGATTTTCTGTTAATATTTTGGTAGTTTTTCAAAGCTGTCAGACCAAAAACTTGGGGGGAGTGAGTATAAAAACTGTTCTGATATTAAAATTGCTGTTATAAGAGTTGTCATTATAGAAATTGGTTATGTGTTATTTATTGTATGGGATAAAATTACAAATTAAATCTACTTGTCAAGTAGTTAGTATATAGAACATGCATTTTATTTTCATATTTAACCCTTTGGATGCACATTTATTCGAATAATTTTTTGCATTTGGAGCACATTTAATTTTTTGGGGTAGAGTAATTTGTAAGAACAGCATACTTTATGCAATTATTAGAATTTATTGGCTCCCACCTTTTGTTTCTTTTTTTTCCAAAACCTTTTTCTATCACTTGTCTGGCATATCTATTTGTCTCTTCCACTATGCTATTCCAAAAATCTTCATTTAGGACTAAATTCAAAACATCCAAAGGTTTAGGACTACTTGACAAGAAGATTTATTCCAGGCACTTCACGAAATCGTTTTACATTAGGTACATTGTCTTTTTCTTCCCAAATGCATTGATCTAATTTCTCAGCAGAAGATTCACTATCACTGCTTGATAAGTATCTTGAACGTCTTTTGCGTCTTGGTTTTATCTCACTATCATTACCACTATCATTATTACTGTGAAATAAACAAGAATGAACATGTTAAATATTGTCTCATTTTCAACGACGTATCAGAACGTCATGTGCGACTTTGGTCAAATTAATGCATGACGTTCTGATACGTCGAATGCGGTCAAAGGGTTAAGATATCAATATTTTGTTAGAAATAACTTAGTGTAAAAGTTCAGTAATTATTATAAAGTGTTAATTGAAATATAAATGCCCATTATATTCTAGTCCTACACATACTTTATATGTTATAATAAATATTTATCATTCTAATTTAAAATTTACATTTACCAGAAAATATTTTTGTTTATTTATACTTTTTCACCTAATAATTTTTTTAACATTAAATACTGTAAATAATTCATCTTTCATTTTGAATAATGTTTTGTTAATTTCATCAATATTAAAATGTGTGCTAAAGGATTTTATCTTGTATCATAACTTTATAAAAATAGTTTCTTTTCAATGCTTACTAAATGCTCTTTCTTAATAATTAAAGTATTTTTGATAGTTTTAGGACAAGTGTTTATAATTTATTTATCTTTATTTTATAAATACATGAATGTATATTATATGTCTGTTAAAGTTACATAGCTACTAACTCTACTGATTTTATCGGAAAATTCCTGATTTTCCATCATTTCTCTGAATTTCCCAATAATGTATGAAAATCTATGAATTTTTGCTCATTTCAATGAAAAACTTAAAAACAGCTGAAATTTTACTGGAAAAAAGTCTATTGAGTTGTTTTAGTAGCTTAAACAGTCTCAAAATACCTTAAATATTTTCGTAGTGAGAAAAATGTTTTGAACAGCAGTTCACCAATTCATTTCTAAAAAATGCTAAGTCAGCAATGTATGAAAAAAAATTCCATGAGTTATTCAAATTTGAAACATATTATGTTTTATGGACAAATTATGTGATTATTTCTATATTCTTAGAAGTATTTGTCACAGAATTAAATTTATTTAATATATTTTTTGTTTTTATATGATTTTATAAGTTTAATATTTATAAATTGTACTAGTGTAGTGAAAATTGCTGTATAAAATAAATATTGGAGCATAAATGTTGATGTTTATTTTTTATGTGTAGTATATTCTTTTATTTTTCACTATTCCTTTATGAAATTGATGACTATTTTATGAAAATGTTAAAATTAACAAAATATGTTTTAACATAAATCATTCTCCGAATATATAATCTAAAGAGCAAAATTATCTTTTTGGGGTATTATGTTTTTTTTTCCGAACTTGGCAGGTGTGAAGTTATAAATCATTTACATTTTTTTAATTTTTTTAATTGTAGAAATAAACTTTCAAACAAGAAAATGTTTCACATTTAGTAAGGTTTCCTAAAAAATTGATACCCAAACTGTATTTACATTTAGTACAATGTTATTCTTAATTTTAAAATATTTTTTTTATTATCATTGAAATTGATAAATTATTAAAAAATTTTAATTTTAAAATTATGTACAAATTTTTTTGCAAAATTCTTTGTAGTTTATACTGAGGTATCAAACAGAGAATTTCTTTCTTAATGAATATGAATGCATATATTATTTGTTTTTACAGCATTTTTAGAAATGAGTTCATATTCTTGAAAATTGTTTATCTTTGTGCGTATATTCATATGTATTATGTATAGGAGAATGTTTCATTCCTGAAATTTAAAATGCAGTGTTTTATTTGATCTGCAGTGTAAAATTTATGTTTCAGATATTTTCATGGTTACATTTTATATCTGAATCATTATTTTTTCTAGTTGTAAAGTTTGTGGTAAAAGTTTTTCTCAAACTAGTATACTTCAAGGACATATGGCAATGCACTTAGGATTAAAAATGCACCTTTGTGAAAAATGTGGAAAATCCTTTAGACAAAAGTCTCAATTACGTACTCATCGACTTCGTCATGATAACATTCGCTCATTTAAATGTCAAACCTGCTCTGCTACATTTTTAACTAAAGGTAACTTATTTTTTTATTGTTATTCTGTCATAAATGTGCATATTGTTCTACTTTATTCTTGAAATATTATATGTATATCTTTATATTATGGATATTAAATGTATCTCATAATTTTTTTTAAAAATATAATTTCTTTGTAAATTTTGATATTAAAATACACAAAAAAATTTTGAAAACGATGAAAAGAACAACAATGATTTGAAAAAATTCTTTTTTGTATAATTTTTTTGTTCTCAGTTGAAATCCAAAATATATATAAAAATAATATATGTAGCAGATTCAGATTTTTAATATGAAGGATTTTCAGAGAAAAGCACGAGATGGTTATCAGTAGGATAGATTTCAAAGAACTGATTATTAGTGAAAAAAAAAAACTGCAGATATGATGAATAAAATTATGATTGTTACATTTGAATTAATATAATTACAACTGATACAATGATTATAATCAAAATGATATTGATCTTGCAAACATTTTAAAATTACTATTTGATATTCATCAATTTTAACATGTGTTACTGAATACTCAATTTTTGTGGAGAAATTAAATCTTTTTTTAATCTTTGCATGATTTTTTTTGTATATTTTGTACAGCTTTTAGGTAGGTACTTTTTAGCTGAAATACTGTTTTTGAAAAATATTTAATGAAGAGTATTAGTATTGCAAACTCTAGTTTGCTATTGTACTAAAAGTGTGACCTTCAAGATTAATAGCTAGCTGATTATATTTTTATCTCCTATTTAATACTGCATTTTAAAAAGAGGTCTTTTTTGCTTATAATATCTGATGCTCATTCATTATAATAACTCATTTTAATTGAAACTCATTTGAAAATATAGACTTTTTTCTGATAATCACCTAAATGGCTGTGTAGGTTAGCTTAAAGGGGTCAAAAATTTCATTTCAAGTTGTGTTCATTATTTCATCATGGTTCTTACTTAAGGAGAATTTTGCATGCATTTCTTGGCATAATCATAAATTGTAAAACTTCTCAATGAATGCAGAAAAATGTTGGGAGTCTTCTTAATTTAGAAGCAGGGACTAAGCAGAAATACCATATTAACCAAAAGTGTCATTTCACTTGGAAGATCATTGTGAGTAATATGCTCCAGTCATTTTTAATGAACACAATGGATCTTAACTAAGTCAATATTCGAACTCAGTGCCTTCTGATAATGAAAGGGATGCATACCTAATAAGGCCACCAATCTTTCCATAAGTACATTACTAATATGATATATTTTCCAGCTGTGATGGAGCCTCATTATGTAAAATCCCATTTTTATAATTCTGCCTTCTGAATTTGACTATTTTGCACTAAGCATCTTTAAAACAATATGCACTTATTATATATTTTGTATTAGATCAGTAAAGTTATACAGATTTCTGTGCATTTTTATAGTTCTTTATATAGAAAATCCACTTAGAATTAAGAAATTGTTGTTTATTTCATGCTCAGGGAAACATTTATTTGAATCATTTCTATAGAAATCTTGCTTTTTATTTTTTATCAGTGAGTAACAGTTACCATATTCTTCTGTGCTTTTATTTTAACAGAAAAAATGGCTGGATATTTGTTGTAGATTAATTAAATTACCCATTTTTTTCTGGTGGAAGTCCTTTTTTATATTTCATTCTCCCATTTGATGGTATCACCATATTATTTCCACATTTCCTCCTTCCACTAAGTGGAGTGCTCCAGTGCAGGACTTGTGGAAAACTGTTTTCTGAGGGGGCAAGATTGAAGACATACATGAATTGAAGATTTTAGAAGGAGTTAGAAAAAACTGCAGAGGTGAGAGTTAAAAAATTCTGCAGTGCAAGGAAAAACTTTGCTTGTTATTCAAGTCTGATGATCTTCTGAATGCTAGAGACTGAAAAATCACAAAGTTGAAATATTCAAATCCCAGAGCTTTCAGACTGGAAAAGATGATACAAACTCCTATAAAACAGGTCTGGTTTGTGAAAAGATCTAAATGGGTTTTTGGAGTCTTCAAAATAGTTTGTCTTAGGGATAGAAATTTCTTTTGTAAGTCAATGTCTTTTTAATATAAGTTATTTTTCCAGCCATTAGATTTTTTATTTTTATTCTGATACCACTTATTTTATTATTTTAATTAGTGTGAATTATGAATACCATGTGTGTACTTAGCTATGTAGTTAGTAACACTTAAATGTTTGAAATAAAATATATAAAATAAATTTGTATGTTTATAAATGGATTGGTAATTTTATGATTAAATTAAAAGCAATTTTTAATTACAAAAATGAAGCCAGTTTCAGCATCTATTTTCAAATTTGAATCTAAAGGGAAAAAAATTAATAAACACTACACAATGTTTAAAAAATAATAGATTACTTAAATTTAAAATATCTTTTGTAAGCAATTCACTACAATATGCTTGGAGTAAATTCAAGTATAATTTCATGTGAATTACAAATTTTTTCTAAACTTAAAATACTTAAAAGAATGTTTGCACTATATCATTTATTTTGAATATTTTGATATTCATATTTTGAATAATTATTTTTTTGACTGTAGATGTTGATAGTCAAATATCTGAAATTTATGAAATATCTCTTATACATTTTCAGGTGATTTGTTAAGACATCAGAGGACACATACAGGTCAGAAGCCATTTAGCTGCGATGTTTGCTTAAAGACTTTCACTCGACAGCAATCTTTAAATGAACATACAAATCGGCATTATGGTTTAAAGCCTTATAAATGTAAATATTGCAGTAAAGCTTTTTCAGAAATGTCTGCATGTTATAAGGTAAAATTTTATATTTTTTCAATATAAATTATTTTCTTATTATATTTTAATGCAAAGTATTAGGATAGTAGTTAACATGCTTTATATGGGAATTAAAAAAGGGAATGAGAAAGTTTTATATGGGAAAGTTAAAAATAAATATAAAATACATTTGTTTTCATAAATATATTTGCTTATATTAAGATTTTTGTATAAAGACTGGGTGCTGTGTTTTAAAATATCTTTATTTCAATTCTGAGCAATACTTCCAGTTTGCAACTATATAATTTTTCATATAAGTAAGTGCCGTCATAGAGTGTGAGTCAGAATTACATTAAAAGTACTACTATGGCTAAAAAACAGTGACTGAAATGAACTTAATCATTGTAAAATTTTTAATGTTGTTAATGAATGGTTATTATTTTTATTTTTCAATTTATTATTAACTCATTATTCTAAAATTGTGCCAAAGTTGGACAGTTGTATACCATAGTTGGAGCTTATAGTTGGTAGTGGTATTCAGATCAAAATGTCCCTTTTTTGATTTCATCTGTGTTGAATGGGAAAGGCATGTTGTGCTTCTACTTTCTGCATGCTTGTTTTTCAAATTGGGTGCTTGGGAATTTTTTGGATTTCTCCCCTTGCAACACATGATTATAACTTACTATTTATGAAAAATCCTTCCAGAAAATAATCTGCCTGGTAGATTGATTACAAAATGTCATACAACAATCATAGTGTTAGCAAATTATAGCATAGCTGATGAATTAAAGTTATAATACTTTTTTCGAATTCTGATTTACATTTTTCAGTATATATAAAATGAGTTATGAAGTCTTTTTAGTTACAAAAGATTCTACTATAATCTGAGCTAATTTCACAACAAGAACTTAGGTATTTCAACTATACATTTTAAAATCTGAAATTTTTTTTCACATGCACACTAAATGTTGAGATAGCTATGACTATCTGACCTTTTTTTTTGGCAAAAAGGCTTTATATCGCAGTGCTATTGCTTAAAGGATCAAATTAATATTAAAAAAAGTGAGAGGGAGAATGTTTATTATGGTAGAAGTTTGTTTTGAAGATAAACAATATGATTTAATGTCTTCTAAGCATAAAATGATTTTATTTAAGCTGAGCTGTATATCAGTGAAACAATAAATATACTGAAATGTTTAAATGCAGCTGTCACTAAAATGTTTTAAAGATGGTTTGTCAATAGGAAAGTGAAATTAAAGCATATGAATTGTAATATTAATGGTAGATGTAATTGTTATATTAATGACAAAATGGAAAGATGAAAGATAATAGCAGATAAGCAAAGTATTAGATAAATACAAATTCTAATCGAGGAATCTCTCAAATTATTTATGAATGCTCTTATTGTCATACATGAAAATTATGTTCTTGGAGTAAAACCTGAAAAAATATTTAGTTCAAACAATTTAGTTTCTGCAGTTAAGAAAAGAAAATATCTGAAATTAGCTCAGAACAAATTTAATTAGAAACTTTATTTCCACAAACTAAAGTTTCCTGTTCAAACATCAAAGGACAAATTAAAACAAGGATTATATATTTTGCTACATGTGATTTCATTATATAAATAATATGTTATGTGTTGCTATCATAGTTGCCTGAAATCTAGTTTCCATAGCCATGAATACAATTAGTGAAAGGTCTTAGATATCCAATAAATTCCATCAATTCAAAGGTAGAAGCAATGCCCTTTGCACTTTGATTCTTAGATAAGAAATATAAACATTCTTGTATTTATTTCTGTTTATTTTTTATTAAATGATTTTTTTAGCAAACTTTCATTTATTAAGTGTTTGATTTACTTATTTCAAAAAAAGGAAATGTATGTAAATAATGGTTTTTCCTGTAAATAGCATACTAAATACCATGAAAAAACAGAAGAGGCAGGCAAATTTAAGCAGGATGATGTAGAAGCTGTTCAACAAGCATCACACTCAGTAATTTCCTTTTTAGTATCATTTATATTTAATGTAAAATTCCTTAATTTAATTTTATAACAAAAATTCTATATTATAGGTTGCCAACACTTTTCCTGATGCCAGTGGTGTAGAAAACAAGGAGCCAAACTTTGTTGATGCTCCCTCTTACATTGCTGTGGTTTTGGACTCGAAAGATCCCCACCAGCGAGAATATGATGAAAGGAATCATACAACTTCCTTCTTTAACTCTGGCCTGGAAGAAACAAACCTTGTTCAGAATGGTGTTGGTGTATTGACTACAATAAATATTTTAGCTAATGCTTCTACCCTTCCTCAGACTTTACAAACTATTTCTTGATTAAAAAAAATATAAGTACTCAGGTAATTATATTGATGAAAGTTAAGTTTCAAACAAGGAAAAAGCACTTACAACATGATTTCTGTAAATAAAATTAGGCATTAATTAATAATAAATTTCAAGTTTATAATTTTTTTAAATTTTGTTTCCTAAATGCCTTAAAACTGTTTGTTAAAAATTTGCAATTTTTCTCTTTTCTTACAAAAAATATACCTTCTTGCCATCTTTGTTCTAAAAACAAATGCATTAGAAACGTCCAAAAAAAGTCTAATATTCTTTGAATTGATATACAAGTGTAGAATGATTGTACGATTATTTAAACTAAGACATGTTTATTATTTTTTAATTATCAAGATTGATTTGCATTTATGATTTGATTTCAGCTGATCAGGATAATCTTGATATTGATGATCGGCAACAAATGTATTGTACAAAGCTAGTATTGATGAACCAAAAAATAATTTTTGATAGACTGTGTTAGACCATTCTCTGAAGGTGTGTCATTCACAATAAAATTTCTTCTTTAAAACAGCAACTTTCCTCATCAGCTCTACATTCAGTGATTAGTACTTGTTCTATTCTATGAACTATCCGATGATAACCAAACAGTTTTGTGATACTGAGAACATTAAAAAATATTTGGTATAATATTTGTTTTTAAAGACTGAAAATTTTAAGAAAATTTTTTACAAGAGCTCACATAAAGCTATTTTGCCTCTTTTGACTCAATTTCATATATTTAATGATTAAGATTTGCAACATTAGTAAAAAATATTTGAATCTATGATACTTTATTGGATGTTATTCCATCATAATCTGATTCATAATTCACCATATTTAGATTAAATTTAAAAGAATAATATTATTCTAATGTTTATAGAAAACATGAAAGTCTCAAATAATTTCTTCAATGAATTTGTGCCAAATTAAAAAATCTTATTAGTTTAGTTATATTAAATTTTTCAGAATAACACTATTGATTAAAATCAAATGCATTTAAATTTGTATAATTGGGGTCTAGATGTCATGTGAAAATTTATTAAAAGTAATATGAAGATGTATTTTATAAATAGTTGTGATAACTTGATTTTTATTTCTATAGAAATTTTAATATAAATGAAGTACATATTGTTTTTTTTCCTGGTTTTTTTTTCATTTATCTAGCTAGAACATTTAGGGGGTTATAAGTTCAAATATGCTTAAGTTTTGTCATAAGAAAATATTTGTTATATTAAATTCACAGTAATCAAATAAAATCTTTGAAAAAGATGTTATTGGTTTCAGCCAATATTTTTCACGTTTGTATCTTAACTTTTATTCAATGTTTTTTATTTTATTTATTTATTTATAATATTCATAATTGTATTATTCTTGTGCAATTTAATATATTTTTGATAGCTACACCATTTTAAACTGTTCATTATTAAGTAATTTGTCAATTGATGGAAAATGTTTGGATAAATAAGTTATTTGTAAAATAAAAATATAATGTATTTATATCTACATGTGTTATTTTATCTTTGATTCTTCGTTTGAAATAATTATTTATGATTCTTAGTTGAAATGTAAATTAAAATATTTTTCTTATATACATTTTGAAAAAGAAAAAAAAAGTGGTATAAAATTACATGCTGTTATGCTTTACAAATTTTAGTGTTGTGTAAAAAATATACTTTGCACAAAAACATTTTTTGTTGCATTTTAAAGCTTTTTTTTTTAACATTTTACAAAGATAACAGCTGTCATAAAGATTGTATGTAAGTACAATAAGTAAATATGTAAAGTACATACACATGTGTACAGTACAGATGCATGTGATTAGTTTTGAATTTGACAGGACTCTGCAATATTAGAACCATATATGCCTTTAAATGAAAAATTTACGTGTCTTAAATAAAATAATTAGATTTTATTTAAGATGAATTTTCTCAGGTATGTAATTTAATATAATTTCACAGTCATTATTTCTGCTGCCTAATGTAATACTAAAATACTTCAATAGTTTTTAAAAAGAAAATTAAGTCTGTATTTTGAAAATTATGTTAGCTTGCATTTACATTAAAGTTTTTTATAGTTAACTATTAATAAAATTGTAAAAAATACAAAAATTTTGAAAAAAAAATGAAAGCCTAATTTTTAAAAATTAAGTTTCCATGTAAAAGGGGGATATTTCTGCTGTCTACTGTAAAATTACCTTTCTTTCAGAAATTTCTCTTACTATGGGCATTACAAAATACTGCTCCTTTTTATTGAAAGGAATTCTTAATCTGTTCTTTTTCCCTCTTTATATTGAGACATGAAAGAAACTCAAATTCCAGTAAGTTTCTAATTTATAAATATCCAAGATCTTAATGATTTTTTGTAACAGTTATAAATATCAACAAAATATTTGCTACTGCTATAAAACATCATTCACATTTAATATATATTCAATACTTTTTTGCCTTTCTACCTATATGTATTTTTTGTTAAATGAATAACAAATACATACCATAAGTGTTTCATTATTGAAATATTAATAATGAATAATTTGATTTCTTATTTTAAAACCATTTTTGAAATACTGTTAGATATAAATATATAAAAATTATAAACTACTATTAATAATAAAAAAATACCAAGCTATAATATAAAATAATATAAAACTACTAAATTTAAAACACTAAAATATTTTAGTTGCAATATATAAAAAGTAATTAGTTGCAATATATATGTGAGAGAAATACAATATTGTGTGAAAAAATGAATCCAAGTTATGAATATACATACAGCTAACAAAAAATTTGAATTTTTTCTAATTCTATGAAATAAGTTTGACATTTCAAAGTGAAACATGTTTTGTATTTTTTTCTGTGTCAGAAAATGGAGATGGAGTCAGCTATAGAATTTAAATGGGAGTAATCAATAAAAAAAGGGCGGTCAAATGTTGAACTTGATACCATTTCCGGGTTCGCACAATTCCTAGAAATTCCTTAAATTCAAATTTTTTTTTAAATTCCCTTGAAATTCATGGAATTTTGACTTGACTGCTTGAAAATTGTGAATTACTCCTAGAATTTTTACTTACCTTGATGAAATTTTTTATTTTTTATCTATTATTTTTTTTTTAGGAAATATTATAATTCGTTTGATTTTTTCGTTTTAATATTTTAAAATTTTAAATAAAATTAACCAAAAATCTAATTGAGTATTAGTTCTTAATTTTACCTCAAGATGAAGGTACAGTCGATATTAGATTGTTGTATTCTTAACTATTTAAAAACCTCAGCCAAAATAATTTCATGATAATCCAGTTTAGTATAATATTTATATTTGTGTGTGAAGAAAAGTAATCATCAAAGAAGATTGCCATGTTGTGCATTCAGACAGGCGATTTTGATTCTTTTTCTATTTGCTTCTGTCTTCTTTATAATGTAGAAAATTCACTGAATATTAATATTTAAATATAAAATTTTTTAGTTAAAATATACTTTCCATGTCTCCTGTAGTAAAAATTGCAGATAATTACAGTGAATAGGGATGAATTTGTTTATCAATGAAATAAAGGCTGAAATAAATTATTTAAAATGCTTGATGAAAAATGTATTTTCCCTGACTGTGCTGTGGACTCTGGAAGAGCCATACAAAGATTCAAAAATATCACATGCCCATCATCTGCTTGCTCTGGTTTCACTTCATCCAATCGGTGATGCAGTGTTTCAACTGTCAACAATTCTTCCACTCTGCAGAAAATTGTCATATCAGACCAAAATGTGTCAAGTGTGCAGGCGCACACAATACTAGGGACTGTCCCCATGATAGAGTTGAAAATCCCAAATGTACAAATTGTCAGGGTGATCACCCAGCTAACTACAAGGGTTGCCCTAAATTCCCTAAACTAAAAGCTCCAAAAATAAGCAACTTTAAATATGTCAGACAAAATGACTCAAAATCTAATTTTGTGAGACCCGGCATCTCTTTTGCAAGAGCTGCTTCACCCCCCCGCTCAAGAATCTGAACCAACTCCAATGATGTGCAATATTGAAACAACTGAAAACTTCTCAGATCTAATGCAATTAATTAATGAAATTAAAGCTGTTTTTAAAGACATGCCAATTAAGAACATCCTTAAAGATCTTAGAGAAATAAAGTCCCCTATGGACAAATTATTTAAATTAACAGAATACTTCCAAAAAGCAGAAGACTAAATTTACTATTTAAAACTCTGAACTGTAATCTAATTAAACTTATAATAGTTAAAACTCCTTAATAAGCAAATTTTTCTATAACATGTAAAATTTATTTAATATGTAAAATTTAAATTAAAACAAATATAATTAATAAATATAAAATAAAATAAGTTAAATCCTAAAATGTCTCAAAATCTTAAACAAGCCCCTCCCACTCTAGAACTAACAACCAATGATATGCCAGTTCAGTTACAGCTATAGCTATCCAGTCAACTCCAGCTCAAGACGAGGGTAAGGTCCTCCGGACCTAGGGACCTCAAGAAAACGGCACAGCCAGCCGAAATTGTATCATCTGCTTTGCAAGAAAATTTCTGTATTTCAAATATGGGGTAATAAGCAATCAAAAAATGAAAGGAAAAAAAGATGTGTATTTATTAGAGCGGGTTGTGTCTGCCAAGACACTACTCATTTAAAAGATTTTTTCACTATTGCTTTTCTTGTTAAAAAATGTGACCCAAAGCATGTTCTAAAATTTTAAATTCATTTGTTTCTTTAAAAAAATTAAAAGCTAAAATTTTATGGGTCTAAGTTTTAAACCGAAGATTCAGTTCTTATTGTATAAATTCTCTCTTTCAAGCAATGTTTCCAGATAGTGCGTTGCAGAACAACTCAGTTGTGGTGAAAAATTGTGCTTGTTAACTGTTTATGTATACATAACTGAGAAATGATTAAATCTATTGAGTGATTAAAAAAATAAAAAAACCTTGAATATTGCATTTTTTTTTTATTTTTCAGTCTCTTAATTATTTCTATCGGATCTTAAATATGGATTTTGGATATTTCAGCATTGGATTTTTGCTATTGCTTTGCTTATATTGTCTATTTTATCAGTAAATGTATCAAAAAGTTAAAAAATTTTATTTCCAGTTTTATTTCGAATGACTTAAGTAAATTTCATATGTTGCGAAAATTATTCTTGATTAAGAGTTAATGCTGAAGACCATCAAATGTTCACATATAGGATTTTTTACTCTAGAGAAAGTAACTGTGTTTTGTGATACTAGTAATTCTTCTTTTTCATGAATCATCAGTAATATATAAAATAATGAATCCGTGAGCATATCTAAAAATTTTAATATAGAATTTCATTGTTTCTTCCAATTTCATCTATTTAAAAAATTTAGTATTTTCTTTTGCAAAAAATATCTGTCGCTCTATTTTTAAAAATTGTTTTCAAGTTTTTATTTAGAAGAGACCTAAATATTTAGATTAATTTTTCGAGACTCATTTTCATTTAATATAATTCTAAATGTGAAATTCACATTTCTAAAGTTTACAAGTAATTGCCTGAAAAATCTTACAATGATATTATTATTTCAGTTTTCTTAAAATTTAAAATATTGATGTATTAATCCAATTTTAACGCGTGATTTCATTTTTCACAAAGTTAGAGAGAGGGAGTAACTACCAAATTTGCTTTTAGTGTATCGGCATTTGATGTTTCTTGTAATTTGAGTCAAGCGAATTCAAGTTGTTGTTATTGTCGTGTGAAGGCTAGGCTGGCAATATGGGGTGGGCGCTCCACTTTTTTCTACTGAACCCTATTTTGGTGTGGAGTCCGACTTCCTCATTACACACATGCCATAGGGACCCGTTTATAGGGTAGGCAACCATTCACAACCCATTCATACAAGGAAAGGACAAAGACAGGATAGAGAGAGAGAAAATACATCCATGCCCGAACCGGGATTCGAAACCAGGACCTCCCTATCCGTAGTCAGGCACGTTGACCACTAGACAAGTTAGGCAAGACTCAAATGATTGTCCAATATAATCGAACAAATTACATCTCAAATATTCAGCTAATCTTAAGAGAGGTCAAATTCGGGAAGAAAATATTAACTTATTGGTCGTCCCAGGACCTCCTTATCCGCAGTCATTATCCACTCTTTTGTATCTTCAGCACTGACATTTTAATAGACAGGAATTTTCTAAAGAATGTTTTTGAGTGACTTAAGTGACACGCTCTCTCTCTCATTCTCCCTTCTCTTAACACCTTTCCTTTTCTTGAGTTTTTTCTTTTTTTCTTATTTACCTTCTCTTTTTCAGTCAAATTTATTTTTCTGAAATTCTGAAAGTGGTTCAGATCGTTAGAATTCTACTGTACTAATTATTATTAACTAAGCAGTGCTAATTAAATTATAATTTCTCTGATTAAATAATGTTTTTTAAGTTTCAAAATAATTACTTTTTTTTTAAAGAAAAATTCAATAAGTTTAAAGTATTTTGATAAAAAATAGAAGAAATTACCACAATTTGTTTCTTAAAAAAGAAACTGGTTTTAAAATAATATTTTATTACTAAAAGTGAGGATAGTAAGAGAGAAATTTTAAAAATATTATAAGTGCATTTTAATCTTTTTCTTTTTATACAGTAAAATATTTCTCAAATCACATATTTTTTTAAAGTGCTAGATATGAATTCCGTCATAATATTTAAATGATTCTTTTTTTTCCTGATTTAACAAAAAATATCCAAGATAATATTTTTTAAACATTTTTTTACTAAGCTTATAATGTTTAGAATTTTAGATATAAAATTTTGGAGACAATAATTTTTAAAACTTTTTATTTAGCAGCCAATTTTGCACACGAGTTCTCTATAATTTGATCTGTACTTTACACTGAATTCTGAAATATTAGAAACATTGATGTCCGAGGTGGGGATTGAACCCATGAGCTATTGAATTAAAGACAGAAATTTGAATTTTCAGATATATCAGAAGAAAAATATTTAACGAGAATCTTAATTTAGATTGGTTATGAAAATTTTTTTTATTTCTTTTACATCCATGAATATATATTAAAATTTGCTCAGTGATATTTATCATACAATTGATTGCGTAAAGATAATAACTGTAACACTAATTTAAATTAAAAATTTGTTAACTTTCTAGATAACTCAGTACATTTTTCAAAATGTGTGTTTTTACATTATTTAAAATTTTTTTTAACTGAAGTATTTAGTTTTAATCCTTTTAAAATTTTTAAAAATTTTCATCAAGACTGGAAACAGTTGAATTAAATTTCTTGTTCATTCAATCCAATTTCATTTGTTTATCTACTTAAATTAAACATAAAATTCCTATTTTAAAAGTACAGAAAATTATGGAAATGAACATAACGGGCTTTGAGAGCGAGTTAGACTGCCTAAAAGACAACGGTCATCGGTAAGGCATTTAATGTTCATCGCTTAACTGCCTTCCGAGGGGACTTCTTATTGATAGTGGGCCATATTCATGCTCGGAAAACTCCCAAGCACTCACACCGATAGATGTGCTTGCAGTTTTTGCAGCAGTTTAGTCTGTGCACTGTAGTTACCACGATTAAGAAAATTATTGAACAAAAACATAATTACAATACAATAAATAATAAAAAGGCTTAAAAAAGTGAGTAAAATATATAGCAAAATATTTTACATGCACTCTTAACATTACTAGAAATAATAATGAACATATATTGCACTAAAATTGCTAAACAGGGTATTTCTGAAGACTCAAAGCAAACTTGAATATAAACCCCCAGTTTTATATATAGTGGTTAGATAGAGGGAAGTGTTATATCACATGACGTATCATATGAAGATTGTATTAGAAAAAGAGCAAATATATACTAATAGTTAAGTTTAAATATGCATGAATGGCATCCTATTGAACATTTAACATTTGCTGTAGGTGATAAACAGTAGAATAGCAAGCAAAAGCATATTCATATCTTTCATTGTGCATCAGTGACTAAAATGGTTGTTCATCAATAATTTTTCCCTTTTGAGTGAAGCCGACCGATAGCTGAGTGATTAGCGTTCCTGACTCCTAAACTGTTTTTACCTGGTTCGAATTATGGTTCGGCATTGTATGTTTCTTTCTCTCTGTGTTTCTCTGTCCTTTTTTTCTGAGATGACTGTGGTTCACCCTATAAACGGGTTTGTTGTAGTATGGTGTGGGTAATGCTACTCACCTCCGTGACTGGGTTCACAGGTGCTCACTGGGTAACGATTAATGAGTAGTAGTTTCCGTAATTATGACGGTATAGAATTTGTCACCCTGTGTCAACGTTTAAAAAAAATACCATTTTGAGAGGGTTTTGTTTTACCAAAATTATGGTGAACCCTTTTCTCTGAACTAACTGGACAACATAACTGCTGCAGCCCCACCCTGTTGTTTTCCGAAGGACTCACCACACATAACGAGTCAAATTCAACTATTGTGCGCAGATAAACTCTTTTACAACGTCATGGTGAGTCCCTCTCACTAATGCAATCTAAAATTTTTTGTTTCTTAATTCCAGTCGAATTATTGAATAAAAATTACCGTTAACAATTTATTTGAAATTGTTGTTTTACTGTGAAAAAATTAGTGAATATTAGTTAATACAAATTCATAAACTAATATTCATTATTATTATTATTTTTTTCCAACGGCGGGCACAAGAGGGTTGAACCCTACGCCACAACAAGGCCAGAGACTGCTACTCATTTGTCATTACCCAGCGGGCACCTGTGAACCAAGTGACGGAGGCGAGTAGCGTTACCCGCGCCATACCACCACAAACCCGTTTATAAGGTGTGCCACATTCATACAACATCACAGAAGAAAGGACAGAGAGAACAAAGAAGGAAAGAAACATCCATGCCCGAACCGGGACTCGAACCTGGGACCCACAGCTCAGGAGTCAGGAACGCTAACCACTCAGCCAATCGGTTGGCAATATTCATTTTTGATGTTTGCATTGGTTAGGAATCTAATTTAAATTTTAGGTTTTGTGTTTCTGCTAAAACCTACTTGCAAAATATTAGTAATTAGCAGCAGTTGGAAAATCGTGGCTCACGAGTCAAATGGGACTCTTTAGGTTCTTGAGTGTGGCTTCTCCGTAAAATAATCAACGAATACGGAATTTTTTTAAAAAAAATCTTGCAAAAGAAACGAAAGTAATTTTTTTAAACATTTAAATTGTTCTTGCTCATTTAAACTAATAATAAAGTGGATGATTTGTCTTGTCTTTTTCATTTTGCTGTTTCTTCTGTTCTATTGTCAACGTGGTTTGAATCAATGGAAAACAACTTCTCGAACCAATGCTTTCCTCCGTAAATAAGAAATCGTTTTATTAACAGAATGAACTTTGTCAATATTCTCAGACATGAGATGGTGAATTTCGCTTTGTTTGCTGCCGGTCAAAGAATGCAATTTGAAGATAGACTGCAAATTTTTGACAAGTTTCCAAAAAGAAAAAAAAAAAAAGAAAAAAACACACTCTGTTGTTAAAAAAAGCAAGAAAGAATTTGGAAATGGAAGACAAAGAACATCAAAATTTACACACACACACATAAAAACATAGCCACGTAATGTTATTCTTAAAAAGAATTTTTTTATATTTATATACTCGTTTTGATTGTATTGATTATACACGAAACTGTGTCGTGATAGTAATTGTCATGTATTAGATTGTAAATAATTAAATACTTTGAAAATTCATATTCACATTCAATAGCAATTTCAATTTGAATAAGAAGCTTAATGAAGAAAAATGAAATTGGATTTTAAAATATCAGGATTTTTAGCATTTCGAACATCCAAATTTAAAATTTTTCCACTGTTTGATCCAAACATTCTATTAGCGACATTGACGATGTTTTGGTTGCCACCCTATTCATGTAAACACTCATTTTCAATCCTAGATTTCACCAAAAGTAACTTGAGAAATCATCTTATTGATGAAAACATGCAAGCATATTTAAAATTAAAAGTAACAACATATAAACTTGAGTTACCTTCAAATATTAAGAGGTTCGTTTTAATTAATAACTGATGACGGATTTTTTTTTATAAATCATGATTATTGGCTATTAAAAATGAACAATTCTTGTTATAAAGTACTTCTAGATAGAAAAAAATACATCAGAGATACTCTTAAAAAATTAAAAAATTAGGAAACATTAAGACTGAATATTATGTTAATTTACAATCAATTTGTAAATGTTTATATGATTTTTGTATAAAATAAACTAGAAAACAAAATTCAATTTAATTTGTAGATAACAAATCTCAAAGATCATAGAAACAAATTTAATTTGTGGTTCACAATTCCCAAAAATTCTAACATTTAACACGATATCTATATTTGATAAAGATCACATTTCTCAAATATCATTCTTGTTGTTACTATATATAATGACACTTGGACAAGCCAAGCTCGCTATGCCATGTCTATGCGAATTTAAGTCAATTGGGAGCGTCTTTCGTTTTAATCAGAGCACCATGAAGGTGAAAGTACGACTTTGCTCTACACACATACCATAGGGACCCGTTTATAGGGTAGGCAACCATTCACACCTCATTCATACAAGGAAAGGACAAAAACAGGATAGATAGAGAGCGAAAGTACATCCATGCCCTAATCGGGATTCGAACCCAGGACCTCTTTATCCGCAGTCAGGCACGCTGACCACTAGACAAGTTGGGCGGCTCAGATATCATAGATATCGTGTTTAAAAATGGCATTGATTGACGATAAAAATTTGATAAAAAGATGATCATTAATGATAGAAATCTATATAAATAAAAATTCCCATTCTTTTTACTCCAAATATTTGCTCCAGGTTGAACTGAGAATAGCTACACGCAATGGAATAAGTATTACAATCAGGATGTTGGTCTCTAGTTTTAACATGAAATAGAAGTTATATTTCGGAATTTCGACTGCAGAGCTTATATGTAATTCAAACCATAATTAACGCGGATTTGTATTCCCAATAAAATTGCTTATACCATGATGTAATTAATTTAAACAATAATCTATTCTCCATTGGAACTGTTTTCATTTCAAGAATGGATTCATATGATACTTTTTAAAACTGCCACGTGTGCATAGTAACCATTTAGAGCATAGGTTCCCAAATTTTTTTCTCGTGGACCACTTTCAAAGTTTTGCTCTTTTCGGTAGACCCCTGCTGCTTACAAAAAATACCTAGATACTAACAAAAACTACTTAAACAAAAAAGTACCTAGGCACCTAAAGTTTAATCTTCCCTGGCTTTTTTTTTTTTATAGAAGTTTAGAATAATATCTAGAATTTAGTTTTTACTGCATAACTACCTACTACACTCAAGTAGTAAAACAAATATAATATGATTGATAAATTACAATATACAATAAAAAAATATGTATAACAAATAGGCAGATACTTACTTTTTCCGGCACTGCAAACACTGACATTGATTCACTCACAGTCACTCTTTTATGTTTAAAATCCCGGAAACAAATGAGTCACGTTTTGTTCTTGGCATTTGTATTTACACTTGGCATACGTAATATATGTGGATGGCACAGCACAGTCGCATTTCATCCCTTTGCAGATCTAAACAAGCATCCCGGACGAGCGGCACTTTGCAAGTCTCGACATGTGGTGTACACTTCTACTATTATCTATTGTTCTATGCAATTCTGTGTTTGAACTGAGTCTCGAATATTTTTGAGTACCTACCTACCTAGTGAATGATGCTACCTGCCTACGTTGATAGGTAAATCCAAGCCAAAATTTTGTTCTTTATTATGAAAACCAGAAACTGTTTCGTGGACCCCTATTTACAACTTGTGAACCCCTGTTTTCTTTTTACGTCTCGTGATCCCCGTGTGGTCTCCTATGGACCCTTGGGGGTCCACCTGGACCACTTTGGGAACCTATGATTTAGAGTTAAGATAATATTTTTACAGGATCGAACCCTCTCTTTCTATACTTCCACAATACTTTTTTAAACATAAGGATTTTTATAATTTTTTTGGATTTTTAAAAAGTAATGTTTTTGGTTATTGTAGCGTACGTGTTTTTGCTTTTCTCAATACGCCACCAGTTCAAACGATTTATTTTTAGCTGAGCTATTAGTGAAATCACATTTCGTGGAGCGAAGCAAATTTTTAACAAAGCCAAATAAGTAATAAATATAGTTATTTTTCAAACTAGATTTTCCCGAATGTTAGGTTCATATTTTCCTATTGGAATTTACGGATAGTGAAAAATGTCGGATTTAGTCCGCCTGTCGCATGCAAATTTCGCTTATAGACAAGTTTATGATGTAAAATGTCCTAACACAGCACTTTTTTAATATAATATATAAACTTTAAGCAATACTACTTCGTTTATTTATCTTATTTCAAAAATATTTAAATTACAAAATTAGGAACTTTTCCATTTCGCCGGGACAAATCTCGCCAAGCGAAAATTAAGTCGCTAATTGGCGACAACACACAGTATACACAAAAATTTTTTTAAATAAAGTTGTTTTACATAAAATTTTTCAAATTTATTTATTTAATTGTTGTTCTCGATACTTAATTGTTGTTCACGCTATGCGTGGAATGATGGGTGCCAGAGCCTCAATTTATTTACTTATTACATTAGATTACAATTTATCGGGTGATGGATATTTCAAAATCTTATTAATTTTTTATATATTTTTATGTGAATTTGTTACGATTATTATTTTTTAAGCTATATTTCTAAAATCTGATTTTTTCTAGAGAGATTTTATGAAATTATTAAATTTGTATACATAGCAACATAGCATAAAATTATGAAAAAAAAAAGAAAAAAAAGTCGAAATAAAGTCGTTGAAGCCCGTCACATGTTTTTAAAACATAGCAATAAAAGGTTACCAGTGGAGATATTCCCTCTAGCGCCGGTTGTATCATTTTTGGCGACTTTATCGCCTGCGCCGGCGAAATGGAAAAGTACCCAAAATTATTTAAAAATTGATCAATTTTTAATTTTTATTTTGAAAAAAATGAACATCATTTCAAATACTTCTTAAAACAAAAAGTTTGAAGTGCTTAAGTTTGTTTCTATCTCTACGTAAAATATGCTTGTAAACAATTACAAATAGGAATTAGTTTTAATTGTTTTATAATTAATTAATGCCTTATATTAAATAATTTAATAGAAACTAAATTAAGAAAACCATCCATCAAACTGTTCGTGAGATGAAAAATAGTTGTGTGAGAGGGAACGAATATCAAATTATAGTGTCCAGAAAAGGGCAATCAATAATTGCCTTAAGCTGAATATCACATTAACAACGTAAAACATCCAATTACTCTAGCAAATGGAGTTTTTTTTAATGGTATCAAATATAATGATTTTGGATAAACTTGATTCGGTTATATCTAAATTAGATAATTACGAAACTTTATTACAGGAAATTAGATTTTTTTTTAGGAATTCGGAAAGCAGGAGAAATGTCAGTACAAATATATATTATTTTTAGTACGATTTAATTATCCGAGGAAAATCATCCTTAATAAAAAATTGGAAATGGTAGATTTTCTTACTTTTACCAAATACATTTTTTATATAGCATGTATACATAACTACATATAATTATTAATATAATTATAATGTGTAATAAATTAAATATTCACAAGTATTTTAATTTTCATATATTTACTTCAAACGAATTTTTAAATTATAAACACATTTTAATTTTGTTAGATTTTAAAATAATATTTTTGATTAAAAATACCTCATTCTCCATCATTTTTGGAATGAATAGTGAAATAATAGACTATGCAATTTACAAAACTAAAAAACAAGTCGCAGAAGAAAACTAATTTTAAAATAAAATTACAATAAATTATAATAACTTAGTGAGGATTTTCAAAAGAGAATTTACTCAGTAACATTTATTGAAAAATATATCTTATGTAGAAGATACGTGCTTGCCTTTTAAAATAATCAATTGTTTTATTTAGTGTAAATATATTTTATTTATAATAATTGAAATGTTAGAGTAATAATGTGTATTTTTATATCTTACAAAATTATATTTTTTTATCAAAGTGTATTTTTTATATAGAAATTTAACAAATAAATATAATTTATTATTATTTTTCCTTCATGCAACATAATACTCAGTTGTTTTATTTTTTAAGTAATTTTAAAGTTTTACTGCACTTTTATTATAAGAGTTTATTGAAAATGTCCAAAAAATATGTATAATAATATTAACCGCGCCCGCGCGTTTGATATCTAGAGTTTTACGTTCATAATATGTTCACATTACTCTCATACACATATAAACAAGCATTTTTTTCTGTAGTTCATTATTAGCTAAATATACTGAATGTAAATTAAATACTGAAATCTTTATTTTTATTCTATAATTTAAAATAATGATTTCAGAAAAATTTTCTTGTCTAAAATAAGTTTTGTTCTATAAATATATTTTAAACTATGTGTATGTATATATATAAGAGAGAGATTAAAAATGAATGCACATGTCAACCTAATACTTATTGTTGTTGTTGTTGTCGTGTGCCAGCTAGGCTGATAATATGGGGTGCGCTGCTCCACTCTTCCAATTGAACCATATTTGGTGTGGAGTCCGACTTCTTCAGTACACACATGCCATAGGGACCCGTTTATAGGGTGGGCAACCATTCACACCTCATTCATACACAGGAAAGGGCAGAGACAGGATAGAGAGAGAGATAGTACATTCATGCCCGAACCTGTGATTCGAACCCAGGACCTTCTTATCCGTAATCAGGGACTCTGATCACTAGACAACTGTTATATATATATATATATATATATATATATATATATATATATATATATATATATATATATATATATATATATATATATATATATATATATATGTTTATTTTTGCATCTGTTTGAAAAGTAGAAGAATAGAAAACGCCTAATTTCATTTTGTTTTTTACTATTTGTCTTGCTTCCGGTAAAGTGATATTTTGTTTTATCTTGGTAGCAATGACCTTTTTTCCGAGATTCATAAAGGGCAATATTTGGAAAATGCAGCATGCGCACAATAACAGTTACAATACTTAAAAATTTCTGAAATACAAGCTTTAGTTTCATGGAAAGATTTTCCACACATAGAATCAGTATTCCTACGTGCTTGTTGTGAGTGACCATATCTCTGATATTTAAAACTCCTTAGAGGATTAGGAATGTATGGCCGAAGTTTGAAGTCTATATTACCTGTTTTTATGGATTTTGGTCTGAAAAGTTAAGGCAACATGTTGGGCGGGGACAAGTTCACTCTGCTACGTAGAATACGACGTGCAGCACAAACTCCTTGATCACGTAATTCTTTCAAAAATTCTGCTTCTGTAACATATATGAAATCGAGATTAGAAAGGACACCACGAGATTAATTTAAAGCTTTATAAAATGATGTTTTGACTTAAAATGAACCCATTTTTTAAAAATTAATGATTATTAAAGCTTGTTTTGTGTCAACTTGAACAAGAAGCTATCTCGATAGTAAATTTTTAACATTTTATATGTCATTAGTTGAAGATATGGGACGTTTTTGTATATCAAAAGATGATACTTTATGAAAAGTGCTTGCTGTTCTTATTAACGTATAACGAGTATTTAAGTTTATTTTAGCGATGAAAGTATTAGAACCTATAGGATATTTGTAAAGGTTCAGGCTAAATGGCACCGCCAGCCACGGAGCCCTACAAGGGATGCCAGCCACCGGCTCCAGACATTTATAGCCTCGGCGCCGACCATAATGCAAGTGGACATCCATAGGCTGGTGGTCCCCATCGATCCAGCACCTTTTCAATTGGCAATCCATAGGAGACAGTACTAGTAGAAGTATTCTACTCTTGTTGAAAAGCCTTTCAGTTCAACACCCAATCCACCTCCAGTGGGTCCCCTCGCATGTTGGTCTGCCTGGGAAAGAAGTAGCCGATGACTTTGCAAAGGCTGCCGCCAGTAATCCTTTGAATACGGAAGATCGCATTTCACTAACATCATCAGAGATCTCATCCATTACTAAACAACTTACTTCTAAAACCTGGGCTGACCCTCCTGCTCACCCTTGGTACTTCCAAAGACATCCTGGAGCCGCCACAACACTTAAGGGCTCCAGAGTATATCAGACGACACTGTCTCGATTTTCTACTGGCCACTTGAAGTGTATGAGCTATGAGGACGGTGAGAGAAAATACTCAACGTGCCCCAAGTGCGACAATACTCCGTTTTGCCCGCAACACATCTTGAGGTGCTTGATGGTTTTCTCGTGAAGAGGCTGTGAAAAGTCCACATCTGCTTTTGGACTTTTTGGCTATCTATGATCTCATGGATCTGGTCTGGTTCCACTAGACCAGATGGGGATTAGTCCAACCCACACCACCCTCACTGGAAGCACCCATAACGCCAATCTCAAGGATGTGATCCCTTCGCTTGATCCCTAGCAGATCATCCCTATCTGTAGCTAGGTACCAGCTCATTGATACACTGGAGACTACATCACTACCCGTCCAAAGGTTTACCATTCACGGCCAACACGTTTCCACTGTGACACAAACAAAATATTTAAAGGTTATAACACACATGTGATACATCTAAAATACATTACGTAAATTTGAAAGACAGAATAATAACATCTCCCTTTCGTTATTCAACAGTGGATGGGAAACTACCCAGGACCTATCGCGGTGTCCTATCACTTAGCCACGATTGGCATATTTGAACGCATTATTTTAAATATAAAAATTTATACCATGATTTAAAGGTAATTTATTAATAATAGCTCTTTGAGTTTCTTAAAGCAAACACTGTATCACTGCCAATAACTCATTACATATTGTGACGTTTCGAAATTATTGACCGAAAATGGCAAGAAAAAGAGAACAGGAGTCACAGAAAAAGCGGTGAAATTTAATCAGGTAAATACCCAATTTCGACTAGAGTTATGAGAGAAAAATATCACTGTGGCAAAATGCAGCACCACAGTGGTCGAAAAAATCAATCCTTTGCAGAAAAACATCCTGGTTGGCGATATGTTTATCTCTTAGAAACTTGTCTTACTAGTGAAACATATGGTAACAAGTTGAAACAAGATCTGGTAAATAAGGGAGGGGGATGATGTTGCAGAAACTCATACTCCAACTCCTGGATCTTTTGTCGGCTACCAACTGAGACATGCGATCGCTTTCCATCTTGGATCTTTCTTGCCCCATCTGTTTCTTGCGAAGTTTCTAGAGGCATTCATCCAGCAGCTGTCGGTACACGTTCTTGTTTACAGTAAGCCCATTCGGGAGGAAATCACAATGGACCACGGTCTTGGCGGTCTACCAAACGGAGACATGTGATTGCTTTCCATCTTGGATCTTCTTTGCCCCATCCGGTTCCTGCGAAGTTTCTGGAGGCATTCATCCAGCAGCTGACGGTACACGTCCGTTGTTTACAGTAAGACCATTCGGGAGGAAATCACAATGGACCACGGTCTTGGCGGTCTACCAAACGGAGACATGTGATTGCTTTCCATCTTGGATCATTTCTTGCCCCATCCATTTCCTGCGAAGTTTCTGGAAACATTCATCCAGCAGCTGACGGTACACGTCCGTGTTTACAGTAAGCCCATTCGGGAGGAAATCACAATGGACCACGGTCTTGGCGGTCTACGAAACGGAGACATGTGATTGCCTTCCATCTTGGATCTTTCTTGCCCCATCCGTTTCTTGCGAAGTTTCTGGAGGCATTCATCCAGCAGCTGACGGTACACGTCCTTGTTTACAGTAAGACCATTCGGGAGGAAATCACAATGGACCACGGTCTTGGCGGTCTACCAAACGGAGACATGTGATTGCTTTCCATCTTGGATCTTTCTTGTCCCATCATTTCCTGCGAAGTTTCTGGAGGCATTCATCCAGCAGCTGACGGTACACGTCCGTGTCTACAGTATGACCATTCGAGAGGAAATCATAATGGACCACGGTCGTGGCGGTCTACCAAACGGAGATATGTGATTGCTTTCCATCTTGGATCTTTCTTGCCCCATCCGTTTCCTGCGAAGTTTCTGGAGGCATTCATCCAGGAGCTGACGTTACACGTGCATGTTTACAGTAAGACCATTCGAGAGGAAATCATAATGGACCACGGTCTTGGCGGTCTACCAAACGGAGACGAGAAGCTTCTGTGGATGCAAGTTTGGTATGGTTTTTTGTTACATAATTTCTCTGGAATGCAGCCACTATGCTTTGAGTTGACGATTGTAATACAAGACCCATTTTTCCTCCACTGTCAGGAGAGTGTACAAGAATGGTTCTCTAATCTCGTGATCCAGTTGAGAATGACAGATGTCCATGAGTCGTTTCTTAGGTCATATGATGCCCATGTTTCGAGCTTTTTTACTATACCCATTGATCCATTGCCTCTGAATTTCGGGAGATAGTCTGTGGTGCTATGAAGAGCTCATCTGTAAGCTGTTATACTGTTCATGTTGGGTGGGCCTCCACTTTCTGTCGTAGTTCCACACCACAATGCACAGGAAGACCGGCTCGCGGTTTATTCCCGATGGCCAAATCACCACTGTGGAATTGGGCAACAATCCACTGGTAATCCCCTAACTTTTGGTGCCTGTATTCTATGTGTTGTGATGTTGGATATTGATGCTGGGGCTAAGCATCCAAGCCGAGAACTCATGTTGTATCACGATGCGCATGTCTCGTTGCTTCATCGCACCCTTCAGTGATTCTGGTGGCTCGATCGATGGTTATTTATTAGTGTGTGAACGATTGTACTCGTCATTCGAGGAATGTTTGGTAGTTCACCACTATTGTGCGGAGGGGAGGACTAGTCATTAAAGTTGCCTCTGTTAGAGTCAAGTCATAATTATGGAACGAATCAATAGCTCTAGTATGATGTAAATAAAAAGATAGGAATAAGATACAAATGTAATTTGGAAGGCACATTTTAGAGTAATGGTAGAGCTCCAGTGGCTCAGTAGCTTCACGCCGCTTCCCGTAAGCTCAGCAAAGTGAAGCATCATTTGTCGCGGGCAGTGGTTGGGAGGGTGACCACGGTGTACTCTCCTTCACTGGGTTGCTGGAACTCCGTGGGTTGGGGACGTGTCCACTTAAATATGTGACGTCCAAAGTCCTTCCGCTGGTGTGGCGTGGATATGGAGAGGAGGGTGCCAGCTCAGGTGTGGCCTCGTCACCTGACCGTAGTTCAAAATGACGAGGCACCTTAAAAGAGAGAAGCCGTACTTTCACCTTCGTGGTGCTCTGATCTAAACGAAAGACGCTTTCTATTGACATAATTCGCAATGACAAAGGCAAAAGCGAGCTTGGCTTGTCCAAGTGTCATAGGAAAACACAACAACAACAGCAAAAAAGGTAATGGTAATATCATTTTTTGGGTGCTGCGTGGCTGAGTGGTCTAAAGCATCACCGCTAATCGCTTGAGAGCGTAGGAGTGTGGGTTCGATTCCCACCATGGCCCTGGGTGTTTTCTTCGTTATTCTTCTGTGGCTGTACATCTGTCATTGTGCTATTTGTCCTATTATCGACGAAGACTTACAAGCGGACCTCAAGAATCAAGCATACAAGTCTGAATATATGTAATGTAATAAAATAAATAAATAAATAATATCATTTTCTTTGTAATGAAAATTTTCAATTTCAATCTAAGCTTCTGTTGAACGATGGCAGATAGATTCTGCTTTTTATTTACTGCATACATGGCTGTTAAGGGGAGTGCTTCGGAATTTCCCGACGTTTGTAAAAGTTCTCCAAAATGAGCAATGGGCTAAAGATATCAAAAATCCAAGTTTCATTATTATGGAGTTATTTTATGGAGTATATCTGTTAGGCTATTTTCTACATGATATAAAGTACAATATTAAGATTTATATTAATTTAACTAACTTTTATAAACACCGTAAATTTAGCGAAGTTAATAAAATTTTTTATAGATATATAGCTTTTTTCTCCACAAAACTATTTTGTAAAGAAATTAATAAACTTAATATGAAACTTTTTTGTCATTTATTAATGTTAAAATTAATGCCAACTTTATATGTATGTACAGCATTATCAGTATAAGTTAAATTAACATTAAAAATTTTAATAACACTTTTGAAATGCAAAATAAAATAAATTGACTAAAATTAAAAAATAGACATATTTAAAAATAGACATTTGAATTAAAAAATAGACATATTTAAAAACAGTTTCATATGCAAATCTAAATAACTAAGTAAATGAAACGTTTCGCAACGAAAAATATATTAAAGTTGCTTTATATTTAAAAATAATAAATAAATAAAAAAAACAAAATCCTAAATTACTTCTCAAAACAAGTTTATACGTTATATTTGCCGTAAAATGTATTTTTCTTGTGAATATTCTTAGAATAATTTAAGCGCTTTGATAAAAAAGAAGTTTTTTTGAAATGCTGTCAACTTTATTTCTTAAAATTTTGCAATGTAACATCAGTTTTAACATAAAAATAGAAAATCACGTTTCAACACAAAAATTCAACTATTTAAAGTTTAAGTGCATGGGAGTGAAAACACTCTACAATTTTCTCTCGCATTTACACCCTACATTATACAATAAATTTATTCTTTAACACATTTATTGAAACACACTTAAAATGTTTGAAGCACATTCAAGTATTTTATATCCGTCTCAACTTTTTTAACGACTTTGATTTTTCAAAAATTATAGGTAAGACATACTTTCAAGTGAAAGGAGAAAAGTACTTTGCAGGATCAAGTCCTGAGATATGAATATTTTTCTTACGATTCATTAAATTCGATTCATAAAAAAGAGAAAACAATGCGTCTGTTAAACTAAGAATTTGGTAGCTTTCATCATTTTATTTTTGTAAATAGAAATAAATACGCATTCTCTTGAACAACTTCATTTGCATATTAAATGAATTTAATAAAAATATCTGTCAAATAAACTATTTATTTTACAGCAATTAATTTAATCTAAAAATAAGACTCCTTACATAAAAACAAAAAACTTAGTAAAGTAAATTTAAATTTTTAATTGGAAAAATTCTAATGAAGATAGCAAAAACCTTTTTAGCTAACTGTTAGTATCGGATATAAATAACCTAATAGTAAATATAAAAACTTTATGCCGAAACTGTATAATTACGTAATTTTTGATTAATTTATTTTTCTTATTACAGCAGTTCTTAAACAGGAGAATATATTGAACACATCTTTATTTTATTTAATCAATATTGATATTATTTAATTAATATCAATTAATATTGATAATTGTTTTGTTGATAATAGTTAAAAAATTATTTGTGAGTGTGCAACTTATTTTTATTATGATAAAAACAACAAATTTTCTGTTGAGTTTAAGTTATATTTTTTAAATAATTATGTTGCAAGTAATGAATTTTATCACTAAAATTTCTACTAATTAATAGAAATTAACATAAAAAATAACACTTATTAGAACAAATATTACACTGGCCTACAATGGTTCGCTAAGCTCCCCAACTTGTCTAGTGGTCAGCGTGCCTGACTCCGAATAAGGAGGTCCTGGTATCGAATCCAAGTTCGGGCATGGATGTACTTTCTCTGTATCCTGTCTTTAACCTTTCCTTGTATGAATGAGGTGTGAATGGTTGCCTACCCTATAAACGGGTTCCTATGGCATGTGTGTAGAGCAAAGTCATACTTTCACCTTCGTGGTGCTCTGATTAAAACGAAAGACGCTCCCAATTGACTTAAATTCGCATTGCCAAGGCATAGCGAGCTTGGTTTGTCCAAGTGTCATTAGTAACAACAACAACAACATAGTTCGCTAACAATAACCAAATTATTAATTCATAATGTTATTTAAATACTAATTGTAAGCAAAAATGTCCCACCACGTCTCATTTTTGTATAACACAAAATGGAAACATCCACTATTTTGCATGATTTCGCGCCAAGTGGCCGCGCCAACCTCTGCTGGTAACCCTGTAGCCTCACCTTAATCATTTCGGTTTTTTCCAGAATAGTAAAATTCTTAGTTAAGTGTGGATTTGTGTGTTTTTATATTAGTCCATACCGAGAAAATGGCAAGTTTTCAGCGTAGATGTTGCCTGATAAATTTTGTTACATTTGTGGAAGTTTTATATTAAAATCACAAGGCAGACATTTATCACAAGAAGTGAAAAAAGCTTATTTTCTGAAGTTCGTGTGCAAAGTTGGTGATCAAGATAAAAGTTGGACTCCTCACATGTGCTTTGTAAGTTGTAATGTGGCTTTTGTTAAGTGGATGAAAGGCAACAGAAGCTCTATACCATTTGCTGCCCCTATGGTGCGGCGGGAACCTTCAAATCATTTTGATGACTGCTATTTCTGTCAAACGAACACAGAAGGATATTCAAAAAACCATATACATAAAATTGAACTATCCTAATATGCCATCTGCACTCCAACCTGTACCTCATGCCGAAGGCTTCCAATTCCACCATTGAATTAAAAAGATATTGACATTCAAGAGGTGAGTGACACTGAAGACGCATCTGAAACAGATAGAGCTGAAGACAATTTTGACCCTAACTTTAGAGATGAGGCGTCGAGCAAACCCCATTTTATTCATCCAAATGAACTCAATTATTCAAGAGGTGAGTGACACTGAAGACGCATCTGAAACAGATATAGCTGAAGACAATTTTGACCCTAACTTTAGAGATGAGACTTCGAGCAAACCCCATTTTATTCATCCAAATGAACTCAATTATTCAAGAGGTGAGTGACACTGAAGACGCATCTGAAACAGATAGAGCTGAAGACAATTTTGACCCTAACTTTAGAGATGAGACTTCGAGCAAACCCCATTTTATTCATCCAAATGAACTCAATTATTCAAGAGGTGAGTGACACTGAAGACGCATCTGAAACAGATATAGCTGAAGACAATTTTGACCCTAACTTTAGAGATGAGACTTCGAGCAAACCCCATTTTATTCATCAAAATGAACTCAATTATTTGGTGCGGGATCTGGGCCTATCGAAACATGAGGTGGAACTTCTAGGTTATAGACTACAAGAGTGGAATCTATTGGCAGCTGGAGCAAGTATTAAATATTTTCGAAAAAGAAATGTGATTTACTCAGAGTTTTATAGAACAGAAGGATCAGTTTGTGTTTGTTTTGTTACAGATTGATTAATGAAGGAACTAGATATCGAGCATGAACCATCAGAATAGCACTTTTTTATAGATTCTTCCAAATATAGCTTAAAAACTGTATTGCTCTGTAATGGAAACAAGAAGCTGTCTATACCAGTTGCTTGTTCTGCTTCGATGGAAGGAACTTATGCAAACATGGTAATTACAAATGCAATTAAGTATAAGCAATTCAACTGTCAAATTTGGGGAGATTTAAAGATTATAGCCATATTAAGGAGTCTTCAAGGTGGGCTTACAAAATATTGTTGTTTTTTATGTTTGTGTTTTTATGCCGTGCAACAGAACATCATTAAAAATGGCCCAACAGAACATTTTTTCAGCCTGGAACTAGCAACATAAAGTACACTCTCCTTAGTGTTGTTGTATTTTCCCGGACACGCAGTATGTGTTAGGTAATAGCCAATCACAGTTTTGTGTCCTGAGATATGAAAAAAAAAAGACTCGCGGAAAAAAAAAACAGTACTATGCTGCTTGCAGTTACAATACTTTGTACACAATAAATGAATAAAATATTTAACTTTTGACGATGTTTACTCTTAAAAGAAAGTTATTTGCAAAAGAACTGAAAATATGTCTCAATTCCTTGAAAACAAACAAACAAAAAAAAATTCTATTAATTTTGTTGAAATAGAATGAATAAATATAGCAACTGATTACTTTCAAACCACTTGTCTTTGAATAAAAAGCAATATTTTCTAAAGCAATAATAGGCAACTAGAAACAAGGTGATCTTTGTATGGGTGCCAGGGCACAAAGGTATCGAAGGTAATGAAAGTGCTGATGAACTTGCTAAACAAGGATCATCTTTGTTCCCATCGGTGCAGAACCTTTTTGTAGGATCAATTTGAAGACCGCGAAAACCAATGTTCATATATGAGAAAAACAGAAGATGTATGAAGCTTGGCTCAACACTCCTGGTCAAACCCACGCTAAAAGTATGGTCTGTGGATCATCAACGAGGATTGCCTCTGAAATTCTAAGATGCTCTAGGCAGAAAATACGTTTAATCGTAGGCTTCATAACTGGGCACTACTATTTCAGAAAACACCTCCATAAAATGGGGCTGTTTCAGCAAGACCCTATCTGCAGGAAATGTCATACGTAAGAGGAAACGGCCAAGCATATCATTTACGAATGCGAGGCTCTTGCCCTCCCTAGATTAACTTCTTTAGGCACCATCCATATTAGAGAGTTACACCTAGACTCCATTAAAGGGTTATCGGACTTTATTAATAAAGTGGGTGACCCGAGCAACTGGAACTAGGAAACATTGGATTTGAGTTAATAGTACAAAATGCTGATAAAAGCAGAGGTGCCCAATGATATACAAACCCAACTCTAAGAAGAAGAAGAAAGCAATAATAGCGACAAACAAATATTTTTTATTAAGGAAATTAATTGCTGAAAAATAATTGTTAAAAGTGTGTCGGTGTCGTTAAAAATTCACTGAAAGGAATCATATTTCTGAAATCTGAGAGAAAAATGTAATTATAAAAAAAGTGAAATTTTTGTGATAAATTGTTAAAGTTAAATAAAAGATGGAAAATAACTTCAATAAAAGAGATAAAATGTTAAATAAAAGATGGAACATGTTCACATTAATTTCTATATTGTATAATCGGTTTTGTCTATAAAATGAATATCGAATCCTTTTATATCCCGCTCTCGGCGACTTGCATCAAATCATAGTTTTTAGTTATTCATTTTGATTTTGAAAAAGATCTCAATTTGTTATTGTAAAATATTGAAGATAACCCCAAACAAAATATTAAGTAATATTATTTAGAGTGATAAATAGGAGAAAAAGTGAAAAAGAATAAGAATGATATCATGTGCAAGAAAATGTGTAGAAGATACCGATTTGAAATGTCACGTGTTCACCTAACTAATATTTGTAGAGCGGGATCGAAAGTTTAATTATTAAGGAGGAAAATTTGCATGAAAAATAATTATGAATAAAGCTACAATAAAAGTATACCATAAGTTAGTATGGATTAACAAAACATCGCGATGGGAAAAAACTTTCTCTTCTTTTCTATTGAAATGGAAAATAAAATACATTGCTTACATTTTCCTATTACAAAGAAGAAAACTAGTACATCTAGAAGTTTTGAAAACATCTTAGTAACCATAATGTGGTTGTTTCTTTCGTGATCATGACTTAACTCGTCACTTGATCATGACTTCGTGATGAACTTGAGATTATGACTAAATCACTTTATTACAATTCTGATTGACGTCAGATAATGTTTCATCTACTTCACACAGTATTATGATGGCGTCTTAAAACCGACTTGTCGACGAATTTGCTGCCTGCCTTCCAATCGCATTCTTCGAGCGGCAGCAAACAAGGCGAAGTTCATCATGGAATGTCTGAGAATGATGTCGAAATTCATTTTGTTAATGAAACGATTTCTTATATAAATACCAAAGCAACGGCTCACGAAGCCTTTTTCAGTTCATTCAAGTCATTAATAATTTGATAATAAAAAGGAAAAGCTAAATGAAAAATACAAAACATTCATTTTATGGTTAGTTGAAATTGACAAGAACGATTTAAATATTTGAATTTTCATTAATTTCTAAATTAATAAATGCATTATTTATAAAAAAATTCTTTTTTATTATTTTCTTGATGCATATTCAAAAAAAGTGAGTACTATTTACACTACCATTAAATTAACTTAATTTAATCATTGATATACTGCATATCTATCATATGGGATTTCAGTGTTCCCAAAGTGGAAAATATTATCGAGTCCTAGTATAAATATACTAGGACTCGATAATATTTCATGGTGTGCATTTCACAAGTTTTCTAGTTTATTTGATTGACAAGAACAAGTTTAAAAATGCAATGGGAATCCATCTCATTCTCTAATTCATTTAATAACTTTTGTATAAAATGTTATTCTGCTAGTAATTTTACTTCTCAGAAATGAAGGAAGAAGTTCAAAAGCTTTTGCATTGACAACTGATACTTTAGGATAACAAAATATAATTACAAAATATTCTTTATTGATAAATAAAAATAATATAAATAAACTTAGATAATACATTAGAATGAAGTTTTAAATATTTTTAATATATTCAGCACAACCACTTTCGTTAAAAGAATGAAAATAAGTTTGTGTTCTAATCGACTTGTTATTTTTATGTAATAATTCCCTAATCTTTCTAACTAATAATAAGTTTTGCCAATTTTACTTGTTAATTAAAAAATAAGTATTGTTAATTTCGTAAATAAAGACAAAAAATAATTAGTCTTTATTTACAATTATAACTTTTATGAACATGGACTTTTCATGCTTTTAAAATTGTTATTGTTTGAGTATTAAGTTTAAGACTTATTGTAAAACATTGACATTAGAAATGTAAAACAATATTTAAATTACTAATGACATTTAGCCAATACGAACAAGGTCTATATGTTCAAGTTCTTCTTCTTAGAGTTAAGTTTGTATTATATTGGACCTCAGCTTTTATCAGCATTTTGTACTATCAACTCCAAACCCAATGTTTCCTAGTTCCAGTTTCTCGGGTCACCCACTTTATTAATAAAGTCCGATAACCCTTTAATGGAGTCTAGGTGTGACTCTCTAGTATGAATGATGCCTAAAGAAGCTAATCTAGGGAGAGCAACGGCCTCGCATTCGTAAATGATATGCTTGGCCGTTTCCTCTTGCGTATGAAATTTCCTGCAGATAGGGTCTTGCTGAAACAGTCCCATTTTATCTACTGTGGTGGAGGTTGGCTTGAACTACCTTCACACCCATCGGAAGCTTGATTCTGGTCAGAGAGTCAGTCATGCTAGCGTTAGCATCCTGACTTTCACCAGAAGAATATGATTTGGGGGTCACTTCTACCTCCTGTGAAGGATTCATTGCTGCCCCTTCACTAGATTGCCCCTGAGTTCCCTTGTCTTTTTCAGCAAGGTCTACTTCAGAGGCTTCACCTGCAAATGCAGAAAGGTTTGTATTTCTTGGGTCTTTTCAGCCATAAGATAACAATTAATAAGCTCAGGTAATATAACAGTCCACCCAGCCTTCCCTGAGTTACTGGGCAAGGCAAAAGCTCTAGAAGTTAGCCAGGCAACTAGAGGCTCCGTTAAGACACCATTACCGCGGTGCCAAATAGCCCTAGGCACGGGTCGCATAACACCAGGGTTTACGGGCACTGTTTCGCGGCCTCTGATTCTATATTCAAGACTATCCTGTCATTCTTACAGGACGTTTGGCGATCCACCACCTGCCGACGCGCTTGGTAGCTGCTCAGGCCCCAGGTATGTGTTCAAGTTACTTATGATGTGGGAGTGTTTCCTTTGGAACATATTTCCGTTAATAATGGTAAAGGAAGGTTTTTTCTCTTTTTGCATTCGTATCAATTAGTGTACGTGCACGGGAGTTTTCGAAGTTTTCCTTCTTGTGATACAGGACCACAGTGTTCTATTTATGAAAATGACATCCTCTGATGCAAAAAGCTCCGTGAATATCTAAATAAATATAAACTCTTAGTATTATTTGAAATATACCAAGGAGTACGTTTTATACAGCAACTAAAGAAGAAACAGTTAAAGGAAAACTAAATCTTCGAAGAAAGGTAAGGAAAGCTGACTAATAAAACTACATTAAAAATATTTTCAATCTAGGATTGTATTGATTATATTTATTTATATATTCACCGAGATTTGAGTCTGAAGATACCACTTTTATAAATAGTGTCCTATATCACGAGAAGGAAATTTGGGAAACCCTCAAGCTTCCACCCTGTTGTTGTTGTCATGTGCCAGTTAGGCTGGCAATATGGGCTGCTCTGCTCCACTTTTCCAACTGAGCCATATTTAGGTGTGGAGTCCGACTTCCTCATTACACACATGCCATAGGGACCCCTTTATAGGGTAGGCAACCATTCACTCCACATTCATACACAGAAAGGACAAAGACAGGATAGACAGAGAGAGATAGTACATCCATGCCCGAACTGGGATTCGAACCCAGGACCTCCCTATCCGCAGTCAGGGACTCTGACCACTAGACAGGGTGGGCGGCTAGCTTCCACCCTAACAGACACGAATGCTAAAAGAGAAGAAAAAATTTCCTTTAACATTACTCAAGCGAATTTATTCTGAAAAAAAGTGCTTTGGCGAATCCTGTTAATAATATTTAGTTTCAGAAGCATCAAAGTCGATCTTCTTAAATGCTGCAAAAGAAAACTATCCACCTTGAAAAATATTCATAATTAAATTTTCATTTGAGAATGGCAAAATTGCTGCTAAAAAGTGACCAAATTTATTTACTTTTTTCCTTAGACACAAATCTTGAAAGTAACTGCTATTATTCTTTCAACAAACAACATAACCTTTTAATATAATGTATAGATTTATAAGAAGAAATTTGTAAGCAAAGTCATGTTTTATTTGTAATCTTTGAAATAGATGTTTCTATATCATTTTTCAGGATTTTCAAAATGGCAATTAATCAAAAAATGTATTTTGACAATGTTTGGAAAAATGCTATACCAGTTTTTTTAAATATCGTTTTATCAAAATTAGTATTATATCTAGTTAATACATTATTATTTTATGCTGAAAACGTATAATACTGTGCGTAATACTATTATATGTAAGAATTATTTACGTGCAAGCTCACAAAATAAGTTTATGTACATCAGTCAATCAAGGACTTTTTTTATATAATAATGAATGTGTGTGTGAACTTGTGTGAAATGAAGTTTTTGAACCAACTTAAAAACAATATGGAAAGTTTAATATATATATATATATATATATATATATATATATATATATATATATATATATATATATATATATATATACAAAATAATATATTAACTTTTCAAAATTGTAGTAAATTTATCTTTAAAATATATTGAATTACTAGTTTCCTTTATGGCAGGTTTTTTTAATATTATTCCGATTAATGTTTATGCAGAATAAGTATTTTAGAAGCTATATATTAATACATACTATTAAATTTGCACTCGCAGTGTATGTATTTATTTTCCTTAATTTCATTTTAAATTCTCAAGTTTCTAAAAATATATAAATTAAAATATAATTTCAAAGAATAAAGAGAAATGTGCCTAATTATTTTTCTTTCATTTAAAAGTTTTAAAATATACTTTTATTTGATTATTTTAAAATAAAATTAACTT
Organism: Latrodectus hesperus; assembly: GCA_037975125.1. Taxonomy (NCBI): domain Eukaryota; kingdom Metazoa; phylum Arthropoda; class Arachnida; order Araneae; family Theridiidae; genus Latrodectus; species Latrodectus hesperus. The sequence continues at coordinate 116,389,139 of CM075852.1, forward strand.
CCGTCGTTTCTAAAAAAAGATCATCCTTTCATATAAATAAGAAATAATTGAGTGTAATAATTAAATTTTTATTTGTAATGCATGAAAAAAATAAATTGAGAAATTCAAATAAAACGCTTTATTCTTGATAATTTTACTCGTTTAATTAAATTGACATTGTTATTATATTTGTGTATAAAAAAGTAAGTATTAAATATTTTTTTATTTTTATTTCTGTAATGATATTTGTCATCTACAAATGCCTTAAAAATATTTTTTATTCTTGTATACTGTGATTAAATTATCTATTCTTTCTTTAATTTATTTAATTTTCATAATTAGTTTACATAATTTTTAATTATTTTTCAAGAATTAAACATTGCTCAAAATTTTGAATGGATATATTTTTAGCTAAGCAGCTGAGAATTATCTAGCATAATTATTTTATAAAAACAAATACTTCAAATGTCTATAGAGATTTATGATTGGTTAAAATTTATTATTATTCTCTATGAAACTATATACTCATCACAACATGAAATAGAGATTATTTGTATTTTCAGATGTTTCACACAAACTGATCTACTAGCCGAAAATGGATATTAAAAATTACTTTCGCTTTGCATTTTAAACTTAGAAACGTCTTGAATTGTATTTGAATTTCATTGATAATATTTATATTCACTGAATATAATTTTCTGCCATAAATGATAATTTGTTTTGCTTAAGAAAATTACGAAAAGTGTGATTCTTAATTGGTTTAAGTTGTAGAACATGATCATATTTAGTCCTAATAAATACCCGTGATTACATTCAAATAACTTAATACCGAAGGATATACGATTAAAAGACTAATAAATTAGGAGCTTAGTTAAAATTTCAGTCAAAATCTGAGAGGCCACGCTATATCAACAGAATTTATAATCAATCATCTATCTTTTCATTTTTCACTCAATTGCTCTTTGCAAATATATCCAGTTCCAAAATACGTTGTGATGATTATTGAATCATTTATCTGATTTCAGGCACACAAATTCATTATAAAGAAGTCCTAAATATAGTAATTTTATTACTTACATATTTATCTTTAACATATTGAAAATCAACCTCTGTGATGTATATTTTAAGAAAAAGCTTCAAGAGACAAAGAAAAAAAAAAGAATTAAGTTGAATATATCACACATTTAGGAACAGGTAAAGAATGTGCAGATGCGATAGTGTCCTGTTAAGAAAACATGCGATTAAACATTTCAGCACGACACAATCCTGCTGAAACCAACGTTACATTTTATGAAAACCGTGGTAGCCAGGTGGTTAGGGTATCGGCCTTCCATCCGGAAGGGTGGGGTTCGATTCCCAATGCCACCAAAGACCCACCGAGTACATGCGATATACGTGCTAGTTGAATCTGTTGAATCGAAAGTCCTGTGGTCGGTCGTTGAGCAGTTACCATGGGTGCAATGGTCTGGAGACATTTACTCCCCCTTCAGATTAATGTCAAAATTGAAGGAGTAGATCCTCTGGTGCTGCCATCTATCGGAGGATTTGAAAAGCAAAAGTCGTACTTTCACCTTTATGGTGCTGTGATTAAAACGAAAGACGCTTACAATTGACTTAAATTAGCATAGCGAGTTTGCCTTGTCCAAGTGTCATTAGTAACAACATTTTATGATTAAATACAGGTATGATGTTTATTATTTTTTTATATTCAATGGTATTCATAGGAAGTACGGGAAATTCTCATTGATATCAAAAGTCTGCTCTTGTTTCAATAATTGCACTGCAGTTCTGAAAACATTCTAATGGCATTACCATTCACATGGATATTTGAAATGTAATAAAATCCTATTTTGGTAAGAAAATTTACTGAAAATTATCACTTTAGAAAGCATGCATGGAGTTAAATTTGAGGCTATGTTCTTGTTAAATAATAGAGTCATTAAGGGCCATTTGTAAGTTTAAAGTAAAACAATGTGGCAAACCAAAATGTATTCATTAAACATGACTTCAACTTAGAAATACATTCAAGGAGTTCAAGGTTACTCTTTGAGAATTTGAAAGATTTAAGTTACATTTTGTTTTGAAATGTATTGTTGGATTATAATGGAACATTTATATTTTTATCAATTACTAATACGAGTTGGTAGAATATGTTGAATTTTTATATACTTGCCTCAATCTGTAAACTAATTCAATAATAAGTTTTTAAATTATTTGTTCAATTGCGATTGAACGCTATTTGTTTATTATTTTTAACTTACCAGAACTTACATTTTTTAATATAGATGTGTGATTAAGAAATTGTGTATAGAAATAATTTATGTTTTATAAATTTTATATATATGAAAATGTTAAGGTTTTTCTACTGAAAGCTATATAAGTGAGTGCTTTTCTTTTGATTAAGGTATTATAAGGAGTTAAAAAATTTCTCTTAAGGCTTTGCACATTTTAGGCAATTTTTAAGAAGAAAAAATTCTCAGAAACAACACAAATGTTACTATATTTAATCATTCATGATCATGTTTTCAAAATATGTGTTCTTAAGAAAAGTTAAATTCTATGCGTTTTTTCTCTGTAGTTTAAAATACATTTCAAAAATTGCTTTGAATTAAAAAAAATTTTCTTATAAATAATTGCACTCAAGCATAATTTTATATATATATATATATATATATATATATATATATATATATATATATATATATATAACGCTGCTGTAGTTTACAGTAACGAGAATTAGCTTAAAACACGGGTATCAAAGCAAAATGCAAATGTTGTGCATTGACAGTGCCAGTAATAGGGGCTATAAAAGCAAGTAGTAGACAGATCCGACAAATAATCTCAGCTGCAGTAAACGAGCTCCAGTGGCCATGCCTCTCACGTTACCGGAACGTGCATTTATGTTGGGGAAGTATCACATTTGTCTATGCTAAAGGACAACGTAAGAAAGACAGTGCGGAATATTCCTCGTGACATGTTACGTTCGGCTGTGGGAAACGTTATACGCAGAATGCACGGTGTTATTTCTGAGAACGGAGCTCACATGGAATGTGGTCTAATTCCTCATCGGGGAAGTTAATGTAATAAACAAACATTAATAATTTTATTATACGATTGTATATGTCAGTATTTCTCTTTTCTCATATTTTATACATTGTAAAGCGCCACAAAATGACCTGGCTGCGATTTCTAGAACTAAAATTTTTACGTAATCTTTTTTCCATGTCTTGATTAGTCTGAATACCAAGTTTGGTGCCATTCCGGCTATTAGATCGCGCTACAGGGTGCTCCAAATACTGTCACTTTAAAAAAGATCACCCTGTATATATAACTAGCTAATTTCCTTATTTTGTATTGCAATAAACACAAAATTTATTTAAGATAACCTTTTATTTATTTTCACATACAAAAAACTATATATTTAAAGTTTTAGTTTACACATTTTTGAATATCATACAAGTGACGCCCACCCTTGTCGATACACTGGGTGAATCGACAATGTGCTGGAGAGAGTGATGAGTTTCTCATCACTCCAGCACATTGGTAGGTGGTGCAGCACATTGGTAGGTATACAGGCCGTTTCTCTTTGAATGCTTTCTTACAAATCTTAAAAAATTTGTAGGAGGTTGGTATAGACACGTCTTTAAATACCCTCACAGAAAGAAATTTCATGAGACCAAATGAAGATAACGCTTGGACCACTCCAAATCTATTGTCACTGAAATGAAGCACCCAGTGAAATGATCTCACTGCCCAGCCATCGATGCCCTCGAAATATGTGTTATTGCTCCGCCCTGCTGAAACCATACTCATCCAAAAGTGCATTTCATTAAGTCATGGACAGAAAAACTTTCAGTATGTTCACATAATGGTTTTAAGTTACTGTGAGAGTCTGTTAATTTTTCTAAAAAAAAACTAGAGTCCCAAAATTTCAACTGATGAGATTGCACACCATGTGGTGACGCGTGGGGAATGCAAAAACTTCTGATGGAGTTCTTAGGGGTTGTTGGCAGCCCAACAGTGCCTATTTTATTTATTGACAAATCCATCAATAGCTCACAATGGGAAGACATGGTACTTACGTATTATCGCAACCATGCCAACCGCCGGGATAAGCCTCCGTTGTAACTCGGGGGCGACCTTTGCTGTAACGTCTACTCATCATCTTGGAACCGTTACCAAAACCTGAATATGACACTCTGGGCGATTCCAAGTTCCTCTGATACTTCCAGCTGGGTGCGTCCACATTCCAGACGGCCGCTAATTCTACCACGTAGAAAATCATCCAAATGCTTCCTTTGTGCTACAACAATGCGGTTATTGCACTGAAAGGCTTTTAAAGTACTTGTGAACAATTTTATTTCTTTGCAACCATTCCTTATATACCCCTCTCTTATACTCTCGTCATTGTGATGTACTATCGGCGCCATCTGGTGGTTTTTTGTAATTTGCATATTATTCTTCAAGATGTATGTGATAATTCTACATGTGAAATTTTTAATATATATATAATATATATATGATATATGATATATATCATATATATATATGCACTCGTGTCCATAAATTAAGGATACATTCAGAATCACACAGAACATTAAACTCTACAGTACACACACATTTCACACATGTAGACACATACATATATATATATATATATATATATATATATATATATATATATATATATATATATATATATATATATATATATATATATATATATATATATATATATATATATATATATATATATATATATATAAAGAAAATTAGTAAAAAATTAGACAAAACTTTTGCAAATAAAAAACAAAAAGCATAGGGATCATTTCTTCAATAGGCGATGTAGTCAACTATGCATATAAGACAAACACTCTCTTCAAATAGGCACGAAGGATAGGGATTAAAAGTTTTCCTGCAATGCCTCTGTAGAGAGTGTGTGATATATATTTATTAGTAGCCAGATATGTCGCCCAACTTGTCTAGTGATCAGAGTCCCTGACTACGGATAGGGAGGTCCTGGGTTTGAATCCCTGTTCGGGCATGGATGTACTTTCTCTCTCTCTATCTATCCTGTCTTTGTCCTTTCCTTGTATGAATGAGGTGTGAATGGTTGCTTACCATATTAGACGGGTACCTATGGCATGTGTGTACTGAAGAATTCGGACTTTACACCAAATATGGTTCAGTTGGAAAAGTGGAGCAGCGCACCCCATATTGCCAGCCTAGCTGGCACACGACAACAGTACTTAGATATAGATTTATTGGTATTGTATTTTATTTCTATTTAATAAATTTTTATATATTTTCATTTACTACTTTATATATATAAACATGTAACGGCGAAAATACAGGTTTCATTATTTTTCAGACTTTATTTTATCTTATTAGTTGTTAATTTGGAAGCAACTTTTTGTTAGTTTAACCTCTAATTTATAGTCATTATAATTATACTAATCCTATGAAAGGCTGCGTTTTATGATCAAAGTACACCGGCTTAATACTCATAATAAGTAATTGCAGAATACATATTATACGGAGGCGTTGTATATAAAATGTTAATTTAGTAAGGTACTTTTAATTTTAAATATTAAGGTAATTTTATTTATAAAAATGAATTAAATGTTAAAAAAGGTTTTCAAACATACTAAAGGAAAAATCACAATTTTTGTCTGTACACATGAATGATATGAAACATTTTATAAGAAAATTAGTTCTCAGCTTAAATTTTAAAATACACGACTAATATTAAAAATGTCTTCTGAATTTGTTGCTGTAGTAAATATTCAAGAAGATAGTTTTTCTTTAAATTGCAGAGAAATATATTTGTAGCTCAAAAATAAATTTTGAGTATTTTGGCTTTCTGTTTACGTAATAGGAAAAACATTTCGTGTTTCATTATGAAAGAAGCTTTAGCTTCCGTCTTTATATATTTTGCACTGAACTCACTTTCAGACTTAGGCCTTATTCTTAAAATATTTTCAGAGTTTAATTAAAGTTAAAGTACTTTTTAGGCTTGAATTTAATCAGCTTGTCACAAAATACAAATAATTTTCAAAATTTTTTATTTAATTAAAATCTTAGTTTTAAATGAGATGAAAGTTTTTTAAAAATATGCAAATGTTAATAAAAATGCTCTTGAAGTTAATGTATTTTATTTATTTATTAATTTTAAATGTATATCATATTCCAAATGTATGAAAATACAATTGGAATATCTTCTGATACTGAATACTGTTGTAGTGAAAAGATATTAATATAATGTAGACATTTATTTATTCATTACTTTCTATTTTTTAATTGGTTCCTTTAAAAAAATTTAGAGGCATTTTTGGTGAATATTTTGGAAAATATGTTAAAATACCTTTTTTTTTTCCAAAAATATTTTCATGGAATAAAAGAAATAATTATTTATAAACGAAACGATAGGTTATTAAAATTTTTTTTATACAGAAGGCCACATTATTTTTAAAATTGTAAGTAATTTATTAGCAATGTTTTTCTTAGATCATATAAGAGTTTCTTAATATCAAAATTGTAATATTTTGCGATATAAATGCACAAAAGATTTAAACAGCCAAGAACTGACAATCTTTCTGATGCATTGGTGTCCAAAATTAAAGTTGTATTAACTTTTGTAATAAATACAAACATCTACCAACCATTATTTTAAAAATTGATATATATAGTGTAACAAAGAAAGGAATTTCAATTGAAGTAGATGTATATGTTAAATGTAGCAGATGATTACATAAAAAATCATAAACGGAGCTTTAGGCTGAAAAGTGAAAATTAAGGTACCACGGATTTGTGTAGGGAATTCTGTTTTTTAAAGAAAACAAACAAACCTTATATATTGCAGTTAAAATGACTTCACAAGTTTCAATAAACTTATAATTTACTGTCTAATTAGCTTATTCTTTATGTTAGTAGCTTTAATTTTGGACGCTAGTGTAATTATTAGCATTTATTTTTTCCATATCCAAAAATAATCTCTGTTGCCATGTAAAGATTAATCGAAATTCCTTCTAAACCACAAAAACATTTGGTAATAGATACAAAATCAAGAAAGAATTAACATTTTTGCGCGTTATCATAAACATATTACAAGTCACAAATGGTTGAGGTTCATGTTTTTATCGATTGCACACTTAAACATGAAAGATTAAAAAATTATAAAACATTGCGCAGAGAATTTCAAAATATTGTGCCTAATTTTTACTTTTTCTTTTCCATCAATTCATACATTATGAGAAGGATTGGAAAATGACACACATACTCGAAAGATATTATATACTGTGGTTTCCAAAAGTTAAGGAACAACCGGTATTTTGCGCATAGTTTTAAAATGAAGGAATTCAGAAAGACTTAATTTGGATGACACATGCCCAAAACAAGTGTATATTGATTGCAACATAGAGGTTTCCGTAAGAATAAGGCTTAAATAATTTTTAAAAAAATCTCCCTGGAAAAGTCCATTTTTAGAAAAAAGAATAATCGCAATTATATTTGTTGAAATGTCATAGAAACATAGTAAAAATGAGTTTTAATAAGGGATATGCCCATCCATAGATTGAGTACTTTGGCGACACCGACTTTCAATGCTGTTAATTAAGTTGTGTTGTTGATTATCCCCGAGTGGCGTGACAGTACCATCTCACCAGCTCCATGAATCCAAAACTAGTCAATCTCTCAAATGGGGTGTAAAAGCAGCTTCTGTTGGTTCAGAGTAACTGGAGCACCCAAGGCAGAACCCAAGGGTACAAGTCTGACTTTGCTCCATTGCCCCAGACTTTAGCTGGAAATAGTGGAGTGGCCTTCACGCCTTGGGTGACCCTACCAGGAGGTTACTTTCCCGACGTAATTCACCCACTCCGCCCAGGAACACCCCCTCGCCGGCAACTAGTGCACACTATGAGGAAGCCTGTGGGACTTGAGGGGGGAATTAAGTTGTTGATTACCGAAATGGAAATCGAAGATCAGACTCGGAGTAAGCAGTTTCCCAGCTCTCTTATAGACTTAAAGGAGAGTGTAAAAGCTACCTGTATCCCAAGATAGTCCTACAGACATTATAAGGGATTCAGGTCTGGAGATCAAGATGGCCATTCCATTTGCTCCAAATAAAGACATTCAGGATATTCCTCAACAACTACATCTCGATGAGGTCGTGCGTTAACATTCATCAAAAGAAATCATTGCCAGTTGCATCTTCGTATAAGCAAATATCTGGATCAAAGATTTCATCCCGATATCACACACCAGTCACAGTTCCTCTCTGAAACATACGCAGATTCATGTGACCACCGAGTGATATCTCTTCCCAAACCATTTTTCCACACCGCGGTAGACGTCTTTCCATAGTGTTATATTGATGGTATCTAGTGCTTTGTTCCTTCCAGATGAGCACACATTCTGAATCACTCTCCTATGTGAATCTGGACACGTCTATAAAAAAGTAAAGAAGTCCATTGCTGTCTGGTCAAGGAAACGTGTTCTCTTGCTCTAGATAAGTGGACCCTTCTCTGTTATTTTGTGGGTGGGGGACACACGATTGGTCGCCTTACACAGAGACTTGTATGGTGAAGACGTCTTTACTCCATACTAAGATATTTTCTTCCCTGATGCTACAGAGTGGTTTGCAATAAGTTGCAGCACAGAAATGCTTCTTCTCCTTTTGGGCTGAAAGAGCTAATAAAATGGTCTTCTGTAGGTGTTGTAGAGCATGTTCGGCCAGGAATATGTCCTATGCACATAGAAACTCCAGTTTCATATTTATTTCAGTGATGGTACACCATACTACGGGGCATATTAAGATGCAATATGCCCCGCAGTAGGGTGAACAGTAAGATGGATGGAAGTCTTACTTCTTACTGCCCATCACATTAGCGAATCAGGGGGAGCAGTTTCTCTCAGGCATTGCGGGACCTTAATGACTATTGTCAACGAATCTGGCAATAAAAGCCGAAAGTAAACAAAGGTTACGAGCTTAGTAACGAATGTCTGATGTTTGCACATTTTCTTTCACTCCTATATAACGTTTTTTTAATCAAAAAAGTAATAGCTAGTGTTTTTGCAAAAATTTACATAAGTTCATTTTTATCATTTATATATAAATTATAAATTTTTTTCATTGTTATTTTTTATAGTGAGCTTCGTATGTTTTTCTTAATCCAGTATGTTTTTTCTTATATTTTGTGGAGGCTAGTGTATTTTTAACTTTTACACTGAACTAAAAATGCAGCTTAAATTAAAAATTTAATGGCTTTTAATAAAATCTCTCAAAAATATTTATTAGAACTTATTCAATTGTAAATATTGCAAAACGTGTATCTAATTTTGAAGGAAGATATAAAATTGAAAGGATGCGTTCTAAATTGAAATGCTCTGAAGAGATAATATGCTAAAAAAAGTAAACATTTGTATATACATTTAAAATTTTTTTAAAAATAATCTCTTATGATTTTAAATATTATTTTCATACAACATTTTAAGTAAAAATAGTATGACTTCGCGGCTTTTTTAATTCTTTGTTGCAATTTTCTATGCACATTTACGTAAATATGTGAGCTCCAGTGGCTCAGTAGCTTCACATCCCTGGCCGTGGGCAGTGGTTGGGAGGGTGACCACGGTGTACTCTCCTTCACTGGGTTGCTGGAACTCTGTGGGTTGGGGACGTGTCCACGTTAATATGTGACGTCCTTCCGCTGGTGTGGCGTGGATGTGGAGAGGAGGGTGCCAGCTCAAGTGTGGCCTCGTCACCTGACCGTCGTTCAAAATGACGAGGCACCTTAAAAAGAGTAAAGTGTTACTTTCACTTTCGTGGTGCTCTGATCCAAATGAAAGACGCTCTCTATTAACTTAATTCGCACTGCCAATGGCATAGCGAGCTTGGCTTGTCCAAGTGTCATAAGCAACAACAACGTAAATGTGTTTAATGATGACAAATTCAATCATTAATTATACATTCATTTAATTTTGGAATCAACATTTAAGCAAATATTGGAAAATGCATTCATTATTTTTAAATATTTGTAAAATTCTCGCCTTACTAGAAAATTTACAAATATTTTGAATGCAATTTCAATAGTGAATGAGTGCTGAAAAAATGCAATTTTGAATAATGAATGTTGAAATTATATATATATATACATAATAATAATAATAATAATAAAATTTACTGCAAAAATTATATATTCTTATTGCTCACCTATATACTAAAGTTAAAAGTCTTTAAATACACTAGTTTGAATTTCAATAAAATTATAAAAATTTAAAGAACAACAATAAGCATTTCTGTCGTGTGTTTAGGATTTATAAATGTGGTCTTTAATCATCAACAGTTTTGATACTTAATTATCATGCTTCAAATATAATATACTTTAAATAATTTTTCAGACAATATTTTTATGCACTTTAAAAAAATTATAAATAAAATTTTTTAAAGCGTTTTATTTATTTTAAATTAAAAAAGCGTCCTGCATTTAATAATCTGCTAAAAAACAAAGTTAGTTATAACCAACAATTTGTTCAAGGGAGTAAACCAAAATCAGCATTTAAAGTTTTAGAAATTTTATAAACTTGTTTCTCATTTTGCATTATTTTCACCTAAAATTAATATTTTAATGATTTATTTCTATAGTATCTCTAAAATTCATATTTCAAAAACATCTCATCTTTATTATTAATTTTAACGCATATTGTACAAATTTTGAGAGATTTAGCATAAATTTTAAATTAATATTTAAATAACAATGCAAACGATTTTGACTGTTTTTTTATAGATGAATCAAATATAACTGCCTTACTTTTTCACAAGAAGGGATATTTAAAACAATAAAATTTCAAATTCCAAGCACATTTTAGAAATTAAATGTATAACAAATTTTTGCTGAATAAATAAAATATTAGCTGTAATTCATAATTTCCTTTGTACTTCTTCGCCTACTTCTTAGAAGTCAGAACTAATGTAACTGACTCCTATGATTTTCAAGTGAATTAGTGACCTTTCGCGTTCAAAGTAGGTGATGAACCAGACTTTTTATAAAATGTCAGACCACTCTGATCACTTAGCAACTACTTCGACTTGCAAAGATATAATATATTTTTTGGGTTGAAAGCAATCCGAAAAATGTGTAAAATAATTATTTTGTGCATTTTTAATAAAAATTTTATAAAATATTCTGAATGTTTATAAAATAATCTGAAATTTATATGAATGAAATCATAACTTTCATGTAAAATGCGGGCAAACCATTTTTCTCTGAGACTGTCATTTGCTGAAAATTTATATTCTCATATCTATGAATTTTGTTTATGTTCAAAGCAATGCATGTCTCCGTTTGGGCATTAAAAATTCTAATTTACATATTCACTCAATCTTCTCGACTACGAAATAGCAAAGAATCTGGATGTACCCATGCACATTAGTTTATTATTTTTCTCTGTAGTCTAGATAAAAGTATACCAATAAAAATTGAAACCCACAAAATAATCTTTCTGATACACAGTCCCAATTTGCATAAAAGGCAAAAATAAAAACAGTTTTCCTCCTAATGTGCTTAGAGAAATTCACCACAAATGAATTATTTATTTACTAAATTTGTGGAAATTTTCTGCATAAAACTTTTACAAAGTTTAAAAAGGGAAAAATTCATTAATCTTGGATTTGGTTACTATTTTTCAATTTTTGTACACGCGCGAACACGAACACACACACACACGCATATATATATATATATATATATATATATATATATATATATATATATATATATATATATATATATATATATATATATATATATATATATATATATATATGCTAGTTATACCAGTTCAAACGTTGCTACGTTTGAACAAAAAGGCAGTTTTGATACCTCAGGCATAATTTATTAATGAACAAATGTATACAATACATCAAAATAAAAATTAACAATAATATTATCCCTACATGTTTGTCATTAGAATATAACATATGTACAAAACATAGATATACATAGTTGTTGGTAAAATATACGTGCTTCTTCACTTGTGATATTAAACAATATTGAAAACGAATTTCAATTGTGAATAATAATTTTACAATTATAAAATATCATTATGAAATGAATGATATTTGATGATTGATGGTGAACTTTACCTTAGTAACGATTGACAACATACATAATTTTTGTTTACCTAGGAGATGCAAGAACAAATAAATTTGATGGTTTTCCAACTCGTGAACACCCAACGTACAGCTGTCCATGTGAGAAGCATGGGTTTATCAAATTTAATCCACATACTTGCAATGATTGTCCCTGTGCTTTGTTAATGGTCATTGCAAAGGCTAGTCGTACAGGAAACTGTTGACGTTTGAATTCAAATAGAGTTCGTTGGTATCTTGGTAATGTGTGGTAATAGTACATGTTCCCCTTGTATTTTCCATTTAAAATGGTTGCTTTAATTATTTTATTCATTGACTTTTTTATTGATAATCTAGCCCCATTAAATAGTCACAGTGGATTTATATTTCGTAGAAGAATGATTGGGGAACAAATATTTTCAAAGATAAAATATGTGATTCATTCCTGGTAGAACCAATGAATTTAAAAATTTCATTGGATAATTAACTGATTCATCATGATTGAAAATAGTACCTATGAATTTATATGTTGTTTCTTCATCAGGTATTTCATTTTGAATTGTGCAATTAATTAAATTCACATCAATGCTATTGGCTGCCAATATACTAACCCATTGATTATTTTTATAATTCTACGATAAATTTGGAAAAACTTTGGTAATCAATTCATCAGTGGATTTTACAATGTGACAAAAATTCTGATAATGTAATACAGTGTGTGGACTCGTCCATTTCCATTTTACCATTCCCAATATCTGACAATTGTTTTTCAAAACGTTCAGAAGATTCATCTTGCTGTGATTGAACACACATATTGGTCTTTAAAGATATTTTCTTCACAAATCTCCATTACACTGCGTGTGATAGTTTGAGACACGCATTGAAATCATCTGCAGGTGTTGAACGTGGTATAACTGATAGAGTTTGTCAAAAATCACCAGCTAGCAAAATGAGTGCACCATCAAAGAGCTGATCATTTTCTCTAAAATCTTTTAATGCGCGATTGAGTGCTTCCAATGATTTCTTGTGTGCCATGGTGCATTCATTCATCGCATATTGTAAGCTGACATGATCTTAGTACTTTTCCCCATCGCAGAATATTTGCTAATATTACATGTTGGAGTTTGAATTACCTGCATATTTAATGACGATTTCAATGCTGAATATACTGTTCGATCACCGTCCAAAAGTGTTGCTGTAATACCAGATGATGCAATAATAAGTGCAATATTCGTTTGTGATCTTATAGCTGCCATAATAATTAAAATAAGAAAAGTTTTGCCAGTGCCTCCTGGTGCATCTGAGAAATATAAAACGCAACTGTTGTTAGATATTGCATTTATAATTGTGTCCTATGCTGTTAGTTGTTCTAATACCAATATCGGCAGATTAATTCGAACAAATGTTTGTAATTCATTAACATCGAAGTGCGTTTCTCGTTGTATATCACGATCGAAAATGTCATTACCAGATCTATTTACGAGCAATCATTTCCAATTTTGTCAGTGACTGTTGGCTATTGCTAAACATAAATCCTCAATTAAAATCAATGCTTCATTGTATATATTTGATGTAAATTTAATCTTGGGGTTATCATATATTCAAAGCATGCGATGTATCATGTCTTCACTCATATAGTCTTTATATTTTTCTCAAAGATCCTTCGGATTAGTAAGAAAACATGCAGTTACTATGATGGAAAATAGTGTAATTATCTGGTGTGGTTGAGATGAATTAGAGGCATCAGCGAGTGAAATATTCTAATGAGCATCTTTTTCTAAAAAGCTAAATTTCTGGCAAGCCTCACGAAATGTAGTACACACATGGCCATTGATTTTGATTCTTGGAAAGATGTTGGTCCACGAACATTGATTAATAATAATCTTAGGTAAAGGCATTCTGCGTTATTTGGATGTACAGTGTACAGACGATCCAATGCATCTGTGGAATATAAATTTAGGTGTCCTTATACTTCTCTACCTTGTTTACGATGGGGAAATTTTCTTTTTGATGTATTCCACATAAAATATGTTGGTACTTCAGAGTACAGTAGTGTCCTTAATAAGGTATCCTTTCTATATAAGGTGAAAAAATCAGTTAATGTTGTTCGCGGTGGTGACATTGCTCTTGCACGTACATTTTCTGATGTAAAATACACACGCTGTTCATTTTCAAGATGTACTGCTAAATGAACAACTATTGGATACCGCTCATGAATGGAACATGATAAAATACGCCATACAGTCTCATTGCTATTTATATAGTGACCCAGTGGATATTGGGTGACTTTATCATATCCTTAGATGTAGTTGTATTTTCCACTCCAAATACTTCCATATCGCTTCCTTGGTTCATATATTTGCAAATATATTTTATAGCTTTCACTGAATTGCAATACAATTATGTGTGTGTTATACGTTTTTAGTAGTAATGGAGAATATGGTATTACCCAACAATTATCAACATCAATAGTATTGTTGGGTACCTTTAGTTTAATGGATTTTCCCTCACCTTCGGTAGTTTATAGTGTGTAATAGTTTCTGCAAGTAAGTCTCAAGGATACCACTTTGTGCATTTTAAATCTGTTATGCATGGTGAATTATTATTTAGCCACATGAACCATGAATCATATGTTTTGAGACAATATCGTTAAGGTCTTTATTTATTCAATATCTGGTATTTCTGCAGAGATAATTTCATCAATTCTGTTTGGTGTTATCTTTACCATCATCCATATTAAAATATGCGAATGTGGTTTAACTCTTTTTTACCATTCAATTGAATACATCCAACAGCGCATGTCTCCAAATACATAGTGTTTACAATCTATTAAAGATTTTAATTTTTGCTTAAATACACGTGCAGAAATATGACGATCTGAAGATGATTGCCTAGTTAATAAAAGCTTCTTTATTTCATCTTATGCTGGGTTGCATGTAAATGTGATGAAAATATCTGGACAGCCATATGCGTGAACATACGTCATTGCATCTTGTGCATATTCATGCATGTGTCTTGGGCTGCCTGTAACTGTGAATAATAAAATGACCATTTTTTCCAATTCACTGAGATTGCCATCATTTACAACTGTTTCATGTAAATGGATGTACTCTTCAGAACGCAATTTGACTTGATTTAGTTGCATGCAGAGGAGTCTTTCACTTTCTATTTTTGAATACATGTCAACAATGTATTGATGAAATAATTGTCTATCTTTCAATAAATGATTATCAGGATTCTCATGAATCATCGTTCAATATGCATAATAATTCATAGCAATGGCCTTTTTGATAATGTCCATATTAGTTGTAGGATTTCTCATATTAATATTAAAATGATAGGCATCCTCTCCTTGCCAAAATAGAATGGGATATTGTAATGCATCATATGAATGATGCGTTTCTGATACTTGCTGGACATCACCATTTCTACGATTAAGATTTATATCGCGAGAGTTAAATTCTTCACCAGCTATGACAGTTACCTCTTCATCGATCATAGGTGCGTTGAATTGTCCAATAGTGATGTTGACCAATAGGTGATTTATCTGCTTTTATTATTGCTTTGTAATCGAGAAATGACACTTGTTCAATGGCGAGGTTTTAAATAATTTCATTAATTCATTATGTTCTTCAAACAAATTTTGTAATTTAGTGACAATCCCTCGCGCGTTTAGTACTCATATTAGTTGACACCGTCTGTTGATTTGTTCGTCAGTATTTCCCATAAAATATGTATGAAGATGTTTGTGATCAGCATTTGGCAAGGGTAAGTAATCCGGCATGATGAGAAATTTTCCCTTGTACTATAAATGTTAGCATATAATTTGCACTTATGATATTCGTTGCTCCGAACGATGTCATTTGTAAGCATGAATTGTACTTGCCTATATTTTTCACAAAACATTTTTGATTGACAAACTTGTTTCACCTGATACTAAAGTTTATAATAGTTCAGGTGGAGAACACAAGTATGGTAACTTTACTTTTCCACCTGCACAGTGCATACAGGTGCTTCATTTTTAAACATTTGAGCACCACATTACGTACATTTTTTAATCTATTTTTCCAATAATTACACTCAGATGAAGATTGTAATTGTAATGGGTACTGTAATTGAAACCACGTAAATTCAAATCAGTTTTGTATCGTTCGTCTTGTCTGTGTCCTGAGAATTCGATTCCTTTGCTGCCTTGCTTGCCTCTGTTCACTTGTTTCTAATGATTGAGCAAGAGCAGTATGCATCTCGATCTCTTTCTTGCATAATTTTTCTCTGCCCACTTGTTTCTGAAGTTCGTCCTTCTCCGTTTTGCTTGATTTGTAGATCGATCAATGGCACTTCGCTTTGGTAGCATAATTGTGGGGTTAAATAAAACTTATTTCCAAACATTTTTTTCAGCTGGAAATCAATAATATTTTTATTTCTTTAAGTATTAATAATTGTAAAAGTTTTTTAGACTGATTTTTGTATTTATTAGAATTTACTGGTGAAAAATCGAACGTCAAACGCATTAATGTTTTCTGCACTTTAAATAAATTTGTTGAAATCTTAAAGGATTTACAATTTATGAATTTAAAATATTTTAAATTTTAATATAATTTGTAATATTCTAACAATATTTGGAAAAATACAAATGGAACGATTCATTATTGTACTTACCTGATGTGATTTATATTATTATTTTTTATTACAAGTGTTATTATGGGAATGTTATTTTTTACACTTTAATTTGTTTTACAAAAGTAAATTCTATGAGTAAATTTCATGGGTAAAAATTAAATTTTTTAATTTATTCAGGGTTATACTTCTAACAAATATAACAAATTAAATGCTATTTTGATAATTTTGGGATATTTGTTTGGGAGCATGTAGTACCCCAATACTGATTTAAAAAAACAATAAAAAATCTTTTTATTATAAAATATATTATCTTTCTATTATAATATATATATATATATATATATATATTAAAAAATCAAAATTTCATTTTTGCTGTTTTTAAATTAAAATGTTTATTTAAAGGAAGATTTAACAATAAAAATGTAACAATTTAAATTTTATTTATTTGGGAATATATTTTAAATGTATTCATTTGTTCCTAAATTGTTATTGCAGTTTTCTTCCAAAGCAATTGCATAATGCGTTATTAGAATTCTTACTAAGATAAGAAACAACATAGCTTTTTTAAATCTTTCTAAATTGATTTTTTATAATAGTGCTTCCTTTATTTCCCCTAAATAAAGTCTTTTAATTCAAAGTTAAAAATGTTACAATTAACTAAGTACTTCCTAGAACTTTTAATCTTTTAAATCTAAGATTTTTTATTTAGCTCTGAAGTAGTAATTGCTATTAGGATAAGTAATCTTAATTTTAGGTTTAAATTACTAAAAAAATAATCACCGCTGAATAATCGAGAGTAAAATATAAAAAAACTTTCTGTGAAAATGTTTAGCATAATTTTTTAAAAAATAGAAATATTATACGTTAATTTTAATCAAACACGCACACATGTATCTCCGGTTTCTTTAAATCATTAGCATATTTGTTAATTACTTTAGAACAATTTTCTAAGAAATTCTAAAATAAAAATCCGTTATATTCTCACGTCAGGATACCATAAAGAAGAATCTTGCTACTTTTTATTTGGAGTTATAAGTAAACTTTTAGATGGATAAAATAAGAATAAATTATATTTTTCGTTATAATTAAATAATTGAGATTTAAAAATAGGCGCGTTTTCTTCTATCCATAAATATCATTTTTAACCCACTATTAATGGGACTAATAATTAAGAGCCACAATTTAATCTTAAATAAAGTTTCCTGTTTGAGAAGTAAATACTACAGTCAAACAGTAGAACCTCATTAATCCCGACTAATAAGGGATCCAGGTCATCCGAATTAAGGAAACTACGGATTAAACAAAACAACGATAAATTGAGGCAAAGTACATAAACAAACTACTGTACACAGTAAAAGTTGTATCTTGAATTTAAGAAAATAAAATATAAAACTTCATGAGAGAAAATTAAGTTTCGCATATTCATATATGCCGAACAATGGCTGAGTGGTTAGCGTTTCTGATTCCTGAGCTGTGGGTCCCGGGTTCGAATCCTGGTTCGGACATGGCTGTTACTTTCTTTCTCTTTGTTTCTCTATAATTTCTTCTGTGATTTTGTATGAATGTGTTCTACCCTATAAACGGGTTTGAGGGCGCGGGTAACGCTACTCGCCTCCGTGACTTGGTTCACAGTTGCCCGCTGGGTAACGATAAATGAGTAGCAGTTTCTGGCCTTGTTGTGGCATAGGGTTCGTGACCTAAGAGCCCACCGTTGAGAAAAAAATATTCATGTATTATTTTACATATAATAAACATCAGAGATAAAAAAACTACTTGGAACATGATGGTCCATGATCTTCCTCACTAAATACACTTGACATCCTCTCAGGCTGGAAGAAAGTGATCATTTGGTGTCTTACTTTAGTGGTCATTTCTTGAGCAATTAATTGAGACGGAAATGTCTCAACTATTCATAATAATTTGATAGCAGCTTCACTGCTGTTGTCTTATGCATATTTTATCCCAAAATTCATATATAGGGTGATCTTTTTTTAAAGTGATAGTGTTCGGAGCATCCTATAGCGCAATCTAATAGCTGAAATGACACCAAAGTTGGTATTTAGACTAATCAAATCAAGGGAAAAAAGACTGTGTAAAAATTAATTTAGTTTCAAAAGTCTCCGATAGGGCATTTTGTGGCGCTGCTGTAGTTTACAATAATGAGAATTAGCATAAAACACGTTTATGCAAAGAAAAATGAAAATGTTATGCAATGACAGAGCCAGTATTAGGGGCTACAAAAGCAAGTAGTAGACAGCTCCGACAAATAATCTCAGCTGAAGTAAACGAGCTCCAGTGGCCATGCCTCTCACGTTACCGGAACGTGCGTTTCTGTTGGTGGAGTATCAAATTTGTCTATTCTAAAGGACACCATAGCAAAGACAGTGCGGGATATTCCTCGTGATATGTTACGTTCGGCTGTGGAGAATGTTGTGCGCAGAATGCACAGTGTTATTTCCGAGAACGGTGCTCACATGGAATGTGGTCTAATTCCTCACCGGGGAAGTTAATATAATAAATAAACATTAATAATTTAATTGTACGATTGTATGTGTCAGTATTTCTCTTTTCTCACATTTTATACATGTAAAACGCCACAAATTGACCTAGTGGCGATTTTTGGAACTAAAAATTTTTTTCACGGAATAATTTTCCCCGTGTCTTGATTAGTCTGAATACCAAGAGTTTGGTGCCATTTCGGCAATATTAGATCGAGCTACAGAGCTCTCCAAACACTGTCACTTTTAAAAAGATCACCCTGTTTATCAAAATTCAAGTTGTTTTTAATCTCACGGAGTTTTGGTTTTGGTTGAAACAGAAAGTGAGTAGCCTGACCGAGGCATAGGTGATAGTGTACGAGAAAGTGACTGTCTCAGGTCAGCGCACAACACTCCAGCTACAGCAAAAATGTATTATTGAGCACACTCGCCTTTTATTTGAACAGTATGCATAAATAGAAGGTGATGCATGTATGAATGCATGTCCCCAGGGCTATCTGGATAAAGAGAAGTCTAAAAATCCGTACTATGAGATTTTACTGTATTTCTAATTTTCAATGTTTTTTTCAGCAAGCATTCAGAAAAGTTATTCGATTCTGAATGCTGCCTTTAAGTGGTGACTGGCGTCTGAAGGCATTTGTAGAGTCAAAAGTTCTTAAATTCATTGGTCCAACCATCTTTTGTTCATATCTTATTGCGAATCAGTTTTTTAATTGAATGCCAAATCATTTGCGCCTTTTAAAATTCTAATAAAATATAGTTCATTCTGTCCCCAAAAATACATTTTATGGAATGATTTTTTACTTAAAGGACCAAAATATGAGGTAAAATAAGATAAATTGTGTGTGTGATAAATAACTCTTATTCTTGTATCGGATTTTAAAGATTAAAAATATGTTTCGAGTTTTTTCGAATATTCATAGTTTTAAATGGCATCAATTAAAACTCTTAAATAAGCATTTAGAAATGTAAAAGGGTCTCATAAGAACGAGAGCTAATTAAGAAATATTTATGATAGTTTTTGTTATGACTATTTGTTAAGATTATTCCATACTATATCGTTTGAATATCCACCCGCCCTGTCTAGTGGTCAGAGTGCCTGACTATGGATAGGGAGGTCATGAGTTCGAATCCCAGTTCGGGCATGGATGTACTATCTCTATCTATCCTGTCTTTGTCCTTTCTGTGTATGATTGTGTTGTAAATGGTTGCCTACCCTATAAACGGGTCCCTATGGCATGTGTGTACTGAGGAAGTCGGACTCCACACCAAAATAGGGTTCAGTTGAAAAAGTGGAGCAGCGCACCCCATATTGCCAGCCTAGCTGGCACACGACAACAACAACAACATAGTTTGAATTAATGGCCGAGATGGCCTGTTTGGTTAGCGCGTTAATTCTTGTCATCAGAAGATTGTGGGTCGAATGTCCTGTTTGCCAATGACGACTGGAGTACTTTAAATATGTCGTGGTCGCAATGTCCTCCAAGTGAAATGATACTTCTAGGGATAGCAGACCAAGTATGGGGATGTTCTGCTTGGTCTCCGCTGACCCCCTTTTGGGGTTACGATAGCACACGTACTGGGTGCCTCATTATATAACGTGCCCTCACTTTCACCCCTTGTAGTGGTTAAAAGGGAAATCCTAATAACTGGGTGTTTTACACAACATATTTCACTTGTATTTAGCTATACTTTCATATTATTTTTATGTACAATATATCAGACTAAATTAGGGAGCTGTATACTTTAATACTTCTTTAACAAAATATATTTCATTTTCCATCCATTTTTTAATTATTAGAAAACCTGCAAAACATTGCGACGCAGGAAAAAAATGTTGAAAAATTGAACTGCAATGCCAAGAAAAACTTTGGAAAGTACAAATCTCATTAGAAAAAGTATCTCCTACGTGGTACAAGTTCTAACAATAATAAAACTAAAATACTAAGAATATTGGTACAACCGAACTTTTCAGATAAATAATCATTTAATTAAAAGTTATTCAATTTAAAATTTATATATTAATAGTTTCCGCAACGCATTAGATTATTTTTAAGAAATTAGAAATTTTTATGGAATACAATTGATTTAATAATTGAAAACCAGAATTTTGTATAGAATATAGAAATGATTTAAGACACTTTTTATGGAAAATAGTTATCCAATTATAGAATAATGTATGCTTACTGGGATGAAAAATTAAACAACAGTGTAAATTATAAGCAGATAGACCTGAAAGTGCAGAAACGAGGTGTTTGTGGGATCAATACAATAAAAAGGGAATTCAGTCAAAAAGTCATGCTAATATCAGGAACAAAATTTGACATGCGCGCACGCAAAGCGTGCAGTCAAGCACGCAGTTCAAAATTAAAATAAATGAAATTAGAGGGATGTAGTTAAAGAAATTAGCCGCATAAAAATTCTTTCGTAAAATATTGCAATTCACTTGAACGACTTAACTCTTTCGCGACGAGTTTTTTTCGCGTCGAGTTATCCTTAGACTGAATTAATTTGTGCCTAAATTAAAAATAATGAGTAACGATTTCAAAAGTAATCGAAATTAGAATATCAATCTATGGGACAACGTGTTCCCATTGTCCTAGACGAGAGGGACGCATATGTCCCGACAGTAAAAACTGAGATAAAATTTTCCTACTTACCAGTTTATTCGAGAGAATTCGCTTTGTGAACAACGTACCTAACCTTAGATTTATGGTTAGCCAAAATTTAATTGAATATATGCGATATCTTCCAGAAAATTAAAGCATTTATGTTCCCAGAATGCGAAATGAGCCGATGCAATGCTTCCAAAAAGCGGGAATATGATTGCGTACGGTGGTGCCATGTACCCGCTGTGGATGAAAACACATTCAAAAATGTTGGCAGGACTGATGGGAATGCCTCCCATAAGACAAAGAAGAGATTCTGTCCCAACAGATTTTCTTGAATTTTGCTTGGGACGTATGTGTCGCGAAAGTGGATAAGGGGCTTAGTCTGACCAGTGTAGCTGAAGAGTTTGGAATCAACAAATTTGTTGTTTCGTGCGCTTGGAAAGTTTTCCAAACCATAGGTATAGCTGTTAGAAAGGCTTGCAGTGATTACTCTCAGAAAACAACGTCAGTGGATAATTGACATATTGTCCTGCAGGCCGAAAGCTCATAAAACCAGCCAGTAAGCGTAAATTGCTCATCATTTAGATATAGCAACATCGCGACAAGTGTCACGGCTCACTGTGTCCAGAATTCTTCATAAAGGTATCTTCTTCATCCACCGTCCTGAACACTACATCTCTTTGAAAATTAGCTATCGATGCCACCCTATAGAATGATGCAAGAAATACAAAAAGTGGATATCTCATGAAGGAAATAATGTCCTATTTACGGATAAGAGTTGTTTCAGTATCGCAAGTGATTCTCAACGCCAGCTGATATGATGAGAGGTCGGGATACCTAGAGAGGCATTATGATGAAAGATCCTTCTGGCTATCAGCAGAGATTCTATAACTGGAGATCACTATTCAAAGGAAGTGATCCTTCACATGTGCAGTTGTTCCGAAGTGTCGCTGAAAATAAGTTCATTTTTATGGATGACAATAATCTTTTTGTGGGATCAATTTGAAGACCGCAAAAATCAATGTTCTTAGATTGAAAAAACGGAAGATGTATGAAGCTTGGTTCAACACTCCTGGTCAAACCCACGCTAAAAGGATGATCTGTGGGTCATCAGCGAGGATTGCCTCTGAAATTCTAAGATGCTCTAGGCAGAAGATACGTTTAATCGTAGGCTTCATAACTGGGCACTACTATTTCAGAAAACACCTCCATAAAATGGGACTGTTTCAGCAAGACCCTATCTGCAGGAAATGTCATACGCAAGAGGAAACGGCCAAGCATATCATTTACGAATGCGAGGCTCTTGCCCTCCTTAGATTAACCTCTTTAAGCATCATCCATACTAGAGAGTTACACCTAGACTCCATTAAAGGGTTATCGGACTTTATTAATAAAGTGGATGACCCGAGCAACTGAAACTAGGAAACATTGGGTTCAGAGTTAATAGTACAAAATGCTGATAAAAGCAAAAGTGCCCAATGTCATACAAACCCAACTCTAAGAAGAAGAAAAAGAAGATGGATGACAATGCACGGCCACACCTGACTCTTGTTCTCCAGCAGCTACTTGAAAGAAGATGCCATACGAATGGATTAGCCAATGTACTACTCTGATTTAAATTCCATAGAATATGTGTGGAATGCTTTGGTGAGACATCTTTCAATACGATTACATCCTCCGGGATATATGTAACAACTTTAACAGATGCTGATTGAAGAATGGACACTTTTACCTCAAGAAATGTTGGACAAGTGTGGAAAGAAGAAGCAATGCAACTATTTCAGTAAAGGATGTCATTGCATATTGAGTAATTTGTTCTTCCTTTTTAACAGACAATTATGTGTAAAGATTTTGTGAGTTCAATGAAGGCATTTTTGTTTGACTCCACAGTGTAAAGATTGTATTCAGCTTTGCGCAACAACGTTTTAGTTACTGCTTAGGTACAAAATGCTGTCACTCAAGTCTGAATTTCATATCCCATAGATGATTTGTCATAGAATTATGACAAAGAATATCTGTGTGTGTTGCACTAAATATAAATACATACACTGCGTAAAAAAGTAGAAGGACAGTCATACTTTACAAATTGGGGTTTATATTTTAGCACAATTAATGTAAATTTTCTTTCACATTTAATTAAACTATTTTTTCTTTTATTTTCATAGAATGAGTTTTATTTACCATTAAGGAAATATTATAAAATAATACTTAAGGATTTTTGTTATGAGATAAATATGGAAGGACACATGCAAAAAAATTCTCATTTTGAAACCTGTAGCAATTTAATTTGTTGAAATATTTTTTAAACTGATTTTCTACCAAAATATATATTTGGATGAAATAAATCTTCAGTTTTTGTGCAGTTAAAATGCCTAAAGGGAAACCTTTAAGTGAATTTCAAAAAGTCCAAATTGTGTCATAAAAATATGTTGGTAAAGGTTTAAGAGAAATTGTAGAAATTGTAAGGCACTTATACATCCGTTCAAATACTGGTTCTAACTTCGTGAAAACTCCAAAGTGTCAGAGGAAGCAAAGACTGGCAGACCCAAAAAACTGACACCACATTATCAAAGGAAAATCCTGAAAGAACTTAAAAAATCGTGGAAACTGTTAACGGTTGGAAAAAAACAAGACCAAGCTGAAATCACACATGTTACTAGAAGGATACTTTAAAACTACGTAGAAAATCAGGAACTTTATGTGTTCAAAAAAGCATCATTCTAAATGGAAATGGAAAGTAAGGCACATTGAGCATCGGTTATAGTAGGCCAAACAATATATGTCTTGGCACTTCAAATGGACTTAAGTTATTTTTTCTGAAGAAAAAAATTCAATTTAGGAGGCCCAGACTGTTATCAATATTACTGGCATTGTTTGTATAAGTAAGAAAAAATTTATTTTACCAGACACAGATGCGAGAAGGCAGTTTAATGGTTTGGATAGCTGTTAGGTATGGTAGAAAGACTAATCTAGTGTTTCTGGATCAAAGACAGAGAGATACAGATTACATTCAAATTCTTAATTCAGAGTTTCTTCCCATACGGCTCTAATCTAAGTCGAGAAAGTTGGACATTTCAGCAAGACGGAGATTCAATTCATAAGACCAATGGCATTGAAAACTGATTTGAAATAAATAATATTCACGTTTTGCCCTGCCATGCTAAAAGTCCTGACCTCAATATTGCTGAAAATATATGGTCTGTAATTGTTCATTTTGTTTATACCGGGGGCAAGCAATATGAATTTTCGATAAACTTCGAGAAATTTTGAATTTGTTTGGGACAATTTTTTGTTAAAAGAAATTCAAATCTCATATAATAAAATGTAAATAGAAACTTTGAAGTAATTAACGCAAGTGGCGAAATAATTCTTTATGAACAAGACATTTATTTTCATTAGTTAGAACTGTTCTTCTATTTTTTTTACACAGTATGATGTAGTTGAAACTATTTTTTAATTGTAATAAACTAGAAGTGTTTTATTTCATGTAACGGATATAGTTATCTGTTTGCAAATAAATTTTTATAAGTGCTGTAATAAAATTATATTGTAAAAATTCAAATTTCTTCTCTTATTTGAAAAAATCCTAGTGTCCTACTTTTTCCTGCAGTATATCTATCTATCTGTCTGTCTGTATGTATGTATGTATAAGCACATACATGCACAATACTATTTGAGTGTACCACCATGAACTGCTATACGAATAGGCATAAATTCAAACAGCATTTGAATTATTGCCTAAGGAAGGAAGAATATTCTGCATTGTTTGTATAATGCATTATATATTTCGTTTGGAGAAGCTCCAGGTGGATTTATCACGAGTGGTATACCGATCAAAGAAATCGCTCAGATATTTGATAAGAGATATAGCTAGCTAATAAGCGTGACAAGAAAGAAATTGTACATAACTCGCTTAAAACTTATAGGCAGAATTTATCCTGTTGAAGGTCTAATAATGGTTTGAGTGTTAACGGTAAAGAACGTCATGGGTGTATCTCTTGCTATTAAGATTCGTATTTTCGTTAAAAACAGAGGTTCGAAGCATCAGAAATCAAACATGACCAGCAATCAAAGCCCAAATTATCTATAGTCTTGTATTCATTCAATATGACATTCAAACAATTTTCCTTCTGACAATAGCATTCCACTGAGTATAACACAAATGTGTATATTGCACATGTTTGTATCATGGTAGCCTGATTTGTCAGAAAAACTAACTACTTGTAACCATAACTGTATTGCCAATCTTTATCCTAATCTATACTTTCATGAACACGTTGCTGCAAAACAGATATGGCACTGTATACCTTGGCCTCTTTATGGCCTATCGTGCACAGTTTAATTTTAGTTAATTACTACTTTACTGCCGATCAACTTGTCTAGTGGTCAGCGTGCCTGACTACGGATAAGGAGGTCCTGGGTTCGAATTCCGGTTCGGGCATGGATGTACTTTCTCGCTCTCTTTATCCTGCTTTTCTCCTTTCCTTGTATGAATGGGTTGCGAATGGTTGCCTACCCTATAAACGGGTCCCTATGGCATGTGTGTATTGAGAAAGTCGGACTCCACACCAAAATAGGGTTCAGTTGAAAAAGTGGAGCAGCGCACCCCATGTTGCCAGCCTAGCTGGCACACGACAATGATTGAATGAATGCTATTCTACTCACACAGGGGTTATTTGTAAATGCCAGTTTTAAAATGGGTTAGCAAAACCACCCACTTCTAATCTTGCAGCGAAATGAGTACCTTAACAGTGTGCCTCAATGCCAAACAACTTTACTGAGTTTTCCTCGGAGTTAAATAATTTAGATTAATTAAAAAGGCCGTGTGAATATTTTTGAAATGAAACATAGTCCTTGTTTTAATTAGCCTTAAATCAACATCCTGATAAAAGTTTCATTCCATTTCGTGCAGTCTATCGAAATTCATCGCCAAATGTAAATTCGGAGGACACACAGAATAAAAATGTAGAATATAGTTAGGTGTTGCTGTAACTGTGCTAATTATTGTACAGGTGTTTAAGAGCTAAATATTGTGTAAAATTTGAGAAGATAATTTTTCAAATCAAATTATCTATAAATAACAATAAAAATTTATGAATGTTAATTTTAAATTAAATAAAAGTGAAAGACATGTTTATGTTGTTTAAATGCCGCCTACCCTGTGTAGTGGTCAGAGTGCCTGACTGCGGATAAAGAGGTCCTGGGTTCAAATCCAGGTTCGGGCATGGATGTACTTTCTCTATCTATCCTGTCTTTGTCCTTTCCTTGTATGAATGAGGTGTGAATGGTTGCCTACCCTATAAACGGGTCCCTTTGGCATGTATGTACTGAAGAAGTCGGATTCCACACCAAAATATGGTTCAGTTGGAAAAGTGTAGCAGCGCACCCCATATTGACAGCCTTGCTGGAACAAGACAGCAACAACAACAACATGTTGTTTAAAGTGCTTAATTTGTTTTAATAACACACACACAAAACTGAAATTAAGCAAAGGCACAGTTTGAATATTGGCAAAGTTTGCTTTGTATGTAATAGCTAAGCATTATTGATTTTAATGATAAAATTAGAATATTGTTTCCATATTAATTTGAAATTAATTACAATTACATGTTTGAGTTAGTTTCACCTTATTTTGACACATCATGTTATAAAACCAGATTTTTAAAATAAAGAAACTATAATGTTATTATTTTGAAGCTTTTAAAATTTATATTTTGTATTAAATTTTTTACAGGACTAAATTGGAAAACAAAATTTCAGAATTAAAATTTTTCTCTTTTGTCTGTTGATAAAAAACTGTTTGTCGAGTTTTTCCCAAGCTGTCACAAGAAAACTTTAAAACTTCACAATAAACTCTAAATATTTTTTTCACTTTATTAAACTCTCATCTTTGACACTTTGACAGCAGATGTGCTTTCTTCTTTTATAAGAAAATACAACTTCTTTCCAAAAATATTTGTAGCATATAATTTTATATAGTACAGTAGCTTTGTGTGCTGTATACTTTAAAACTTTCAAGTAAAATAAAATTTTGAATTTGTTTTTCAAAAATTTATTTTTTTTCTTTCAAAGAAAGAGAACATTTTTATTAGATAAGCTTTTTTTACTTCTTGCAAGTT
The DNA here is from genome assembly GCA_037975125.1 of Latrodectus hesperus. Classification (NCBI taxonomy): domain Eukaryota; kingdom Metazoa; phylum Arthropoda; class Arachnida; order Araneae; family Theridiidae; genus Latrodectus; species Latrodectus hesperus. The sequence goes on from CM075852.1 coordinate 116,417,091, forward strand.
TATGTTTGCTTGAAATAACACAGGGATTTTTGAAAATAAATATTTTTTTTAACTTGCTTATATCATTCATTTTCTATGCAATTGATTCTTTTCGCAAATATCCTCAAGTTGACACTGTATACACTTAAAAATACATGGTTCAAAATTTGTAATATCGTGGTGAAAAAACAATCCTGTGTCTATTTCATCGTAAGCAAAAATACATCATAAATTCTAATATACAGGGCTAGCAAGAAATAAGTTTCCCATATCAGAGGGCTGTAGAATACGTTCTATTTGTCTAAATGAGATAAAATTTGAACTACAGATAATTCAAATGATGCGCTTAATATTTATTTAAAAATAGTACAAAATTTCGCAGATAGATGGCGTTGTAATATTAATGGTACTTATTTGCATATACTGAAAATATGAAAATTCCTTTGCTTTACAGCGCATGCCTATTAGCATTATCTTTGGGTAAAAAGAAGGCGAATTCTGAACGAGAATTAGTTAATTCTCTGCACATCATGCCTTCTTTGCAAGAAAAAGTGCTACTTGTAAAATTGTTCTAGAAGAACCAGCAGAACTCCGTTGCAGCTGTAAAAGAATTTCGCCGCATGAAGCAGATACGAAGAGGTCCAATGTCTCCATGTGCGTTGCGCAAGGTGATGCAGAAATTTAAAAGAACTGGACAACTTTCAATTCTTCCTGGTAGAGGACAAAAGCCAGTCCAGTCTTCTAGCGTCGAAAATGTGGCTACCGCGGTCGTTGAAGCCAGCAGTCAGTCACCGGATGGTAGTGTGAGTGTGCCAGTTGTTTCCCGTGTATTGGATATGCCGTATTCCACTGCACGAAAAATCTTACGGCGGATTTTGCATTTTTATCCCCACAAAATCAAGCCTCTGCACTTGTTGCAGAGACGTGGGACTCAGAGATTCGTAAAACTTTTGCACTTCAGTTCCTTGCTCGAATGGTGGTTGACGTCATTTGGCCATTGAATATTCTGTGGACTGATGAAGCTCACTTTCAATTTAATGGGCAAGTCAACACGCACAATTGTCGAATTTGGGCAGCGGAAAACCCTCGCGCTATCCAGAAAAACCTCTTGCATCCTGAAAAAGTGACAGTATGGTGTGGGTTTAAGGCTACTTTTGTGATTGGACCGTATTTTTTTGAAGAGATAACTGCAAATGGAATCAAAACCTGTTCGATCACAGGACAACCGTACCAAAATATGCTGAGGGATTTTGTAATCCCACAACTTCAGCAGCGTGGATGCCTTCAGGACATCATTTTTCATCAAGGATGGCACACCTCCTCATATTGATCATCGTGTAAAGCAACTACTAACACAGCATTTTACTGAGGCACGGGTTATCAGCCATCATTTCCCGACGGCATGGCCTCCTCGTTCGCCGGATATCACCCCCTGCGACTTTAGTTGTGGGGTTTTTTGAAGGACAGTGTCTACTGTAAAAGGCCAGCATCTGTACCAGATCTGAAGGAGAGCCTTCGGCACCATATCCTTGATATTCCGACAGACTCACTCCGGTCTGCTGTCGAAAATATGGTTCTGCGTTAGATCACATTGTTGAAAATGAAGGGGGGCTTATTGAACAGTTGTAATGCTACTTTTTTATTATTATAATTTAACATTTATAAAGTATATCAAATGTTTTATGTTTATTACAGCGCCATCTATCGGCGAAATTTTGTACTATTTTTTAAATAAATGTCAAGCACATCATTTGAGTTATCTGTAGTTCAAATTTTATCTCATTTGGGCAAATCGAACGTATTCTACAGCCCTCTGAAGTGGGAAACTTATTTCTTGCTAACCCTGTAGACATCTGCAGTTAAAGAATTTTAAAATATACAATCCACTGAATTTTTTTATTGAAGTAATACTTCAGCATGAATCTTGAGAAATTAAATATTTCAGAATTGCTGCATGCAAAATATTTCCACAGATTAAAGAAAAATTACCAGTTAAAAGCTATTTTTTAAAATAATTTTTGATAGCGAATAATTTACAAATGATATAAATTTTGTTAGCATAATTGAGGAAAAAATAAAATATATATTTTCTTAAATTCAATGCAATTTTTATAATTTATTCCATTAAAGGTATTGTTGATAAAAGTTTTACTTCTTAAAAAAATTCTCTTATTTTTGCTTGCAAATATGAGGTTCTTAGAGAAAAAATTTATAATTTGTAACTCCATTAATAAACAATAGACCGAGTTTCTTAATATAGTAGAATAATATATGTATATTGTATATGTAAGTATTATAAGAAACCAAATTGTATACTGACTATGAACTTGACATCATAGACACAAAAAATTATGTGGCATACAAAGTGTAGCAAGCATACCTGTAGCAATATACCTGTAGTATACATACCTGTAGCAAGATATTAAAACACAGTTAGTTGATAAAGTCGATAGACAATATGACCAACGCATATCATTGAACTGAAGGAGCGCTGGTCCTTACAGAGCATTTAAACTTGTCTTAGGAAGACACTATTCATCTGTATCGAATACTGAAACCATTATCTTTGCAACATGAGGATGACAACAGTAACTTTTTTTACTAGACTATTTTTGCAACAATTGTCATGGATGTTAAACTTTAAACTTCTAAGTCTTTACTTTTATACTATGAAGCACTTTAATACTATGATGAAAAAGAAGCGCATTTTTATAGAATTCATTCAGATGATGTTTGATTCTGTATGAAATAAAAAGTTTTTACAATGAGTTAATTCCCACAATGTTGTAAATCGTATTTTTTCATTTTCAGGCATACGCAAATAATTATAGGCCATATATTTTGTAACATATCAAATTGATTAACGTATCATTTAACATGCTGTATTACACAAGTAATAAAATATACGGAAAAAATACGAGATGTTTGGAGCAATAATATATTATAAGAATTGTTTCATGCTAAAAAGTGGTTAAGTAACATATATTTCATGTCTGATTAAATTCCTCCAGTCATGTTGATGTTTTATGTCTATAGATGTGGATGCTTTCAACAAGGCAATGCTGCAGGACACCAAAATTTAATGAACAGTAAAAAAACAAAAGGAAAGCTTAAAATGTTTTTAGATGTTTCTGAAATCATGGAAATTGCATCTAACAGAGCATGTATGGTAAAAGAAATAAGAATCATTTGTCAACTAGTTCCATAACCATCAAATCCCAGAACTTTGCGTTATTGTACTATATTTAACAACAAAACTATGTTTATTTTATGTTATCACATTTCACAATTTTAGAAAATTCATGGACGTGATCAGACTGCCTTGTCCAGACTCGGATCCGGCCATCTTCGGACTCTACGGTTCTCCCAGGGCAAACAAGTCTTTCCCACCTGTAGTTCGTGCAATACTAACGAAGCCAGTCCAGAACACCTGCTGAACTGCATTGGCTTTTCAAAGCATGTACTTTTATACAGCCCTGGAGCTGTCCTCGATTTTTTGAAGGCGAAGGATGTCATGGACCTGGTGGTTTGATTCAGATCAGGGGATAAGAAAGAAGAAAAAGAAGAAGAGAATTCATAAGCAGAGGATTTGTCTAATAATAAAACAAAAGTTGTCCTGACAAAACAATGTAGGGTATTGATAAAAATCTGGATACTTGATTTAAATGATGAATACAAATATTTAGTGCCTAAAATTAATTTCGCCTAAAAGAATTATAAAAAAGTATCGCTTATACAGCAGTATAATTTTTAGCAAAAGATGTGTGATCAGCAATAATTATTAAACGAGCACATTAAAAAATCCTTCATATGCTTGCATATTAATTACATTTTCATTGGAATTGATTGGAACAAAAATTAAATTGAAATTTGTAATTTATTTAAGTAGTAGATTTGTCAAAAGGCGAGAACAATTTAAGCGTGATGACAAATTTTAATATTTTACAGATTATTTATAGAGAGTTCTGTTAAATTTGTGATAAAATGACTTATTACCAGAGTAGTTCTGTATATTTCATAGCGATTTGACTTTCTGGTTCTAATTATGAGCTTCTCATGCATTAATTCAGATGTTTCAATTCATATCATTTACGATGCGTTTTAAGGGATTAATTGTTGAAAATATTAATTAATTATTAAAGTTTTGGAAATTATAGAGGTTTTGCTTCTTTGTATTTTAATGAAATTACTTAATAGCACTGATTAAAAGCCCTGGTTGACCAGGCTTTCATTTACATTATCGGAGGTTAGTGACTTCGAATCTTAAGGATTCGATGTGTTCGCCACTGGGGCATTTTAAATATGTCGTGGTCGCAATATCTTCCATTTGGAATGATACATTGGGAGTGGCAGGACAAGTATTGAGGAGTCTTCCGTTTCGTCTCTGCTTATAAATTACGAAGTTTCCCATCCGGATGGTGCTAATTAAATGGCTGAGTCCGATTCAGTACCAATTGTAGAGAAGAATATTGGCGCAAAAACAACATGGAACAGTTGTATGATATTTCTATAAGCACATTTTCTTTATATTAGGATGTCAGCATATTTCCTTTATATTCACATCATTTACAATGCGTTTTAAGGAATTAATTGTTGTTTCTCGTGGTATTCAAAATTATATATATAATATATATATATATATATATATATATATATATATATACGTCCCTGCTTACAAATTACGAAGTTTCCCATCCGGATGGTGCTAATTAAATGGCTGAGTCCGATTCAGTACCAATTGTAGAGAAGAATATTGGCGCAAAAACAACATGGAACAGTTGTATGATATTTCTATGAGGACATTTTCTTTATATTAGGATATCAGCATATTTCCTTTATATTCACATCATTTACGATGCGTTTTAAGGAATTAATTGTTGTTTCTCGTGGTATTCAAAATTTATATATATATATATATATATATATATATATATATATATATATATATATATATATATATATATATATATATAGACTCAAATAGTTGCTTCTAAATATTAATTTCATTGACTTATTTCAAGAGTATTTGCGTAAGAAAAACAACAGCAAATATAAGATAATTTTCTACTTTTTGCGAGAAATACATTTCCTGCATTAAGTGTCTGAGATCCTGTATTAAGTTATTTTCAATGAATGCTAATTTCAATCACTTATTTGAAAAGTTTTTACTTTAATTAAGGAAAACAAGCAGCAAATATATTTTGACACATTCGCTTAGTTTAATTATCTAATTCTTTAAAATAAATTCAAAAAGCAACATTAATGGAAATAAGTAACACAAGATTTCTTTGACCGTTTCCTACTATAAATTATATATTACGTATTTAAATCACTATATTTTCCGAAAATGGGAAAACTAATGCTATCATGTGTACGATGACAATTTAATGATTAAATTTTTTTCTAGATTGAAACTCTAATGATTGACTTTCTAAAGAGGAAATTGAAGCCAATAATCCATATGATGCACATTATGTTTACGAAGAAAATCTGCTTTCAACTCAAGCGTTGAAAGTCTTATTTGCTTAAGAAGGTGGCTCTTAGTTTATAGTGGTAAGAAATTTCACTTGCATAGTATTAAGCACTATAAGTATGCAGTTGAATAAATATTTCCAACTCTATGTTATATAATCTGTTCTGAAACTTAAATCAATATACCTGTTTTAGTTCTCAAATTAATAATAAACATGAGCATTTAATTGATTTTCAATAATCTTATAAGTACTTCATCGAAAAATTTCATCCTATTTATCTATTTTAATGTTAAATAATCTTTGTGAAAGCCGTTTTCTCACATAAGAACTTTTGCATTGAAGAAAATTTTCCGGATACTAAATGCACATAATATTTTAAATACACTCATCTCTATTTTTTACATTTCTTACACCTGTTTCTTCATTGTGGATCAAAATAGTTATTTGTACAAACTAAACAGATATGCAAAATTCACTGCTCATGACATAATATATTTTCTTATTTCTAACTGAGAGGTTGAAGCTTTTGTTGTCTCATTTATGGATAGTAACACCTCTTTTTTCAAAAGAAAATTTTTATCTTTAATCTCACAGTTCTTGAGTAAATTACTTAAATAATCAGAAGTTGTGCTGCCTTTTACATGATGAACTTGATGAAATTTAAAACTTTAAAAACTTTTTGAATCCTATTCTCTTTTAGTACCTTAGAAACCTTTTAAATAATATTTTTGAACCTAAAATGCTTATAAAAGCTAAGGTGCTTATTAAACTTGTATAAGCTTCCTGCCTGCATATAGTTATCGACTCTCGCATCATGCCATTTTCTTCCTTTTCATAATTAAGTGTTCATACTATTTATAATATTGCTTTCAATGTATATTATGTTTTTATTGCCATCATTATCCTCGAAATTTTTAACTGTCTTTTCATTGATTGTAAGTTGTTTCTCCATTGTTTGTTGTATGTGTCATCATGTTACATTTTATTTTTAACTCAGAGAAAATATTGAATGCTATTGCCTGTGATGTTCAACAGGGCTTAAAGCCCCTTAAAATGTTTTGTAACTTCTTGCTACCAATTTGTAAGCACAATTTCTTTGCCTTGTTAAATGCCACTATGGTGGCGCCCTCATGGACCTTGTAGAGGTGTGGTGCACACTGGGTGTTGGGGAGACCGTTAACCTTAAGGTACAGTCCGGGCTCTTCCCACACAGTTATGTATGTATGTATGCCTTTTACATGGCAAACTGTTTCAAGCATACATTTACTAAATACAATGTATGATTATATCACCTTTTTTTCTCATATCTCTTTAGCCTTAGTTAAAAATTAATTTCTGTAAACAACTTAATATTTATGATTCAAACTTATTAATTTTGCTGATTGAGGTCAATAATCGATAGTATTTTACCTCTTTATAGTAGTGCTATGTTGGTTGAAATGTATGACAGTTATTGATTGTAAAATATTAGGTTTGTCTTTTTGAGAGGTAATTTCAAATCTGTATCTTAATATTCTCAATTAATTTTACTTAACTTAAGTTTACTTTGCTTTACACTGAAGATTGGTATGACATGACCAGCTTTGGATGCATTTCCCATCCAACACTTACTGACTTGCCGGATTGCTGGGCGATTGTTTGGGTAGTTCACCTGCCAGGACCGTTTAACCAAATAGTAGATGGCAGTAAATGAGGTTCTGCTGGATGGCTCATTTTGATGACAGAACAATGAAATCTGGCTGACGTTGCATTCTAATATTTGCATAAAAGTACCCTCTTGCAATAATCATCATTCAAAAATGCCTCTAAAACGACACCTTTAGAAAAAGCTCAAATCCTGGTACTAAGGTATTCCATTCCACAATTTTTCTCATATCTTACAAAATACATTCTCTTAGTGTATTATCCACAGGAATAGGGAAGCTGTTACTATTGTTCCATCTATTTTGTTTTGCATTACGTTCCACTAGATTTACAAATGCATTTCTCTATTATTCACTCATTGTACATGATTTTGGGCCGACCAACTTGTCTAGTGGTCAGCGTGCATGACTGCGGATAAGGAGGTCTTGGGTTCGAACCCCAGTTCGGGCATGGATGTACTTTCTCTCTCTATCTATCCTGTCTTTGTCCTTTTTTTGTATGAATGAGGTGTGAATGGTTGCCTAGCCTATAAACGGGTCCCTATGGCAAGTGTGTAGAGCAAAGTCGTACTTTCACCTTTGTGGTGCTCTGATTAAAACGAAAGACGCTCCCAATTGACTTAATTCGCATAGCATAGCGAGCTTGGTTTGTCCAAGTGTCATTAGTAAATAACAACATGATTTTGGAATTAAACTGACTTCTAGCGTAAAGTAACGCGTTTGCCATTAAATAATTTAAACTATATCATGTATCATACAAGCAGCAAATGGAGTTACTGTTCCAGGAATTGAACAAATATTTTGTTGGAAAATATCTTTTTTTTCGACGTATAACTTGACATAATAGTTTTAAAGCAATGGAACCCAAGCATGTTATTTTTGTTTTCTTATTTTCATATAAGCACAAAAAGTGTCATTTAGTGATATTGCAATCCAGTAGCGAATCCAGAACTCCAAGTATATAACTTTTTAAAAATATGTGATATTTTCGGAATTATTTGACATTTTGCGCGAGACAATGAAATTTAAGATTTCTAATATAGATATTAAATGAAACAGTTCTTCATGTTGAATTAAACTGCTATAAAATAGTTATTTGAAAAGCATTTTGTCTTTTCTTATTAAAAACTGTTTTTTTTATTGAATAGCAGTAAGCAACCCAACCTAAAAAATTGCAGTTTTTTTAAATTTTATTTCACTCAGGGAAATAAAAGTACGTTTCCAATACTCTTCCTTTTTCATTTCTCAAGTATTCTAAGATTCTTATTAAGTTTCCCCTTAAGTTTACAGTGCACTTTTAGATGAAACTTTCAGTTGTTATTAAAACCAAATATTCAAATTTAAACTAGACAAATGAAGGAAATGAGTGGTTTAATCATATTTAATATGAGCAGAATTAATTCTTTTCTGTTTTACAAATTAAAAAACTTTCAGATTTCGAAAGACATCTCATATTTCAAAAATTAAATGATGTAAATACTTCTTCTTCTTCAGGGATTTTTTTTATTGGATATATGCATTTGAAACTGAATGATGTGTTTAAAACTAATTATAACTTGCGTTATGAAATTAAAAAAATACAATTTCGGTGTGTATTTTTGTAGGATGTTAAAAACATATTATATTTCAATTTAAGATGAAAAAAAAAATTAAAATCTATTAATACTTTTTCTAAGGTAATTCATAATATTTCAGAGAATTTTTTTATATTGATGCACATGATACACACATATATGTAACAAACACTTCACACTTCACAATTTATCTTAATTAGGAAATTAAAGCGCGCACAATTCTCTAACATTTAATCATCATCATGAAATCAATGAAAATAAATTTTCTATACACAAAAGCCCAAAAATGCTTAAAATCTTTATCAGTCAGATAATATTGTGAAAATGTGCACAAAACAAATATTAGATAAATTTTAATCAGTATCATGTACAGCCTCAAAAAATAATCTTTTGTTTCTGCTCTTAAAATTACAACTGATTTATAATCGTTGTTGAAGAAATGAATATATTATGTTGTTGAAGAATATATTATGATTTGTGTGTTAAAGATAATTTATCAAGTGTTTTTTGCTTATTGATATGATAAAATTCACTCCGTGTGGACCTTAATAATTTTTCGTTGTAAAGTGTGTTTTAACCAACTTATTATAAAAGTAGTACACACATACGTGTATGTATATGTATATATACATATATATATATATATGTATATATATATATATATATATATATATATATATATATATATATATATATATATATATATATATATATATATATATATATATATATATATATATATATATATATATATATATATATATATATATATATATATATATATATATATATATATATATATATTAAATCTGTCATTATTTTTGCTCAAAACTAAATGTAAAAATGTCTCTTTCAATTTGATGTTTGGAAATATTAGATAAAATATTCTGTTAAAGATTAAATAAATTATAAATAAAAAAGAATATAGATTTTTGTATTGAAAGAAATGTTTTCTGAAAACTGAAATTTATTGACTTATTAATTTAAATTATACGTTTGTCTATAAGAAAAGAAGAGTATTAAAATTGATTTTTTGCAGTATTTTTACGAAAATAATTTACAAGATAATAAATTAAAAATTTTGTGATTTGTTTGCATTATATTAAATTTATTTGATGTGAATTCTATTATTCTGTTACTACGAAATTTTTCAGGTCAATGCAAGCATTTTTAACACTTTTTAAATCGTCTTAATTCAAAATAACATAAACTGATTTTTTTTATCATTTTTATATTTACACATTGAGATGTATATTTAAAACGGAGCACATATTATTAAATATTATCCAAAAATATTTTTTTTATGCTAATGCAATTAATCTAAATGACAAGCTACTCAGAAATTACACTAGATTACTCAAAATTTACGCTTTACTACTTAAAAATAATGAAATCTTTAGAAAGCTTTCTTTAGTCGATTACTAGTATATAGGTAATCTTTATTTTTCCGAGAATTAGATAATCTACAATAGTATTAGAATAATGAGATAAGCTACAATAAAAGTTAATAAAAAGTTGAAACTTTTTAAATATAAATTTTGAGCATTAATGTTAGGATTGTGATATGTCTGTTTCTGCTATAGAATATTGTCAAATATATGAGGAAAATAAGTTGAAGCAAATTAAAAATGTATGCACAAATCCATACAATTTCAGTTTGAAAATTTCTATTATATTATTGTTTGAAATTTATTGCATTTGACATTAATTGACATCAGTTTGATTAAAATGGGAATTATTTTTAAGGACGTTTAACATATGTTTATGGATTTATTCTCAAAACATTTTGACCTCGTGTAATGAACAGCCTGTAGCTATAGTAAGGATTTAATAAAATTCACTGCATTGTTGCTTTCCTGCAGAACTTTTCCCAGATACATTCATTAATAGCAATTAAAAGCACATTCACCTTCCCTTCTTCGGCAACGTCGTCTGGTATCAAACCTGAAATATTTGGCTCAGAAGAGCGCGGTCGGCACAGATGCCGTATAATCCAAGATGCCAACTTCTGAGTTTGGTGAATTTTTTTGTCGGATATTCTTATGTATCTGGTAGGGATCAAATGAGGAAGTAATTTTTATTCTGACACACTTGTTGACTTATCACATGGCATAACTTTAACCATATTTCAACACGTTAATAAAAAAATAATATGTTCTGCAAAAATAAACAAAATAGCCTTAAGCAATGAAATAAATAGCTTAGCCAAAAGAAAAAATAATACAACGCACAAGTCTTTAATTATGAATCTAAAAAATCAAGTCTATAAATAATCGTATTTATTTTTAAACTTAATATTTTCTTAAATATTCATTCCCAATTATATGATGATTAATAATCAGTGAAAGTAAATTTCTTTTTTATACTTAAATATATTTATTTTAGCACATTTCAGCATATTAAAAAGAAAATAATATGATGTTCAAAGATAAACAAAATCGTTTTAAACATCGGAATATATAATTTACCCAAAAGAAAACAAACATTGTGCAAAGTATAAGTCTTTAATTGGAATCTTAAAAATCAAGTCTATAAATAATTGTATTCATTTCTAAATGTACTATTTCTTAAATATTTATTCCCGAATACATAATAATTAATCAGTGAAAGTTATTTTCATTTTTATATTTAAAATTTTATTTATTTAAAAATTTCTTTTAGATCTTTTATGTAAGAAGGGATTTTAAATGTTTCTTTGATCAGAAAGAATTTTGAGATATTTTCTTACCAAACATATAATATTTTTAAAATCATTTAATCTAAGGTAATTTGTTATTATGCATAACTATCTATAAATTATACATGTAAACAAAAGTGACATATTTTTATCATTAGAAATTTAATTTTACTTCGTGGGACATCACAAATATTTCTAAATATTTTACACCGGCTGTCTGACAATCCATTAACGGAAAAGGATCTTTCTCACGCGCCCTGTGATTGAAATGATGTCAAATAACTCAGTCGCAAACTTAGAAGATGAGCAATGTTCATACTCATGAGTTAAATGTTAATGATTTATTTTCCGGACAAAATCTGATAATTAAAATAACAAATTGAAGCTCTAATGTGTAAGACGAGATACCGTTTCGGGATTCATTTATTTGACATTTATTTTTCGCCTTCCCGCTCATCATCTGCGCGTCTTAAGCTTCTTTGTCTCATTTGAGGGCATCAGATTTCCGATCAGATGCGTTGCGGGTCATGAAGGCCGAAGTGGAAAATAAAAACTGTTATCTGGGTTCAAGAATAATTTCAGAACAGTCTTTTTTGGCAGTAGTCCTAGGCAAAGTGATGTTCTGGGAAATGAGAGAAGGAACTTAAAAAAAAAAGTTTCTTAGAGATTTACATAATTTGTTTTTGCTCTAATAAAGAATGCTAAGAATGCCTTCTAACATTAAGAATACACAACTGAACCAGAATGTCGGAAATATCTCTACGACAAAGATAGAATTACATATATGAGTGCGTCTTAAAATAATGATATTAAGAAAAATTATTAAGAGAATTATTATGGATATTCAGAAATTAATATAGATATCAATAAAAATATGAAAAGATGTTTTTTTAAATACATTAATTTTTTATAAAATTATATTACATGGAATAATTTTAAATATTATATAGAAAATTTTAAAATTAAGGAATTATATTTGAATAATATGCTCTGCAAAGTATATAACAAAAGGTTAATAGCAACAAAAATTGAAGCTCCAGTGGCTCAGTAGCTTCCCGCCGCTTCCCGTAAGCTCAGCAAAGTGAAGCATCATTTGCCGCGGGCAGTGGTTGGGAGGGTGACCACGGTGTACTCTCCTTCACTGGGTTGCTGGAACTCCGTGGGTTGGGGACGTGTCTACGTTCATCTGTGACGTCCAAAGTCCTTCCGCTGGTGTGGCGTGGATGTGGAGAGGAGGGTACCAGCTCAGGTGGGGCCTCGTCACATGACCGTGGTTCAAAATGACGAGGCACCTTAATAGAGCAAAGTCGTTCGTTCACCTTCATGGTGCTCTGATTAAAACGAAAGACGCTCTCTATTGACTTAAATTCGCATAGCCAACAGCATAGCGAGCTTGGCTTGTCCAAGTGTCATAAGCAACAACACAACAAAAATTGTAATGAATAACGTCTGAAAATTTTTGAACAGAAATCGATTGCAATTTAAACTTCAGTTTGAAAACCTTACAATCATGAAACTTTGATTTTCATTAGTTATGATGTTCTAACTATTCATGTTTTAGACAATTCAATAAAATACGTTAATAACACTAAATAAGGAGTATTCATATGGAACAATATGTTGTTATATAATGCCCGGATGTCAGGATTTTCACATTTCAGCACTACAAAGGGTGGAAGAGATGGCACCTTATATAGAGTGGGGCATAAAATGGGTAGGCCATCATAGCCCTGAAAGTCGATCTTCATAATTTAGATTCAGGGTTCAAGATGAAGCCCTAGACCAGCCTTAGAGATATCATTTCACATGGAGGACATTGGGATCAAGACATATTTGTTGTTGTTGCTTATCCCCGACTGGCGTGACAGTACCATCACACCAGCCCCATGAATACAAAAATAGTCAGTCTCTCAAGCACCACCTCCGGTCTCCACTCCATGTCCCCTCTCTCACACCCAATGCACTGAAAAATATGATATGGGGAGGCCTGAACCACTCGGCATTTGGGACAGAGAGATTGGACCTTGGTACGAGAGACGTGTCTCTGAGCAAGCAGGTGGCCACTTCGTAGTCTTGTCAGAGCCGTTTAACTGCATCTCTTGTGTTTACCCACTAGTACGGAACCAGGATGTTTGCATGTGTACCATTCATGGGTAGGAATGGTATCCCTAAAAGTAGCATTGATAGCCTGAGATCTACAAGTCAGCTCTGAGGATGACAAGCAGTCTCCAATGATGATATTCTGTAGGCTTCCATCCTTAGCTAACTGATACGCAACTTCGTTCCCATACACATTATCATGAGATGGCACCCACTGGAAGACTATGGTACTGGCTTTCAAATTAGTAAGATGTTGTGCTATTTTAGCTGTTGTTATGTTACCATGCTGCCACCAATGAACCAAGTGTTGAATGGAGCTTCGGCTACCACTGAGGATCCAGATATCAGAAGACATATTTAAATTGCCCAAGCCACCATTAGAGAACATGATAGAACCTCGAATGAATGGGCTGGGATTCAAACTCGTTGCCTTTCAATAATGAGAATAAACGCCATAACTAACCACGCCACACAATTATAGAACAATATAATTTAAATAATTTTAAAAGAAGTATCACACACACATGTTAAAAATTCAAGGAATTAAAAGTTAAATTTTAATTATATTAATCACATAAAGTACTACAAAATGTTACATGCTGTGTAAATGTGCACATTTTTCTTTCTTTAATTAAAAGTTGCGTAAGGACATTTAATTTGAAATTGTCTAAGAAACAATAGCATACTGAAAGAAATGTGTATAGACATTCACAAAAAATGCTTATATTAAAATCTATCACGTATCCTATGATCATCATTTAAATATATTTTTTATATAACTTCTCCAATTAAAGGAATTTAAATTATTTTAAAGAAGACTACCGTAAATAATTTTACAAAGGTTTGTGAAAATTCTTAGTATTATAGAGAATTAAAGTGCAAATTTTAAAAATACAATTACTAAATTCTCGAAAAGACAGTTTAAAATATTTAAAAACTATAACAAATTGTTTGTTTTCCCTTTAATACAACCCATAAAATTTCCTTAAATGGATGAAAATAAATTTTTTCTTGTTTCTGTATAAGATTTCAAGTTTTTATATATTTCCTTGATTTTGCTTAAATAGCGTCGTTTATAGACGGTGGAAAGTTATTTGCAATTCCCAAAATCGAAACAAAATATGCTAAAAACAATAAGATACTGAAACGTGCTTTAAAATAACAATGGAAATAACAATAATAAGGATCGAGTGTTTCCTAAATATCTCTTTTCCAGGAAAGAGGAATGTATCTGCGTTAAGAAGAAACAACTACAGCAAACTTCAGCGGAAAAGGAAAAGTTTAATAAAGAGGGAAGTTATAAAAAAATGAAGCATTTCTTTTTGGAGTCAAAATAAAGAAAAAAAGCATCTTTTGTAAGGAAGAGTTATTAAAATAACATAAATTATTTTAAATATAAAAGCAAAGGTTAGATTTTAATTGGTATATAAATATATAATATATTTTCGTAACATGCAATGTTCATTGATATTAAATGCAAGTAACCAGACTGCATCATTTGTTTCAAACAATAATAACAAAATAATAAATCGATTACTTTTAAATTGAATTATAAATGAATAAAATGTACTATCTAATTTTCAAACCCTAAAAGTCATAAGCTCATTGATTTGTAAAAGTACATTGATTTCTTTTTAAATGAAAATTTTTAGGATTTTCAATATGTGAATTAAATATTTCAAAGCCCATTTAAATTAATTTCGTTAAGGTTGTTGTTGTTGTCGTGTGCCAGCTAGGCCGGCAATATGGGGTGCGCTGCTCCACTTTTCCAACTGAACCCTATATAGGTATGGAGTCCGACTTCCTCAGTACACACATGCCATAGGGACCCGTTTATAAGAATAGGCAACCATTTACAACCCATTCATGCAAGGAAAGGACAAAGACAGGACAGATAGAGAGAAAATGTACATCCATGCCCGAACCGGGATTCGAACCTAGGACCTCCCTATCCGCAGTCAGACACGCTGACCCCAAGACAAGTTGGGCGGCAATTTTGCTAAGGTAAAACATGTAATATATTTAGTTTTTGTTTATTTGTAGAAATGCAATTCCAAAATTAAATAATTTAGAATACCATTACTGCTGTTTGAAAGGTATATTTTGAAATGAGTACATTTTCAAATTGTAAAAAATAATGAAATACATTTTAATAATCTAAAAATTTAATACATAAAAATAAAATTACGAATAATCCGATTTCTTTTCCATCCGTTTGTTGCAAACCAAATCTTTGTAAATCCTGATTTAAGGATCACTGGTATATTTTTTTCCAATGACGGGCACTTGAGGGTTGAACCCTATACCACAACAGGGCCAGAAACTGTTACTCATTTGTCGTTACCCAGCGGGCTCCTGTGAACCAAGTCACGGAGGCGAGTAGCGTTACCCGCGTCATTCCACCACAAACCCGTTTATAGGGTGGGCTATATGCATACATCATCACGGTAGAAAGGATAGAGAAACACATAGAGAACAGAGAAATAGTAATATCCATGCCCGAACAGGGATTCGAACCCAGGACCCACAGCTCAGGAGTCAGGAACGCTAACCACTCAGCCATCGGTCGGCAGAGGGATCACTTGGTATACATAAAGTGATTTTTACAGATATCAAAAGTTTATTTATTACCGAGTATTCAGAGAATAATCGAAAACTTATATTTCAAGTTTATATGTATTTTCTGCAATAAAAAAACTTCCATTGGCTCTTTTATTTTAACATAAAAATAACGAAAGATCTTGTTTAGCTCGTCCAGTTTAGAATGTGCTTTGAACCGAAGCTAGACAGCGTTTTAACTAATCAGTACATTCACTTGACCTAAATCTAATGCAATGTATTTATATACTTTAACGAGCGTCATATTTCAGAATGCTCGTGGTTTCATTTGATTATTCAGGATTTGGTGGTAACATTTCATCATGACTGGGACAGTATTCCCCCACAAATCGTATTTATAACCTAACCACACTCATGCAGAACAAATATTGAAATGTTTAAGTGTTGATGATCACATGAAACGCTTTTCTTAAATTCAAAGAAAGTATTGCCGCCCCCTGTCTAGTGGTCAGAGTCCCTGACTACGGATAGGAAGGTCCTGGGTTCGAATCCCAGTTCGAGCATGGATTTACTATTTCTATCTATCCTGTCTTTGTCTTTTCCTTGTATGAATGAGGTGTGAATGGTTGCCTACCCTATAAACGGATCCCTATGGCATGTGTGTACTGAGGAAGTCGGACTCCACACCAAAATAGGGTTCAGTTGGAAAAGTGGAGCAACGAAACCCCATAGTGCGAGCCTGGCTGGTACACGACAACAACAACAACAAAGAAAGCATTCTTTGCCATTGTATGCAACCAAACTGACGGTGAACAATCGTTTCGAAAGTCTACAGTCCTATCATACGTTCCTTTTTCTGTTCTACGTTTTAATACTTGAGGATATATTAAACCTCATATCACATGTATATAGTGTATCAATGAACGGTTGTTGCACAATTATGTTTCGTGTTTATGTTTAGATTTCCCCAAATACTTAGGGCAGCAATAAACTGCAATTTTAGGAATGCTATTAATATCATATACTAATTGCATTTTGCATTTTATTAATTAATGTGCCAGGACTCCTTATTTCTGTCCAATACTTCATAGGGCTAGCTTCTATTTTAGAGATATATGCTTGTATTTTCTCGAAATCTACTTTAAGAGTTAATATCTATCAAACTAACCTTTGTGTAAAAAATATATGTGATATTAGATTGATAAACTGAATTCACATATTTGGTTATCATAATACTGTCACGTTGAGCGTTTCATTCAAACGAAGTCGTTGAACAAAGTTAAGGCCTGATAATTCTGAAGTAAATTTAAATGACATGGTCGACACGTGAGCTTATGTTTCTCCTTCAAACCCAGGTCTTCCCTTTGGAGAGACATTCGATTATTTGGAAGTTTAACTTGCACAGGCTATCTTATTACAATGGTCTTAAACTAACTTAGATATCGAAATGAAATTATTTCAGATTTGGAAATGAATTCAACAAACGATTCCTAGATTTCAAAAGGATTTTAATTAATACCTTGATTCCTTAGAATCAATACTCACTTCGAACCTCAATTTATGGAACTTTTAAAAGAGAAATCGTAATTTCACTCATCTCATTAACATATTTATATTGTAAAATTTGTATATTGTTTTTTAAATTTTAGAAAAATTTATATTGACCCACCAAACTTTTTTTTTGATTTTTGTCCCACGACTGAAAATGTTGGCCCATTTCTGTATAACATATTTAAAGATTTTAGAAGATGAAAATTTAAATTGCTTTTTATATTGCAATACACGAACTGTTAAATTAAAAAAAATTGAATACTATTGTTCATATTTTTCTACAAAATGATATTTATCAAAAATTTAGAATTAATTCTTATTATAATGTTCCACATTATTTCATTTATTGTTGTTAAAATTAAAAAAAAATATTTTGCTATATACTATATTTAAATTTAGAAGCATTTATTAATCTTGAGATTTTTATTTATATATAAAAAACTGAAATATATTAAGTATTTAACTGTAACTGTAAATTAAGTGGAAACTGTATATTAAGTATTTAAAGTAATTTTTAATTGAATGTTTGCGAGCGTAGTGAAAAAGACTCTGAATAATCAAGTAGTATTGAATGCAATTAATAGTACTATATTTTATAATTGTTTCAATATATATTTGTGAGTGTAATGAAAAAAATTAAATGTTGAGTAACTAAATAGTGTTCAAAGTAATTATAAGTATCATTTGATTAGAACTGTATAAAATGTGTCACATATGATAACATAATACTTTAAAAACCAGTAAATTTGATTTACTTATACATGTTTGTTGTTGGGGTACGATAAAAGTATATTTTCTTTCTCTGATTTCTGTTGTCACTCAATCGATTTGATTTCTTATCCAAAGTAAAGCTTCCAATATTTCCGCCTGCTAATAAAGGTGAATACTTTGTCAGAGCTAAGTAGTAAGATAAATATAGATGAGATCTTCTGGGAAATTTCAGGAAATTCATCGTTGACTTCTTTCTTTTCACTTCGCTTCCTTTTGGGATTTTTTTCATGCCCAATTACTTATCCTTTGACGAAAGAAATGTCTAGTAAATAAATCAAAACTGTGATTAAATCATCAATAGGTGAGTTTTAACTGTCACATTTTGAAATTTATTGAAATTGAATAGTTGTCATCCAAACATATTTTTCCGAATGCAAAAATTTAATGTTTGACCTTATTGTTTAATTCATGAACACACACACAACCTTAAATTACCTGTAGTGTAAAGCCTTACTTTATTTTTACTTTAATATTTTTCTTCCATAAAAGTTTCAGCTTCGTTATAAGAATTTTTTTTATGTGATTCCATTTTTATTAGTTTTTGCATTCTATGACCAGCATTACTGTACTCTAAAATATTTTTATTAAAAATATATTTTTATAGTTTTTTAATTTTAAATAAAGCATCGAAAATGTGTTTTGTTATTTGTTCTGAAATCCACGTATTATTAATATCATGATCAAGATGAACTAGTAACACACACATTGAATACAAGAAGCTTTATTACTAGAAAATATAAAATAATATTCTTTCCGATATATTATCCGAAATATTTATTTGTCCGGTTAATGATGTGAAAGAATTCAATACAAAACTGTCTTAATAAGTAGTTTGTAAATTATATACTCAGTTATATTCATTTAAGCCATCTTATATATGTGAGAAATGTGCCTATGCCTGATTTTATGTGAAAGTTATCTTACCATCATCATTTTTATACATTCGAGGGGATAGATATGTGTCTGGCGATCCCATTAAGCATAAAAGTTTGGAATTATTCAGTTCAATTCTGAAATGCTGAATGATTTAATTTGATGATATTGACACTCACCATTCTGTATCATACATGTTTGGGCACGAGCATAAAATCCACGAAAAGCTGAAAAAGCTTATAAAATACTAAACATAATTAGTTTTCAGACAAGGATTTGTTCACATTGATCAAACGACTCCGTTAATCAATTAGGATTTTATGTGAAAAATAACCTTTGATATCCATCCATTCGATGACATTCATACCTGGTGATTCTGGTGACACAATACTTTTGAGAAGTTATCTAGCATAATGCAGAATAGTTTTAATTTAGTGACATTGTGATGTGAATTATCTTGTAAATTTGTTCCAATTCGTATCTGAGTGTAATTTTAAAGATTATGTTGTACTTTTTCATACATTATAATGTCATTAAAATTGCACGCAGTATCATTTTTCAAAACTTCATCATTTGTTCGTACGTTTGGAAATGTCCTTTATGTCATTGAAAAAAACTTAAAATTTCGCTATAAAAATTGTTCTATAAGTAATGTATCCTTATAGTAAATGCTACAAAAATTAGTCAGAACTTTGAAGGGAAGAAATCAATATAGCACACAAGGGTATATATATATATATATATATATATATATATATATATATATATATATATATATATATATATATATATATATATATATATATATATATATATATATATATATATATATATATATATATATATATATATATATATATATATATATATGTACCAAGCTTCAAGGGTTCGTGTCGATTGAGAGTTGAATAAAGCAACCACTTAATGAACACAAGACTTTTATTCGTAAAAATTTTACTAGATATAAAATTCCCGCTGTAACAATCACAATTATATAGCTACAATTCGTCAGATATAATGAGAAACAGCTTCCAATCACAGGTCTCAAATACCTCAGACAGAGAACAACTAGCAGTCACATCTAATCGTCTTCACTCACTGTCTTCACAAAACTGCCTCTTCCATGTCGGGCTGCGGTATTTATACCTGACTTGGCGGAGAAATCTACCAGTTTCGCCAAGGTTCTGGAAGCTTCTAGGCTATCTCGCTAAATGCTGGTCCTAGAGCTTAGGTGATGGATGTTTTCAGAAGTATCTATTTCTTGCCAAGTCACCAAGAATCTCGCCAATCTGTCGCCAAGTCGCCAAGTTTTCTCGCCAAAACATCGCCAAATCACCAAATTATTTAAAAATCCGCTTTTAAACTACAACACGTCTAAATACCGCAATTTTTGCCCAAAATGTTAGAATTTCCGATGTGTCTGAGATACTTTAAGACAAATACAATTATTATTTATAAATTTGTAACAATATATAGATTCAAGACTGCCTTTAAAATCTGAAGGAACACTATTACCAAGGTTCCAGAAAATGTTAAATTTGATCATCTTATGTAAAAAAAATGAAAGGAAATAATTACAATTAATGGGATTATAAAAGTAAATTTAACAATAAGGAAGGGGATTTGCTGACATTTCTTAAGAGATTTTTCAATTTTATTTTACCTGAGCTAATTAATTCTAATCTTCTTTATGCATTATTTTAGTCTTAGCAAATATTTTCAAGGAAAGAATATTTCAGAGAAAATAGAAAATATATAATGGTAGTTACCGAGCCTTTTACATTTGTTTAAAATTATAAGAGAGGTTTATATAAACTTAGTATTTTAAATATGGAAACAAGTTTCCTAAAATTAGAGTGAATTAGGATTATATATTATCCATTTAATTTGTTTCTCTTAAATTAATTTAAATGTAATATTTACAGGTATTTCAAGTAATTTGCGAGTCAATATATTATGTTATTTTATGTTCAATACATTTATGTTCCGATGATTTTCTTTTACAAATTTGTTGTAATAAATATGATAAAATTTTTTGGTGTTGATAAAAGCATTTTATTTATTTGCTTCCGATCATTTACTTATTGTCAGATATAATGGAACTAGTTATTAGAAAATTCTCTTTAGAAAATTTAATCAGCTTCAGTTAATTGAGAACTATTACGGAAATTTTTTACCGTTATTATTTCTAACACATGATGTTTGGTTTTAATTGAAATTCGTAAATGATTTCATTTTAAAGTTTGTAAAAACATAAAAATTGCAAAAGGAAATGTCGTGTAGTTTGATTAATAGGAAATAATTTAATAAGAAAATGCTGTGATATGATCCTATTACCATAAATTAATTAAACTAAAGTCAGGTTAAGAAATTATCCTATTCATTGTTTTTTCATGAACTAATTTTCATACAAAACTTATATGCAATAGGATTAAATATACCTGATTTGAAAATTAAAGCACAAAACATTATTTTTTAAAAGTAAAAAAAAAATACTTTCTTTTAACTTTATATAATTAAATTAATAAGAAGCATATTATAACGATTTATTTTTATAATAATTTTTCCAATAACATATATTATAGTTAATTTATAATTATTTATTTTATTAATTGTTTACTATTGGATTATCAATTGTGTTTACATTTTCATAAAAAATAATTTCATAATAAAAATCTATTTCCAAACAATAATGAAAAGTATTCATTTCAATGGATACGGTCTTTTTAATACCTCAAAAATATTTTTATTTAGATTCAGTTTTATGATTGTATTTCACAAATCATGACCAGTAATTCATTTAACAATTTTAAGTTGATATAGAAATGAATAGTTGGATAAATTATTTCTTGAAGCACTTGATGATACGTTTTTTATTGCACGAAGTTTAAAGATTTATTTATGTTGCTTCTAAAATTAGTCACAAGATCAATAACAACTGAATTCAATAACATTTTCAGAATTTATTTTAGTTTATTTTTAAGCTTATCATGTGATTTCTATCAACATTTTAAATTATTTTTCTTTCCTTTTACTAAATAATGAAAATTGTACTCAAAAAATATTTTTAGAAAAATAGTTCTACAAAATGCATTGAAAAAATGATTTTTGTTGAATTTCTAAAACATTTATTCTGATTAAAATCAACATAATTAAAATATATGTGGCAAATTTATTTCTGCAATCTTATTTTTGTAAAATTCTGGTTAAACTGATTTTTAAGTTCTTATAAAGCAAAGAGACCTTAGCATAATCATTTAAAAAGAAAAATATTTCTACTTTAAATAATTGTATTGTATGTTTCACTTTAAAATTTTTTTATCCTTTTTTATGGTGATAAAAATGATCTGCAATTTGCAGAATGCTACGTTCAGCATTTTTAAAATTTAGCTTTTAACCATTTGTTAAATATAAATTTGAATGCAATTTGCAACAATGTTTTATCATTATACTATTTTTTGCATAAAAAAGTATAACAATATATAAAAATATTTCCTTCTTTTATAATTATGAAAAAATACTTTAATGTTTCTATTAATGAAAACTGTCTTTTTGTGTAAGAGAGAATCTCAGTGATAATATCTTTGCTTTATATTTTCTAAGTGAGAAATGACGGAAGAACATAGAAAGTTATATTTAGTGCATATAAAGTAATATTTATTATACTTAATTCTAAATTAATGAATTAAAATAACATTACATATAATTTTTATTCAAAAACTGATGTCAGGTAATTTCGAAATTTATTACATGATAAGAAAAAACATTTGGAAAAATGCTCTAGATTTTAGATTTTTTATTGACGAATTCCAGATGTGCGTACACGCATACATTGTTGTTTAAAAGTAGGTTTCCTTTTTACATTTTTATTTACATTTTTTATATGAAGCAATTTTCATTAAAACTTGTTGCATAACGCTGGAGAATAATTAGGCAGCATCACTTTTCACATTTTGAATATAGTGATGAAAACACTGTTATCTGATTCGCTGATTCTGACACTGTCTGAAAATTTATGAAACGGATACCATTAACAAGAAACATTTAAAAAGCCATACATTTTCTTTCCTCCCAGATAATTTCCTGGAACATTTTAAACACACAAAAAAAATCATCTTATCTTTCCTCTTCCATCTGATTAGAGTTCCAAATTTGCTAAGATTACTTCCGAAGCTAGAATTAAAATTAGTCTTGTCTACAGTTTCTATTTACATAACTTTTCTTTCATCTGTCGACCTTGACCATCCCCTAATTTCAAATGTCGCAGCTGTAAACTTTCTGCACAAACGCTCTACTGTGTAAGCACAAAACGACTCTTTGTTTTTACTACGTTTCAGACGAAATGCATATTTAATAATTTTTCATGGGTATTTTTTTGGTGAATAATTTAGATTACACTTATGTGTTGCGATTCTATTTTCTGCAAACTATTTTAACGTAAACTAATATGGTAATTATTCTAAGCAAATAAATTTACTATTCAACAAGTAAAAGTAAAACCTGCTGATGAAATGAACCTATAATTAATAATTGAATAATAAAATATCAAAAATTTAGGAATATCTTAAAAGAGATAAGAAATTTTAAATATATTATGCTTCTGTTAACAAATTTTATTTTCTCATAATACAAATAATTCATCTATTTATTTTTAATTGCATTCTTCACATACGTCAGAACATATTTTATTTGTCTTGGATTTTAATTTTTAAAAATTCATCTATTTTCATATTATGAAGTATGAAAATTTGAAAATCATTTCAAGTTATGCAATCACATTTATTGAATTGATCTATTTATATTACTTTTACGAATGAAAATTTGATTTTGATTACAAAGTTTATTAACATCAACATTTCATTTAAATTTAATGTGTTAATAAACTTCATATGGCATTCTGCATAAAAATTTAAATCTATATATCTATATTTTTATGTTTATATCTATATTTTATTCATTATTGTTATCTCATGAAATAACAATAAAGCTATTTGTTATTCTTTTTTGTAATTCTATTTTGTAAGATTGTAATAAATGCTTTAGGAATACTAAATCTTTGTATAGATTGTAACACATTTTAAATAAACAATTTTCAGTGTAATACATTTGGCAATGAATCTTTAAAGCTATAATTTAAACAGTTATTGTTTGCATAAAAGAAAAAAGCTTTTATGAAGAGCTAATGTATGATATTCATAAGTAAGAAAGGAACATTTTTAAAGCTATTTAACTTTAAATGTTCTTGGAATTGACATCTATTGTTAATATGGAGGAGAAAAGCTATTATAAAGTGCCTAAGAATGATATTCATATTTATTAAGGAAATATTTTTGAAGCCATTTAACTTTAACTGTTTTTGAAATAGCAATCATTTTAGACAGCATAATAGATATCTGAAATTATTTTAATTATGAATGTAGAAAAAAAAAGTCTAGAATTTTCAGATAGAGGAATTTAAATATTCTTCTCATTTTGTCTTTCAGACATGTTGTATTTACTCATATTATTGCATGTATGTCACAGTAACAATTTGAATTTCTATAATTAAGATTCAAAGTGCAACAGGTTTTTTCTGTGCACATAACGACAGCATGTAGCAAAGTTTTCGTTCCAGTTAAAAGGATAAATTCGAGATTTAATATCAAAGAATTATCTAGATATTGCAATAGATGTTTTCATTTTTAAATTTGTTTTGCCATTAAATCAGAAAAGTTTATAAAATATATGAATAAAAAGCATTCTATTATTTTCAAAAAAAATTAAAATGAACTAAATAAAGGGGAAAATAGTTCGTTTTGGCTTTATTTTTCTTATAACATATTTTACAATCATTTCTTAAAAATATAGTTTCGAAATAGCTACATTTATAAGCAATAATATTTTCGGAGTACTTGTAATAATGTATTATTATATACTATATCACTGATTATACACACAGATGGATCACTGAAAAACAGCCTCTCAGGACTGGGAGTATGTGGCGTGTCACCAAGAACAAGCCTATCTGTAAGCCTTTGGCGATACGCTACGGTCTTCCAGGCAGAAGTTTTGGCCATTATCCACTTTCTGCGACTAAATATGAAGAAGGGCTACCACGATAAGCGGATTCTCATTTTTAGTGACAGTCAAGCCGCTTTAAAAGCGCTCAGTTCTTTCGAAATCAAATCTAAAATAATTTTGGAATGTAGAAACCTTCTTACAGAACTGGCAACTAGAAACAAGGTGATCCTTGTATGGATGCCAGGGCACAAAGGTATCGAATGTAATGAAAGGGCTGATGAACTTGCTAAACAAGGATCGTCTTTTGTTCCCATTGGTGCAGAACCTTTTTGTGGGATCAATTTAAAGACCGCCAA
This sequence comes from Latrodectus hesperus, assembly GCA_037975125.1. Lineage (NCBI taxonomy): Eukaryota > Metazoa > Arthropoda > Arachnida > Araneae > Theridiidae > Latrodectus > Latrodectus hesperus. The sequence continues at coordinate 116,442,648 of CM075852.1, forward strand.
AACCAGTGTTCTTAGATGGAAAAAACGGAAGTTGTATGAAGCTTGGTTCTACACTCCTGGTCAAACCCACGCTAAAAGCATGATCTGTGTATCATCAGCGAGGATTGCTTCTGAAATTCTAAGATGCTCTAGGCAGAAGATGCTTTTAATTATAGGCTTCATAACTGGGCACTACTATTTCAGAAAACACCTCCATAAAATGGGACTGTTTCAGCAAGACCCTAACTGCAGGAAACGTCATACGCAAGAGGAAACGGCCAAGCATATCATTTACGAATGCGAGGCTCCTGCCCTCCCTAGATTAACTTCGTTAGGCAACATCCATACTAGAGAGTTACACCTGGACTCCATTAAAGGGTTATCAGACTTTATTCATAAAGTGGGTGACCCGAGCAACTGAAACTAGGAAACATTGGGTTTGGAGTTGATAGTACAAAATGCTGATAAAAGCAGAGGTACCCAATGACATACAAACCCAACTCTAAGAAGAAGAAGAAATATAAAATAAAATTTTGAGCCAATGAAACCATCGTATCTACACTACATTATTTTCGCTTCTTCGTAGTAAACATGCTATTTCTTTAGGATCAAAAGCGGGAGTATAATGAAAAAGTACCAATAAATGTTACGTATAAACCTTAATGAAATTATAACTAACAAGCAATTTTCATTTCACCAATGTCTCTACAGTGAATGAAATTATAAATTAACAAGCAATTAAAAATAAAACCGAAATACCTTCATATCTTTTTTCGATTATTACCACCCACTGCCAATGGAGAAGTTTGGTTACAAGCTCAGCATAGAAATGGTATAATAATGGACCTCGCGACATCTTCTGAAAATGAAATGGAATTCTATATTTTAGAGAATTACATCTTATTAAAATTAGTAAAGTTTATTTATGTATGCGGAATCTTGATTTATTTTATTTAGAATAATAAAATGATCTGGATTTTCGAATAAATTTTAATACGATATTACCTATTAGAAATTAACTGAAAATATGTCTGAATATTAAAATAACAAACTACATGTTCTATAAAATTTCATTTATTTGTTTTCTTTTACATGTCTTTTTTTCCTTTTTACAAATTTTTGAAGGGTACTTACGTATTATCGCAACCATGCCAACCTCCGGGATAACTTGCCAAATTGGCAACTCTAATATCGCACGCATCTAAGGCGCTGAATTGGAAACCATGCGATTTTTTTCAAATTTCCCTGCTTGCCACCTTTCTCAGCCTAACTGTTCTTTGAAAATGGCAATATAGAATATTAAAATGTGAATCTGGGATTTTACCGAAAAAGATGCCGTTACACTTTTATAGAAATATAACGTTTTACCACACGTTAGGAAATGTACCACCTCTCACCCGATAAGGCTTTATTTTGGAAAACAGAATTTTTGGCAGTGCAACATTACAACCTGCGTAATCAACACGCGGGAATAAGAAGTGGTAATTGGTTTGAGGAAAGCCGCGTATTCCATTATTAACTGCAGTAAGATTCATGTATTGATGGTGCAAAGAATTAACAACAGTCAAATTTTGTGACGAAGAACTTAAGACTGATAAATCAGTCATAGACTGGAATAATGATATGAGAAAATTTGTGTTCGCCACATGTAAAAGAAAATAAATCACTGGATTTAATTATTCAAGAGTAAAACGCAAATATAATTTTGTCGACCCTGAAACGGGTGCGCATACCCAAACAATCGAAAGAATGTGGGGTTCCGCGAAATGGAGAAACAAGAGACTACGGGGTACAGCAAGACACCATCTTGAGTGTTACTTGGACGAATTCATTTGGCGACAAGACCAGGAAAAGGCTAAAAAAACATCGTTTTGATTCTATTCTAAAAACCAATTTGCAATATTTTCTACCAAAACGTAATTCGATATATCGTTAAATAAAGGTATAAAAGTTATACAAATAAAAATTACTTATTATTTTTCTTCATATATTATTTATTATTTTCTTTCACGCTGTTTCTATCACACTGTACTTATCAGCTACGCGCTCCATGTCCCGTCAGCGTAATCCGTTTTTAGAATTGGCCCTGTCTTACATAATGCTGCCCGCCAATATGGTTGCGATAATACGTAAGTACCAAGTTTATTTATGGTATGAATCTTGAATTATTTTGCTTAGAATATTAAAACGACCTGGATTTTCGAATAAATTTTAATACGGTATTACCTATTAGAAATTAACTGAAAATATGACTGAATATTAAAATAACAAACTACATATTCAATAAAATTTCATTTATTTGTTTTCTTTTGCGTTTTTTTTTTCCGTTTTACAAATTTGAAGTTATTGTTCCCATTTATTTTCTTTATTTACTAAATCATTTTGTCTATTTATCATTTAAGTTTCTCTCAAATATTTGCAATTTTTTACTTAAAAATGGCACGTATTTTGCTTCAGTTGTTCTGTGTATTTACTGTGTATTAAAATTTAAGTATATTATTAAAATTATTTATTAATATACGTAAATTTTCTCTTTTCAAGAAAACTAACATTTTTTTATTTATCTGCCGAAATGTTTTCCGTTTTTGAGCTGAGAACGGTTGAAAGAAATAGAGTGAAACTTACATAGCCACTGGTTAACTTAAAATAAAAATGAAGCTAGGATTCGAAATTTCTTACAGCATTCATAATTAATTTAAAACGGAATTAACTCTGATTCAAACACTCTCTAAAGTTACTTATGTCGCAATGTAATTAATTTAAAGTTTGTAACATTCCGCGCTGGAATACTCCTCACTTTTCTTAGGAGAAACTTGTGATTCTTTTCTAGAAGAACAAAATTTCTTTGCAACTTTTTTTTAAAATAAAGACTGCGTAGAGAAATATGCGTGGGCGGGAAGTCGAAGAATTTCATGGCATTTATGTCACATCACATAAATATTCTTGTTAACTTTTCCATAATAAGCTATATTTGACTTGATAAGAACTTGATTGTGTTGGTTTCTATCAAACCATTGTCAAAAATATACATATGAGTCTCCAAATCCATGTACATGTGAGTACCCAAACCAAGCTGATATCAATAAAGTTAGGGACCTTTACAACAACATTGCGAGCTCCAGTGGCTCAGTAGCGTCACGCCGCTTCCTGTAAGCTCAGCAAAGTGAAGCATCATTTGCCGCGGGCAGTGGTTGGGAGGGTGACCACGGTGTACTCTCCTTCACTTGGTTGCTGGAGCTCCGTGGGTTGGGGACGTGTGCACGTGAATATGTGACGTCCAAAGTCCTTCCGCTGGTGTGGCGGGGATGTGGAGAGGAGGGTGCCAGCTCAGGTGTGGCCTCGTCACCTGACCGTGGTTCAAAATGACGAGGCACCTTAATAGAGCAAAGTCGTACTTTCCTATTCGTGTCGCTCTGATCCAAAGCGAAAGACGCTTTCTTGCGACTTAATTCGCACAGCCAACGGCATAGCGAGGTTTGCTTTTCCAAGTGTCATAAGCAACAACTACAACAACAATGCTATTCATCATTCCAGGAAAGTATTAAAAAAGACAAAATAGCAATCGATATTAGGCATGTTTTTTAATGCACCATAAACAAAAGATAAAAAGGACCGATTAGTATGCAAAACTATACACGTATGTATTATTTTTACTAATAAACTTAATAAAAGATTATACATCCTTTTAAATTGAATTTTTAGGGTCTCCAGAACGAATTAATCGATTTCAAAAATCTATGGTAAATCGGTGATCGGTTTATGAACAATTCGGATAGCAAACATAGTCTTGTAATTATGTTGGTGTTACGTTTACCGATCTGTTATGTTTGTGTGTTAAAAAATATAAAAAAAATTGTATGGATGTTTTTAATTATTTAATAGTTCTTTTTTTCTACATAACTCGAATATTCTACATTCGTCCTGGGCATCTTTTACACAAATACTCACTCTGAATGAAAGTTACATTCTGTTCTTCCTTCTTTTTACGATGGCTTATCGAGGTTGTTTCATTTGAGATGAAGCAACAATGATAGATATGAATTATAATTTACGTAAAATTTTATTACGACAGTAGAAAACTGATTGGAGTTGGGAGCATTAGGTGAACATAGATAATTTCAATGTTTCAAAACATTTGTATAAAATAGTTCTCAGTCAGCTATGCAAATTATTAAATTTAATAGACAGCTATTCAAATTAAATACTCTTTTTTGACATGCACGAAGGACCTATTTCCTATTCATTACATCGCAAGTTTTATCGTATTCTTGTCACTGATTGAAGTTTTGTCTGACTTATGTTATTATTTTTCAGATTATATTTTTTATTAATCATGTATAAGTAAATAAATATGAAAGCTTTTAGAATTAATTTAAAAGGACATTTATTTCACCTAAGGAATCTTGAAAAGGCATGACCGCAAAATGTTGCCAAAATCTGTCTTATATGTTCAAGGAGACTGAATATGTTAACACCATACACTTAATGCCTCGTTCCTCATCGAAATGTTCTTTTTATTTTCTTAAATTTATAGAAAATTTCATCTGTGCAGTTGGCTGCCATTATGCTTCTAAGCCCATTAGAAAAGGACAAATCTTTACGCAATTCATGTATACGGATTCATGTTGTTGCTTATGACACACTTGGACAAGCCAAGCTCGCTATGCCTTTGGCAGTGCAAATTAATACAATAGAGAGCGTCTTTCGTTTGGATCAGAGCACCACGAAGGTGAAAGTACGACTTTGCTCTTTTTAAGGTGCCTAGGTATTTTGAATCACATTCAGGTGACGAGGCCACACCTGGTCTGGCACCTTCCTCTCCACATCCACGCCACACCAGCGGAAGGACATTGGACGTCACATATTAACGTGGACACGTCCCCAACCCACGGAGTTCCAGCAACAAAGTGAAGAAGAGTACACCGTGGTATACGGATTCATAAAAATCTCTTATGTAGCATTATGAGGTCACTGTGCCAACAAGGTAGATCAATGTTGACTTTATGAAATAATATCGTTACTTCTAACAAGAGCAGAGTTTCTAATCTTTCCTTATTGATACTTTCTTGCAAGTTTTGCTTCGACTTAACAATAAGATTAACAGGTGTTTCAGTCAGTGAGGAGGATAAATTCTGTCAATCATTCGGCAAAAATATTTTTCTGAACTATTCATTTTAAATTCAATTTGCTTTAATAATGTTAAGTATTGATAAGAGGTAGGCTCTTATGACGAGAGGTGCAGTTAGTATTTTATATGATATTCCAAAAGTGAACTAAACAGCGCTATGGCATTGAACTGTCATATAAGATTCTCTAAGCTTTTTTCTAAAATTATTGAAATAACCTGAGAACACATAATACGCTTGGCATTTAATCAACAAAGGGGCACTTCTTATGATTTTGCTGTTCCCAGGATGTTGAAGGCATTGGATTACTAGTTCAGCTTTAAAAAAATAGAGGTTTTGTAATAACATCAGGTTTTGTAATGCTGTTCCTAGGATGTTGAAGGCATTGGATTACTAGTTCAGCTTTTAAAAAAAGAGGTTTTGTAATGCTGTTCCCAAGATGTTGAAGGTATTGGATTATTAGTTCAGCTTAAAAAAAAGAGGTTTTGTAATAACATCAGGTTTTGTAATGCTGTTCCCAGGATGTTGAAGGCATTGGATTACTAGTTCAGCTTTAAAAAAAAGAGGTTTTGTAATAACATCAGTTAATGTAGCAAGAGTAAAATTACACAAAAATATCCTAAACATTGTATTTTGATATTTTTCTTTTTAACTGTCTTCCCAAGATCATACATGATTGAATTTGTCCTTAGTCACTCTGATTGTATTTCAACAAAGAAAAATAAATCAAATGCGTAGTTCTATCAAGACTAAAGAGTAAAACCAATGAATTTTGAACCAAGCCATTTCTAATCTAGTAAAACATTAAGGAACACGATTTTCTCAATGTTTTATGCAAATATTTGGTTTTGTCAAAATAAATAAAAACATTTACGAAATAGGTAAGTCTCATTCTTTTTAATTATTTTTTGTAGAGGAGGTTGACGAGAGAATTTATAAGTTTTTTGTGGTTTTTTGTAGTTAATTGTACAGAAAATTTGGTGGATTCTGTTCTAGTTTATTGGGATTATTAATTTGGAGAGTAGTAGAACAATTAAATATTTAAGCTGATCTTCTATCGTTTTTCAATATAAAAGCTATTATAGCAATTATTAAATGAACATAAAATCAAAATTCTATCGTTTTAAGAAAAAATGATTTTTATGTTTACTTTATTTATTACACATAAGAAGAATAGATTAATTTAAAACAAAATAATTTTTGGGGAAATTTTCTGTTAAAATTTCTGAGCTCAGCATTGAAAGGGCAAAAGGCACTTGTATGCCAAGCAAGAAAAGCGTGGGTGAATAACTCTCTTAAAACGACACCCACACTATTCAATTAAGATTCCTGAATTAATGTTTAATTGTTTTCAATTTGTATTATTTGTAAAACAAATATTGTTGCTGTTGTCCATAACATTTGCTCCGCCTTATATTTCCTTATAAATAATCTGAACTGTTGATATTCATTTCTTTGCATTAACTACTATTAGTTAAAGAGTATAAATATTATAAATAAATTACATGTTTTTACATTTTCTGTAATAAATAATTTGTTATGCAAAATAACACGAATTGTAAAATTGTAAACTGTCATTCAGTGAATATGTAAGCTTACTAAATATATATGAATGGAAAATACTTTAAAAAATCTAAGAGAAATGTTATATTATTTGTAATCTAAGAGAAATGTTATACTATATGTAATCTAAGAGAAATGTTATACTATTTGTAATCTAAGAGAAATGTTATACTATTTGTAACCTAAGAGAAATGTTATACTATTTGTAATCTAAGAGAAATGTTATACTATTTGTAATCTAAGAGAAATGTTAAACTATTTGTAATGTAAGAGAAATGTTATACTATTTGTAATCTAAGAGAAATGTTATACTATATGTAACCTAAGAGAAATGTTATACTATTTGTAATCTAAGAAATGTTATACTATTTGTAACCTAAGAGAAATGTTATACTATTTGTAATCTAAGAGAAATGTTATACTATATGTAACCTAAGAGAAATGTTATACTATTTGTAATCTAAGAGAAATGTTATACTATATGTAATCTATGAGAAATGTTATACTATTTGTAATCTAAGAGAAATGTTATACTGTATGTAACCTAAGAGAAATGTTATACTATTTGTAATCCAAGAGAAATGTTATATTATTTGTAATCTAAGAGAAATGTTATACTATTTGTAATCTAAGAGAGAGAAACACACATACACACAGAGAAATATGTACTTTATATCGAACATAACAAAAATTTAAATTTAATTCGAAGTTTTCGTCAATATAGAATACTTAAAACATATTTTGGTATTCTAAGAGCGTTTCCAGACCTCTCCACTTTCCTGCAGAAAAAATTATTCTAAAAGTACTCCATTACTCTTCATGCACGCTGCCTTACATTTGCATCAAAATGTTTTCGCCTTCCATAATAATTTAAAGGTTTTTTTTCAATTTCTAACTTTCATATCTACTTCCTACAATAATGTGACGTAAAAATTAATTTTAAACAAAATTCGTATCAAGCTGAAAATACTTACATAAAATATGGATAAAAAGCAAACTTAATTTTTACTATTTAAAATGGTCTAATATTCTACATAAATTATTGAGTACTTTTTTAGCCATAGCTATATTCTTTACTTTTACATTAAATAAAAAATAAATTCTCTTATTTTGAGATAAAAGTTTGGTAATGTTGTTATAAAAAGTTTTCAGTAAATGGTGCATACATTTGCCGCCTTTTTTTATAAAATGTATGCGAATATTTTTTAGGCACTTTATTGTAAAGTAGCTATTAAGCATATTCGCATGAAGCATATTAATTTAACTACATTTTTTTTATCCTTCAACATTTCTGTTCTTTAAACGATAAAAAAATTAATTTTATATGTTCAGATAAAATTATCAGTGATTTCTTTTTTATTTATTAGCTTGTATTTATGGCAAAAGAATATCAGCTACAAACTAAATTATTTTCAAAAGATAAAATTTGGTTTCATTCAATTAAAATTATCACTTATATTTTTCACTCCGGTATTTGTGGGAATAAAATATCTAACGATGAACTTTTGTTTAAAAATCGGATGCATGTTTGTAGATACATCTCATTTACATTAATTAAATATTTCATGGTATCAAAAACTGAATTAGATGACCATAAAACTTTATGAATGATTTTATCGATCAATCAGATTGGAATTTTATGTACATTTGTTCTCATCTTTAAGTAGGAAGGTCCCTATAGACTCGACCATTATAATTCCAAGCGTAACAGCAATCAATGCCAAAGGTTGTTCAACAATTCAATGTCCTACAGATTCCTCAAATGATATAATTTTTTTCAATCCACAAATAAACCAGGGCTTCAGCAGTAATTTTTTCTGGTTTTCGTTCCTCCAATAATGACGGTTTTCAGTTCAGTTTAGAATGAGTAGTTTTATTTTATGCTTGCCCTTTTTTATAATCTATATTTTTATAAATTGTTATATCTAAAATATTATAATTTATACAAATATCACTCTTTCATTAGTAAAAATTCAGTTCTATCAAAATTAAATTCATTTTATTTTGTTTTTAAATTGGTATATTATGTGAATTGATACTGTTAACCAGGTGACAATGAAGAGCATTAGCATTTTTATCCACTGTCAAAATCACGTTTGAAGATTAGATTCATTATTATGTTATATGGTTGAGATTAAATGTTAAAATATATTGATAAGTTGATTACAATAGCAAAATGACAAAAAATATATCTCGAATCGAAGTAAATACATATATTTTTTTCGTTCATTTACGATTTTCGTTCCGACTAAAATAATGATTCTTACGATTTTCAGTTCAGTTTTGATTCGAAGCTCTGAAATAAACTATAAATACAAGATACAAAAATAATCCTATTAAAGGTAGGAAATATACATGATTAAATTAAAAATTTTGATATATTCCAAAAAAATGTATAAAGTATTCAGAAAAACTCACAACATTATAGGATATATTTGATTTGAGAAAATATTAAAGTGTTACCTAGCTCTCAAATATATTTATAGAGTTCAAAGTTATATAAAGTCATATAATTAGTTAGTTATAGATTGTATTATTGTATTTTAAAATACAATAATTTTTATTAAAATTTTGTTTCCCTCAATTATTTTTAATTTTTTAAAATTAATTTAAATTTATTCCGTGATACATTGAATTACTAAGGAAATGAATAGGATTTTATTTATTCATTCATATATTTTAATTAAAAATATTTCTGTTTTAATGATCTGAGATTAAAATAAAACTCAAGAACTCAATGATTTTCCAACAGTAGGCACACACTTGGGTGACGAACCCTATGCCACAACAAGGCCAGTAACTGCTACCCATTTGTCGTTATCCAGCGGGCACCTGCGAACCAAGTCACGGAGGCGAGTAGCGTTGCCCGCGCCATACCTCCACAAGCCCGTTTATAGGGTGGGCCACATTCATACAACATCACAGAAGGAAGGACAGAGAAACACAGAAACATCCATGCTCGAACCGGGATTCGAACCCGGGACCAACAGCTCAGGAGTCAGGAACGCTTACCACTCAGCCATCGGTCGACGAGAACTCAAATTTCAACGAGATATTCCCTACACGAATATAAATTATAAGCTGAAGATAATGACAAATGTTGATTATAAATGCATTTTATACAAATTTGAAACTAATATAAAGAATAAACTTATTTTTAAAATATGCATTTATAAGTTATAATGAGCTTAAGTCATAAATAATAATTTTATTACAATTTCCTAATTTCCTACTTTATTACAATTTCCTAATTTTTTTAAGAAAAAATAATAATTTCAAGTAAATTATAAATAATTTAAATTTTATAAACTATACTAGCAAAAAATATTGTAAATTACTTTACTGTAAACGACGTTTTATCCGACGTTCAAAAAGGCGTGGATCAATGGATTTTGGGCCAAAGGAGGAAAATTTTCTGAAATGGCTAAATTTTTAAATTGTTCGCGTGCCGTTATGGTTAATGCACACCGTATATGTTTATATCATAATTAAAAACATATGTAAATATAAGCGATGACTTTTTAAGAATTGAAATCAACAACTATGTTAGCATAAATTAATCTACATATCTCACAAAAATATTGAAAAAATTTATCATATCTGATTATATTTGTTAATATTATTGTTGTTTACTAATGACACTTGGACAAGCCAAGCTTGCTATGCTATGCGAATTAAGTCGATTGGGAGCGTCTTTCGCTATAATCAGAGCACCATGAAGGTGAAAGAACGACTTTGCTCTACACACATGCCATATGGTACCCGTTTATAGGGTAGGTAACCATTCACACTTCATTCAAACAAGGAAAGGACAAAGTCAGGATAGATAGAGAAAGAAAGTACATCCATGCCCGGACCAGGATTGGAACCCAGGACCTCCTTATCCGTAGTCAGGCAAGCTCCACTAGACAATTTGGTCGGCATTAATATTATAAAATATGCTTATAAAATAAATCTATGTGCAAGAAATACTGAATATAATTTTCTTAACTATTCAATAATCACATATAAAACATGCACATATGTATTTTCATTTACTTTATTAATGAAAAAATTCTTTTACTATTAATTTTCACAAAATGTTTAAGAAAAATAAATTTGACTCGAAACAAAATGCTTAGTATACATTAGAACTTACGTTTTCAAATTTTAGCTGCATAATAAAATTATATATTTGGAGACTAAAGTTTCCATTGTGCTAGCCTATGCTGTCAAAACTACAAACTGTTTTTTTTAGGGAAAATGTTGTGAAAAAAATATTGAAAAATGTTGATGTTTGCTAGCAAATTCTATATTAAATTATTTCTCTTTTACTTATTTTATTTTGTTCATAATTATTTCATTTTATTCATAATTATTTTCTATTTGTTCTAGAGCCTTGTTTCTAAATATACATTTCTGGAACAAAAAAACAATGATAGTTTACAAATGTAAACAGAAAATTTTTCTATAAGTATTTTGAAAAGGATATATAAGTCAACACATCCAATAATCTTATTCTACTGAGATATCAACTCTAATTCAATATTCTTTAGAATTCATTGGCAACAAAGAAAATATAAACAACAGATTTGACGTCAATACTTAACGAAATGTCTAGACTAGAATTCAACAGAAGGCAAATTAATCGTCTTTCGCCTTAACTGCGAATAAAACTGAAATCAGCAATAACATTGTGTATTTATAATGAAACACTTGCCATAAAATATGCACGCAGTTTCCTAACAGAGCCTATAATTTAATTTCACACAGTCTTTTAAAATGCAAAATGCTTTTAAATTTTGTTTAAAAGTTGTTTTGATGAAGCTATTAAAATTTGTTTTTTGTTCATGCAATATCAGCAAAACTTATTCCAGCATAAATTTAAATTTTCCTTAAGGAGCAGCTTATAAAAAATAATAAGCTTCAAATGAATTTAATATTTGAAGTGAATAAAATTTACAATAAGCTTATATTTTATTCCTTAGAAAATGAGCCATTTCCTATTCGGTGTGGCAGCAGCACATGATACCTTTACATGAGCACACTTGGTTTCCAAAATTATTTTGATTTGCAGTTCTCCAGCAGAGATTAAGCTGATTTCCAGCAAGTAAGTTTTCGTGGATATTAATTTTCTTTTAAAGCCACGCAGAAACTTTCTGCATTTCTTCAGGTCTCCAATTAGTCACCATTTTTGAAATCATTCTGGAATAAATATAATAATAAAAAATCCGAACTTATATATGTGGAATACGTTCCCAAGGGCAAAACACAAAAACAGAACAGAGCAGAAATGTAGAGAGAGCTTGTAGAGTAATGAGGCAGTGTGTATCTGATGAATTACTTGTGGGATCACTGAGAACAAACAATAAAATTTCGAAAAATAGTCTATACAAAGTACTATAGAAAGATTTTGAGACTATCTAGTGGTTGAATTCAATTTTTACATGTGAGCAAAATCTATTATATAATTGAAAAATACATAAAGGTTAAGGAATCAATAATGAAAACCCCTGTTTCATTTTCTTGAACTTAGACTGTGAAATACAATTTACAGAAATAAATACAATATACTTGTATAAAAAATATTTGCAAAATCAAATATTTATTATTTATAATATTTGCAAATATTTATTGTTGCAAAATATTTGCAAATATTTATTGAAAAATATTGCAAATATTATTATATTTAATAAAAAATATTTGCAAAAATATATAAAAAAGTAAAATCGGCAACATAAGCTCTGTTTTCTTGTCATAGTTTTTGAAGGAGTTAATCAATTCCGTAAATTGAATACATATTATTTCCAAATACCAGACCCGCTCATGTATTTTAAAGAACCTAGTGATGCACTTTTGGTCAGCTTCAGTACATTTAAGGTGTCGACCATTTTGCCTAGTGTCAGCGGGCCAGACTATGGACAAGGAGGTCCTGGGTTCGAATCCTGGTTCGGGCATGGATGTACTTTCTCTCTCTATCTATCTTGTCTTTGTCCTTTCCTTGTATGAATGAGGTGTGAATGGTTGCCTACCCTATAAACGGGCTCCTATGGCATGTGTGTAGAGCAAAGTCGTACTTTCACCTTCATGGAGCTCTGATTAAAACGAAAGACACTCCCAGCTTTCAGAATTATGAACATTTTATATGTCTTATTCTTTTTCTTACATCACCCGAAAAAATTTATAAATTACTTTCCCAGATTATTGAGGATAAATTATGAATAATACAAGAAGAAGTCCATAAAATTAAAAAAAATTAAATTGCCCCCTTTTTTAAAAGAGGTTACGCTGCATTTTATAAATAACATTAGTATCTATTCTATCATCAGTCAAACAATAAATTCTTTGAATTCTACAAATTATTAAAAATAGTGATCTCTCAAGCCAATTGAAAGGATTTATGAGGGAAAAAGAAATACTGTATGTGTGTATAATTTTCCAAAAGTTTAAATTAAAACTAATACTTTTCAATAAACTGAAGTTGTGACTAATGGAAGTGTATTAAATTTTTTTTTTCGTTCCGAATAAGGGTCATTCGGACTTTTCTCTAACTAAAGTCAACAGCTGCTTTCAGTATAAAATATATAAACAGTTGCCTAAATACCGTAACAAAAAATGGGAGAAAAACATTCAATATAAATTGAAGTTTCCTTTTTCCAGTCGCAAAGGCTATATTTAATCCTTTTTTGTTTCATTTAATCTTTAGAGACATTAAGTAAAGGTACACACAGAGTTAAAGACTTTCTGCTGTATGAATTCTTATTTTTTGGGTTTTTTAGTAATGCTTTTTGTTGAAGTTGTTTGGAGAGTAATACTTTTTTTTTGCTTTAATATTTGTAGCAGGTAAGCAATTACGAAATCAAGAGATAAATATGAACTAAGTTTACTCTGCCATTTTGTTATTTTATTTATATTTTACTTTAGTAAAAAAGTACATTTGTCATGCTTTGTAGAGTTTTTCTTTATATAATTTTCAAAAAATACTGCAATCATTTCCTTTATAAAAAAGTTACTATTAATTTGTGTGTATTTCATTAAAATTAAATTAATGTTGCTAATTCAAATAATTGCCGACCAACTTGTGTAGTGGTCAGCGTGCCTGACTGCGGATAAGGAGGTCCTGGGTTCGAATTCCGATTCGGGCAGGGATGTACTTTCTCTCTCTATCTATCCTGTCTTTGTCCTTTCCTTCCATGAATGAGGTGTGAATGGTTGCCTACCCTATAAACGGGTACCTATGGCATGTGTGTAGAGCAAAGTCGTACTTTCACCTTCATGGTGCTCTGATTAAAACGAAAGATGCTCCCAATTGACTTAAATTCGCATAGCCAAGGCATAGCAAGCTTGGCTTGTCCAAGTGTCATTAGTAAACAAGAACAACAATTCTAATAATTACAGTTGAAATAAGGAAATATGTAAAAATATCTAGCAAATTTCTAATAAAATGAAGAGAAATTGATTTTGTGTATCAAAAATGTATCAATGAATTCATTTGCAGTGATTCACGTATTATATGAATTATGAATTCTATGAATTGTTACTTAGTATAAATATGAATTTACTTCAATAATACTATTCATTTTAAGTATTACATTTAATATGCTATGAATATTTGTTAAATAAATTTTGCACACACACACATGTTTCTTGAAACTAGATTTAAAGTCTGAAAGTTTTCTTCCTATTTGAATAAAATTTGAAAATATAAGATCAAACGGATTTATAACATTTTCATAGGAATGTAAAACCAAATTTTAGTAAGCACATAAAGCTACATTTTAAACTCCTGATTGGTGTATTTAATGTGAAATACTAAACTGGCATTTGCTTAGTTCTACGAAATATTTATGTATCCCTTGTTTTAATTGAATAGAGAAAACATTCTAAATGTGTGATTTATTATATTAATTTTTAACAAAAGGATGCCTTGAGAATATTCCAAAATTTTGGAAACAAATGTTGTTTACCAATTTAAGCACAAGAAAATGATGAAGTAAATTTCTAGAAAAACGAGTGATACATTTAAATATGAGGGAGAAGTAAAGTAAATATAAATACATATTTATAATATAGATATATAATCTATTATAACATGTAATTATTATATTCCCAATATATTGACTTTTTATTATAAAATGTCTCGAAAATGCCACCCAACTTGTCTAGTGGTCAGCATGTCAGACTAAGGATAGGGAGGTCCTGGGTTTGAATCCCGGTTCGAGTATGGATGTACTTTCTCTCTCTATTTATCCTGTCTTTGTCCTTTCCTTGTATGAAATGGTTGTGAATGGTTGTCTACCCTATAAACAGGTCCCTAAGGCATGTGTGTACTGAGAAAGTCGGACTCCACACCAAAATATGGTTCAGTTGGAAAAAGTGCACCCCAAATTGCCAGCCTGGCTGGCACACGACAACAACAACATGTCTCGAGAATCTAATAAAAGGTCTGAACTAGATGTTTTTTGTCAACTTAAGCACTGAAATAAAATTGTTGTTGTTGCTTATGACATTTGGACAAGCCATGGTCGCTATGCCTTTTGCAGTGCGAATTAAGACAATAGAGAGCGTCTTTCATTTGGATCAGAGCACCACGAAAGTACGACTTTGCTCTTTTCAAGGTGCCAAGGTATTTTGAACCACGGTCAGGTGACGAGGCCACAACTGAGCTGGCACCCTCCTCTCCACATCCACGCCATACCAGTGGAAGGACTTTGGACGTCACAGATGAACGTGGACACGTCCCCAACCCACGGAGCTCCAGCAACCCAGTGAAGGAGAAGTACACCGTGGTCACCCTCCCAACCACTGCCCGCGGCAAATGATGCTTCACTTTGCTGAGCTTACCGGAAGCGGCGTGAAGCTACTGAGCCACTGGAGCTCCCTAAAATAAAGTAAATTTAAATATAAAAAGCATTTAATATATTTGAACCCTGAGAAAAAATGAAGTAAAAATAAGCACAAAGAAAACAAATCATGTACTTAAATACTACGGAAAATAAAATTTAATCACTAGAAAATCAATTGATGTACGAGGAAAATATAAAGTAAATCTATAGCAAGGAATACAATGGATACATTTAAAATCTAAGAAATAATAAACTTAGACCCTAAGAAAAAAATATGTAAATAATTTTTATTAATTAATTTTATTGGAAATAAATGAGCTCAGTTTAGGGATAGAGCTTGAATATCATACTCAGAATATATGTTCAGGCTAAACAATTCCCTCGTAAGGCCAATGAGGCTCTAAGAGATGAATGCGTAATGAGGCTATATTTGGATTACACTGGGATGTCTGGTAAACAGTGATGTACGTGATCTGCCCCAAAGTCAGGCGAGCATTATTAACATGCCCTTGTAAAGCGGAAACATTTCAGGCTCTAAGCGAATCGACCATAAGGATGACTGAATTTACAAATATCTAGACCCAAAGTCTGAATCCTATGTGAATTCTGAAATAATCACACAGATCATTTTTTTCAATCTAAATAATTTCTTTTTAATGATTTGGTAAAATACAGTTTCTGCATCCTTTAGAGCGATGAAGCATTGTTTAAATTATAGATAAAGTTCCCTGTTTCATATATCTAAGTAATTCAAATTTCTTGTTCAAGTTATTCAATTATATAGCAAAAAATCAGCAAAAATATGTAATTGAAAAACCATGATTTCAAAATTTTTCTTCACTTAGTCAGTTTATTTTATAACTTCATTTATATTAAATTGAATCTCTCTTTCTCTCTCTGAAAATTAAAAATCTTTAAATGCAATCAATGTAATGTTGAAATATTAAAGGACAAAATTTAACTAAATAACAGTCACTTCACATGGATGCCCTTTTTTAACAAAATTTCTTTGATGTCTAACACCATATTCTCGAAACATTAGTACATATTCACTTAACATGAACAGTCACTTAACATGATGCCTTTTTTAACAAAATTTCTTTGATGTCTAACACGATATTCTCGCAACATTAATACATATTCACTTAGCATGAACAGTCACTTAACATGATGCCCTTTTTTAACAAAATTTCTTTGATGTCTAACACCATATTCTCGCAACATTAATACATATTCACTTAACATGAACAGTCACTTAACATGATGCCCTTTTTTAACAAAATTTCTTTGATGTCTAACACCATATTCTCGCAACATTAATACATATTCACTTAACATAAACAATCACTTAACATGATGCCCTTTTTTAACAAAATTTCTTTGATGTCTAACACCATATTCTCGCAACATTAATACATATTCACTTAACATAAACAATCACTTAACATGATGCCCTTTTTTAACAAAATTTCTTTGATGTCTAACACCATATTCTCGCAACATTAATACATATTCACTTAACATAAACAATCACTTAACATGATGCCCTTTTTTAACAAAATTTCTTTGATGTCTAACACCATATTCTCGCAACATTAATACATATTCACTTAACATAAACAATCACTTAACATGATGCCCTTTTTTAACAAAATTTCTTTGATGTCTAACACCATATTCTCGCAACATTAATACATATTCACTTAACATGAACAGTCACTTAACATGATGCCCTTTTTTAACAAAATTTCTTTGATGTCTAACACCATATTCTCGCAACATTAATACATATTCACTTAACATGAACAGTCACTTAACATGATGCCCTTTTTTAACAAAATTTCTTTGATGTCTAACACCATATTCTCGCAACATTAATACATATTCACTTAACATGAACAGTCACTTAACATGATGCCCTTTTTTAACAAAATTTCTTTGATGTCTAACACCATATTCTCGCAACATTAATACATATTCACTTAACATGATGCCCTTTTTTTAACAAAATTTCTTTGATGTCTAACACCATATTCTCGCAACATTAATACGTATCAAAAAACAATTGCCGCGAAATATCATGATAATGTCTTTTGATATTCTTAAATTACAAAATCAAAAATAAAATGTCTTTTCTGTTTAATTCTGTATATTTGCAACATTAATACATATTAAAAATAATTGCGTAAAATATCTCGATGATTTTTTTAAAATGTTAAATCTATTGTCTATTATTTTATTTTCAGTGACAGTTTAATGAAAATTTGGTTATAACAATCTATTTTAATTTCAACTATATTTATCAAACATTTAAGAACAAAATTTAACCAAATAACAGTCACTTAACATGGTGCCCTTTTTTAGCAACAATTCTGTGATGTCTATAACACCATATTTTCGCAACATTAATACATATCAAAAAATCTTTTGATATTCTTAAATTACAAAATCAAAAATAAAATGTCTTTTCTGTTTAATTCTGTATATTTGCAACATTAATACATATTAAAAATAATTGCGGCAATGTATCTCGATGATTTTTTTAAAATTTTAAATCTATAGTCCATTATTTTATCTTCAATGACAGTTTAATGAAAACTTGGTTATAACAATCTATTTTAATTTCAACTACATTTATCAAATATTTTTTTAAAAAACTATTCCTTTCAACATTTGATTAAACTATAAAAAAATGTAATTAAATTAAATGTGAGCGCAAAATTTCGATGAATGTATTTGTAATCACGTTTATATTATCTGACAATCCAAAGAGAATGTGCGTGATAAAATTTTTGAATTTTACTTTTTTGAGTTTCAACTAGTCCAGTTTCTTCAAGCTAAAATCTAATTCTTTTACTGAAATTTGAAAAATTTTCCAAGATTAAAAAATAAATGATACGTTTGGAACATGCTTTCTATAACTTTTAATATGCAACCATGATTGACGCAATTATTAAGATCAAGCTAACAGGTATTACATATTTATTCAACATGTTGATACTTGATTGCAGAAATTTACTTCTCTCTGTTTCTCAATTCATTCACTTTATCAATTCATTCTGCTATTTTTATCGTAAGGAATAAATGTCATAAAAATCACATAGAATGTATATGGTAAGATATTCTAATCCAAACATTTTTCCAAACACCGATCAATGGCTGAGTGGTTAGCGTTCCTGACTCCTGAGCTGTTGGTCCCGGGTTCGAATCCCGATTCGGGCATGGATGTTTCTTTCCTTCTGTGTTGTTGTATGAGTGTCGCCCACCCTATAAACAGGTTTGTGGTGGTATGGCGTGGGCAACGCTACTCGCCTCCGTGACTTGGTTCACAGGTGCCCGCTGGGTAACGACAAATGAGTAGCAGTTTCTGGCCTTGTTGTGGCATAGGTTTCGACACCCAAGTGTGTGCCTGCCGTTGGAAAAAAACATTTTTCCAACAATATTTATATGATGTATTTATAGAATTTTCTTAAAATGCTGCAAGACTTGTTTACTGCAAATGCTATAAATATTACTATAACAAATCAATCAGCAAAGATCAATATTTGTTGCAGTGCATTTCATACGGTCACGAATATCTTTTGCTAAAAACATATTTTATTATTATTATTCAAGGTCATGTCATTTGATATTTTTGCCTTTATATGTAGATAATATATTGTTTTAACAGGATTTTTGAAATTTTCTACAGAATAAAAAATATCTAAAGAACACACATAATTGTACACATAAAACAGTTGTTAGCCTAGTGGTTAGGGTATCGGCCTTCCATCCGGAAGGGTGGGGTTCGATTCCCAATGCCGCCAAAGACCCATAGAGTACATGCGATATACGTGCTCGTTAGATCTGTGGAATCGAAAGTCCTGTGATCGGTCGTTGAGCAGTTACCATGGGTGCAATGGTCTAGAGAAATTAACTCCCCCTTCAGATCAATGCCAAAACTGAGAAAGTAGATCCTCTGGTGCTGCCATCTATCGGAAGACTTGAAGAGCAAAAGTCGTACTTTCACCTTTATGGTGCTCTGATTAAAACGAAAGACGCTCCCAATTGACTTAAATTCGCATAACCAAGGCATAGCGAGTTTGGCTTGTCCAAGTGTCATTAGTAACAACATTTTATGATTAAATACAGGTATGATGTTTATTATTTTTTTTATTCAATGGTTATTCATAGGAAGAACGGGAAATTCTCATTGATATCAAAAGTCTGCTCTTGTTTCAATAATTGCACTGCAGTTCTGTAAACATTCTAATGGCATTACCATTCACATGGATATTTGAAATGTAATAAAATCCTCTTTTGGTAAGAAAATTTACTGAAAATTATCACTTTAGAAAGCATGCATGGAGTTAAATTTGAGGCTATTATCTTGTTAAATAATAGAGTCATTAAGGGCCATTAGTAACAACAACAACAAATATTTAATTTGCACATGCACAATGTAGCAAGAAAATTCTTGCAGTTTTTATTGACGTAAAAAAACATGACCATACAAAAAGCGTAGCCTATTGTTAGTCCTTGAGATAATATCGAGCTTGATAATGCCTACCAATGGTATCCAGCAGTTTCTGACAACGTGTTTTAAGTTCTCTAATTCTCTTGCGGTAAAACTCGGGGGTTTTGGTAGCAAAATGTCCGATGATGCTTGTCACAAGTCTACTTCATTGGCGAAGGATTTTCCATGAAGATAATTCTCCAGGGAATGAAAAAGGTGGTAATCAGATAGTGCAAGATCAAGTAGTAAAGAGGATGACTCAAGGTCTTCCAAACAAGTTGCTGTATGGTTTTCCTGGCCATCCGCACAACATATCACTTCGCGTTATCAGCCAAGAACAGTTTATCTTTTCAATTAACCAAAGCTGGCTCCTTCTGTTGCAATGCCAATTGCTGTCAGTACAGGTTCGCAGTGACCGTTTGGCCCGTTGGAAGCAGCTAAAGTGAACCATTTGATGGCTCGTCCACCAGACACTAGCTTCACTAAGCAGGAATAAATCTCGTGACCTGAATTGGTGAAACCTATGCCTTGCCGCACGTTCATTCACAGAACTATCCCCAAACGCTTGACATATTCGGTGACTTGATATAGCATCTGATAAGCTCAGTTTGAAGTCGTATATTAAAGAACAATGAACGAGATCCTTCGATACCATAATTTCTCTTCGTTTCTGCACGAATGAAGATTGATGTATATGCGAGGTGCACCTGCTTTTCATTCATTTTCATTGTCGTGTGCCAGCCAGGATGGCAATTTGGGGTGCGCTGCTCCACTTTTTCAACTGAACCCTATTTTGGTGTGGAGTCCAACTTCCTCAGTACACACATGCCATAGGGACCCGTTTATAGGGTAGGCAATCCTTCACACCTCATTCATACAAGGAAAGGACAAAGACAGGATAGATAGAGAGAGAGAAAGTACATCCCTGCCCAAACCGGGATTCGAACCCAGGACCTCCTTATTCGCAGTCAGGCACGCTGATTACTAGACAAGTTGGGCGGCTTCTATTATAGCTTGGTGGTGAAAGTCGAACTAAAAATTTGTAATTATTAATGTATTCATTTTTTAAAAATATACTAGGACATCAAAGTTTGAAATATAGTATGTTATAGAATACTATTAGAGGATTCGTTAAAAAATTCCAATAATTTAAAATAAAACTGTTTACAGCATGAATTAAATTACTTTTTTCAGTTAAACTACCAGGTATATTTCAATAACATATGACATTGAAATTTAAATATTTAAAGTACTCTAAGCTAACATATAAGTTAGATATACTTTAAATTCACATACATATTAAATTACTTTATAAGATTTTGAGTTTCTATTTTATCAAAATCTCATTATTTTATTAAATGTAACCAGAATTAAAATTTAAGTTCTTATTGTATTATCATAAAAATCATTATAAAACTAACTTTTCAATAAAAATTTGTTCATTAGATTCATATTTCATATAATTTGTAAAAATATTCCTGTTAAATATTAATGATAAAATTCAACAAAAATTAAATATATATAAAGTATTCATGAGATCCTTTTTACTAATTGAAAGAGAATTATTAAAAACTATCAAACTAGGAAATTATTATATAAGCTAAATCTAATAAAATTAAAAATAGAGCTCACACATACAAGTTTCTCAATTAAATTAATATAATATTTTATTAAATTAGTTTACTACGTAAAAAATATGAAACTAATTTTATCATAAATCTTTTTTGACATGAAACTAATTAAAAATATTTTTGCGCTTTTTTCAATTAATAATTTCTTTTGAGTATTTTCTAATAAATATCTCACTTTGAAAGAATTATAATAATTTACTTTTGTTCGGAATTTAAATTTTACTTTGGTTCTTAATTAAATCTCATTTAAAATTTATCTACTTTAGAAAAACTGCATTTACATTTTTAGATAGATATATATTGTTGTTGTTACTAATGACACTTGGACAAGCTAAGCTCGCTTTGCCTTGGCTATGCAAACTTAAGTCAATTGGGAGCGTCTTTCATTTAACCAGAGCACCATGAAGATGAAAGTACGACTTTGCTCTACACATATGCCATAAGGACCCGTTTATAGGGTAGGCAACCATTCACACCTCATTCATACAAGGAAAGGACAAAGACAGGATAGATAGATAAAGTACATCCATACTTGAACCAGGATTCGAACCCAGGACCTCCCTATCCGCAGTCAGGCATGCTGACCACTAGACAAGTTGGGTGGCAGAAAAACGAGTGATACATTTAAATATGAGGGAAAAGTATGTGTACAAATTTATTATAAAGATATATAATCTATTATAACATGTAATTATTATATTCCTAATAATTCCTATTGACTTTTTTATTATAGTAATTTCTTAAAAAATAAAAAACACCTTATATATATATATATATATATATATATATATATATATATATATATATATATATATATATATATATAAATATATATATATATATATATATATATATATATATATATATATATATATATATATATATATATAACCATGAGTTCTGTATCTTTGAAGTCCAATATTTTTCTTTCGATTAATACCACAATAGATTAACTTAAATTTGTAAACGAGTTAGATAAATCTGAGACTTATGGATTGCTTGAAAACATGCCCATTTTTAAGAGTGTGAGGAACTTGTCAATAGGACATTAAAATGTATGTTTTGGAATGAAATGTTTTCTTATTTGCATCTGAAAAGAATGTGTGTCTATTTTTATCTAATAGATTATAGAATAACTTATCTTAAAGGTACAATTTATTGCTATTTGGTTCGTATAAACTGAATTTCTGAATCCAACTTTCCCTGAAACATTTCTGATTCAACAGAATCTTGAGAGATATCTACTCGAGAATTATAAAAATTAGTGCTAATGACGAAAAATAGGGATATTGATAATTATATTTTAAGATATGTTAATATTATTTTTATCAAAATTTAGATGAAGATAATTCATGCAATATTCATTCATCATATGACACTCCATTGTCCGTTCCCAGAGCTTAGATGCTTTATTGGTTCGCCATACTTTATTTATTCACTTAACCCATACATACATTGTTACATCATTGCTTTCATAAAAGAGATAATTTTAAAGCAAAAATTCCATTTGTGTTTCTATTTATTGGGATGACCAGATTACCATTTGTAGAAATGGATTAAATGAACAGGCAAAATACCTTGTTGTTTGTTTCCTCATCTAATGCATTCACGCATTTCTTTTGCATTATTTCTTTCAAAATGGCGATAGCAGTTTAAAATTCCATTCAATTTGTTAGATGTTTTGTAATCTATCTGTATTTATTCATAGATTCTGTTCATTATTGCATTACATATAAGTAGCGACTTCTAATTCCTAAATTCCATTTACATTGAGAGATGTAAAACTCGCAATCCTTATTTCTAGTAATCTTCTCCATCATTTATTTATTTAACTTAGTACTGATTAGGTTTGGTTACGCAGTCAGCCAGAGATTGAACAACGTGTAGAAATACAACTATCCTTACAGCTTTGACACATTGAAACACTTCATTGACTTTAGTGATTGGCATATAGTAATGACATCACTATCGACATCATCATCCACTCGGAATGATGAAATGATTGTTCGGTAACTGATAACCAGATGTTTTTTGCTTACATTAAGCATTTTTTTAAATGGAGCAAGTCTCTTAAATTGCATGCAATATGCAACCGTGCATTAACCTGCTAAAATACAGTATAAAATAAATGTCAAGCCATTGACTTTAACACAACAGAAATATATCAGTACAGTTTAAATTTCCATCAACGCAAAAAGAAGTGATTAAAACATATATCCAATGGTATCCCATACCACTGGATATATATTGAATGGA
The DNA here is from genome assembly GCA_037975125.1 of Latrodectus hesperus. Taxonomy (NCBI): domain Eukaryota; kingdom Metazoa; phylum Arthropoda; class Arachnida; order Araneae; family Theridiidae; genus Latrodectus; species Latrodectus hesperus. The sequence goes on from CM075852.1 coordinate 116,466,523, forward strand.
TGCTTCAAAAGTACATTCTTTACTTTGCCGCCAAGCACATGGATGTGTTCATTAAAATGTTATAAATACATTTGAGATTTACATGAAAAAATGACATTTCTTCCCATAGTTTTAATATTGATCCCAACATTGAAGGTGTTTCTATCAGTGATGCACTTTCAAAAGTAAATGAAACCACGACAGTTCTTGTGGCTGAAAATGTCTTCCAACTATCCATACAGGCACTTATTGCGTCTTCCAATGAACTTATTTGTAGATGTAAGGGTCTTGAAGTAATTGTTCCATCCCTAGAATACGCCGATCCAACAAGAATTTAGCTTTCTGGTGGAAATGCAATCAAGACAAGTATTAATGGTTTTTCACGTGAATTGTACAGTACTCATAGCAACACTGACAATATGTGATTCAAATGGGCATAATAATAACCTAGTAGGAAATTAATGACTCTATAGTGGGATTACTTGGTGCCCCCCACAACCATCACAGCAATGCTGTTCTCTAAACTCTTCCCTTCTAAATACAAAATTTTTTATATTAAAGAGGCGTATTATTTTTTTTATCTTTTTAAAATCACCCTCAATGCGTAACCATTGGGAGTGGAGAAAGGAACCATGACTTCGTCTCCCTTCTTCGTCATTTCTACATAATAATTTTTTAAATAATTCTAGTGGTGGGTGGGTGGGACTAATCCCCATCTGGTCTAGTGGAACTAGACCAGATCCATGAGATGATAGATAGTATAAAAGCAGATGTGGACTTTTCACAGCCTCTTCACGAGAAAACCCCAAGCACTTCAAGATGTGTTGCGGGCAAAACGGAGCATTGTCGCACTTGGGGCATGATGGATATTTTCTTTTACCGTCCTCAAAGATCATACTCTTCGAGTGGCCAGTAGAAAGTCGAGATAGTGTCGTCTGATGTACTCTGGAGCCCTTAAATGTTGTGGCGGCTCCAGGATGTCTTTGGAAGTACCAAGGATGAGCAGGAGGGTCAGCCCAGGTTTTAGAAGTAAGTTGCTTAGTAATGGAAGAGATCTCTGATGGTGTTAGTGCCATGCGATCTTCCGGGTTCAAAGGATTACTGGCTAAGTGATTCCATAATATTATTTATATTTTTTTAATTTTTGAAAAATATTGCTTATGATCATTCCAGGGAATGAGTTTTCACCTTTCCCAATATGTCGTTAGTTGAAAATGCAAAGGAACTGAAATGAAAAGAGTCCCTAAATTCAAATTTAAATATATGACAAAAAGATCATTTCAAACATTATACACTTCACTCGACTTGCTTTTATTTAATCTATACATCATGCAAAACATCGTTTCGAGACTCTGTAACTAAAATTATTTTGTAATGTGTAGTTTTTTTACATATTAAACTATTTTACATACAAATTTTTTTTTACATTTAAAATTATAACTTCCATTAGAAGTAATATTTTTAAAAGTTCTTTGAAAGGATTATTTTAAATTTACTTTTAATTTTCTAAAGTGGTGTTTTTTAGTATACTGTATTCAAAAAAATATTTTTTTCAACTAAACTGTTATTCCCAAATGAGTAACATTTCTGAAATTTAAATAAAAGTTTACCCTGGTAAAATCTAAGTTGAATAAGAAAGACTAGTATTATTCAGATATCAACAATAAATTCTTTGACATTAACATTAACTTTAATGATATTTTTAATTTTTGATAATCATTTTCGCTAAAAATAATAGATATTCAGTAGTTTGTGTGTGTGTGTGTGAATCAATTATTATTCCTTATTCTACTTACTCTAAAAAACAAAATGTGTTTGCGTTTTTAAGAAATTTCTAAAGCTTTTTTCAATTGATTTAAATGTATAATTGCAAATATGAAAAATAAACAATTTCTTTTCAAAGAAATACTTTGTTTATTATTTTGAAAATCACATAAAATATTACGAAGTCCATGGAATTCTTCGCTTTTTGGAAAATAAATATAAATATTTAAAATAATAAAGGTGACAATATAGTCTATATTTCTATCATATTAGGAAATTGTGTTAGAAATACATTTTAAGAATAAAGATTTGTTTTTGACTTGTTTTATCCATAAAAATGTCATTTTTTATTTTAAAAGTATGCAAAATTTTAACTAGCATTTTTATCATGTTTATATATGTTTATTTTATTTAGAGAAAATTGTATTTTCAAAGAATTTTAATGCTTATTTTCTACAAGCACTAACGAAGAAATAATTAACTGAAGATCAATATTTCATTGAACCGCTTTTTGCACGGATACCAACTTTAATTCATTTGGCCACTCAGTTTAAATGCTTTCAAACAGCATCAATGTCCAATGAAGAAAATGTATTTTCTATTCAGTTTTTTAGATTTTAAGTTAGATGAAATTGAGTACTAACGGGTACGGGTACGTGTTTCCATCTTATCCAATACATTATGTGTGGGTTAAGATATATTCTCTTCGGTAGCCAATGAGGGTGTTGGGAGTCAGGCTGATGTTGTTGTTGTCGTGTACGAGCTAGGTTGGCAATATGGGGTGCGCTGCTCCACTTTTTCAACTGAACCCTATTTTGGTGTGGAGTCCGACTTCCTCAGTACACACATGCCATAGGGACCCGTTTATAGGGTAGGCAACCATTCACAACCCATTTATACAAGGAAAGGACAAAGACAGAATAGATAGAGAGAGAAAGTACATCCATGCCCGAATCGGGATTTGAACCCAGGACCACCCTATTCGTAGTCAGGAACTCTGACCACTAGACAGGGTGGGTGGCGAGTCACGCTGATGATCAGTGAATATATTTAAAAACTTCTGTTCGTTCAATATATAATTTCATTTCCGATTATAAAGTGTCAACGTCAGAGTAAAAATGCATCATTGTCGGTTGCACTTGTACATACAGGTGTCTCAGGACTGTTCACTTATCACCGAGGATCAACAGGGCTGCACTTTCATGCCAGCAGAACAAATCCCTTATCATGATAGTTCAACAATACCCACGCACAGGGCAAGATAGAGTTATGGTTTCGTGGAGTTTTAGCCAAGAAACCAGAAAACTGTTCGTGGTATTTTTCACTATTGAAAAATAAAGTGTATCGTATTTCATCCGACCTATTGCAGTCCTCAAACACCACTGTTTTTATTCACAACACAATGACAAGTGAACTTTTGCATTTTAGTCAGTAATGAGAATTTTTGACTAATATCCAACTATGCGTTCCTTTGCAATTCTCTGATTATGAAGAGAGAAAACTTTTTTAGGAAAAGAATTGTTTGTTTGTTGCCCATGACACTTGGCAAGCCAAACTCGCTATGCCGTTGGCTGAGAATTAAGTCAAAGAGAGCGTCTTTCGTTTGGATCAGAGCACTACGAAGGTGAAAATACAACATTGCTCTTTTAAAGGTGACTCGTCATTTTGAACCACGGTCAGGTGAAGATGCCACACCTGAGCTGGCACGCTCCTCTTCACATCCACGCCACACCAGCGGAAGGACTTTGGACGTCACATATTAACGTGGATACGTCCCCAACCCACGGAGTTCCAGCAACCCAGTGAAAGGGAGTACACCGTGTTCACCCTCCCAACCACTGCCCGCGGCAAATGATGCTTCACTTTGCTGAGCTTACGGGAAGCGGCGTGAAGCTACTGAGCCACTGGAGCTCAAACACTTGGTTGTATGTATTTGATATTTGAAATGCAGTGGAGTCTTTGTTCTGATACGCAATGTGTCAGACGTCGCCAGTCATGCATTTGCAAGACTACGCCAGAGCCACAGTCCGGTCTTCCAGATTAAGACCATAGGTTCTGATGGCAACTTTTGAAAATTTTTGATATTTGAGAACTCAAGAAGATATCTTTAAAAGATGTTTTCAAAATCAAGGACTTTCAAAACAACTACCAATTATGAAACATTTTTCTAATGGTAAAAGAGCTGTAATATTAACAATTTTACTTCATTCATCGTGAAATGCTCCCTTACATTTTACTATGGCGTTCGATGGCTGAGTGGTTAGCGTTCTTGATTCCTGAGCTGTTGGTCCCAGGTTGGAATCCCGGTTCGGGCATGGATTTTTCTTTCCTTCTGTGTTCTCTCTGTGTTTCTCTGTCCTTTCTTCCGTGTCATTCTATGAATGTGGCCCGCCCTATAAACGGGTTTGTGGTGGTATGGAACGGGTAATGCTACTCGTCTCCGTGACTTGGTTCACAGGCGCCCGCTGGGTAACGACCAATGAGTAGCAGTTTCTGGCCTTGTGGCATAGGGTTCATCACCCAAGTGTGCCCGCCGTTCGAAAAAAGTATTAATTCTCTTAATAATTTTTCTTAATATCATTATTTTAAAACGCACTCATGTAAATAGTAAATGTTTGAGTTACATTTGAAGATCACTGCGCCAAATGGCCCATCGGCCACGGGCGGGCGTTGGATTAAGAAGATATATGAAGAAAATTTGCGAGGGTGGACCTGTTTTTATAATGACTGATATTCTTACTCTCGACTGAACTGGCAAGGCAAGCTCCCTACTCTGCACATGCAATAAAACAGGAAATCTAACACACTACTTAACAGAATGCCCAATAACGGTAAACTATCACTTAAAAATCTCCACGAACCAAAGCACAACACAATTCATTAAATTTTGCCTAACAGATGCTTTCAGGAAACAACGTCTCATCCAGCTCATGACCCTCCTACAAAACAAAAGCTTGGATTGCTGTAAAGACCCACTAATCCGAATCCCAGTCGATGTCATCTCCGACTCGGACAGTGAAGTAGACCTTTAACCCAGCACAGCTGCCCAACTATCACAACGAAGCACACCTGCAGGCCTTTGTGCCCCACCAATGAATATCATTTGATTCAATAATTGGCTGTGATCACAGTTCTCCGCGGACGCCGGACACTCTGTGGACGGTGTCTGTTTCTCCAGATTGAGGTGGGAGCATACCTGATAACCTATTGGTATAGAGCAGGGCTTCCATCTCTCGTTGTCTGTCTGTCTGTCTCGACTGAACCAATTCTCGTCTTGGCTCCTCCTCTTTACACCATTCGTTTTCTAAAGTTCTATAGTACCTCCTATACTTCTATAGGATAGGTCAGAAATCTCTTCCCCTCAAACCCGACTGGTCAGATTTACATATAAAACTTATCATAAAACACAAACGTTTTTGAAATTTTCTCAAGACCATCCATCCATTCCAAAAGGAAAATTTTATTCCTTTATAACACTTGTCTCTTCGTGCCAATTTTTATTACATCCTTTCCTTTATTTTCTAACAGCATAGTTTGAAAGCAAAAGAGAGAACTTTTGAATTAAAAGTGACAATAAAAATATACACATCTGTTTTCTCAGGGTTTGGTTATGTCGTTATACACTACGACGCAATGCGTTACGTAACAGTCAATAATTATTTTGTATTGAAATATATATATATATTTCCAATGGCAGGCACCTGAGGGTTGAATCCTATGTCACAACAAGGCCAGAAATTGCTACTCGTCGTTTTGTCGTTACCCAGCGGGCACCTGTGAACCAAGTCACGGAGGCGAGTAGTGTTACCCGCGTCATACCACCACAAACCCGTTTATAGGGTGGGCCACATTCATACATCATCACGGAAGAAAGGATAGAGAAACACAGAAAGAAACGAAAAGAAAGTACCTTGCCCGAACCGCGATTCGAACCAAGGATCCACAGCTCAAGAGTCAGGAGCACTAACCACTCAGCTATCGGTCGGCACACACACACACACACACACACACACACACACACACACACACACACACACACACACACACACACACACACATATATATGTATATAAAATTGAAGAACTTTGTTGGAATTGCACATAAATACTGTTAAATATTTTTATTTTAAATTTCAGTAAGATTTATTTCTTAACAATTTTTCACAGTAATTTCCGAATATAAGATTATAAGAAGAATATAAGATGATAAGAACTATCGTGCTATTGGACTAATTAAAGCAAGATGATTTTTTGGAATTCATTATTTTTTTATTGATCGGCATAGGCAATCAGTTTATTTATAATAACGCAATAAAACGGCCTCTTAGTTTATTTATGACTGGTATTCAAGTCACTCAGGAATTAGGAATGTCAATGTATTGTTGTTGAAGTCCTGGAGAATGGGATTGTAACTTTAACATATGAGACATCTACAGTTTCAAAGAGCAATGATAAGATTGAATTGGTAAAAGGCAAATGGTATTGCAATGGCATGTGGTAGATGATTCTCAGGTCCAAGTAAGCAGACTCTGCTTGATTTTCTAAATATATATACTATCTGTGGAAACGGGAAGCTTATGGGATTAAATGATGCATATAAAAAGAGTAAAAAAATGGTACAAGAAAAATAATTTTCTGTATTATGGAATTTTAATAAAATTTGTAATTAGTTTTTGGGAACAAAATGTTTTTTCGTGTTTGTGTGAAATATTTATCATAAATAATTATATAAAGAACTGTAGCATGATCACACTAATCTTTTTCTTATTTCTTTTCATAACAACAAATATATAATTCATGTACGCAATTTTAATACTTTTCCAAAGCATGAGCTAGAAATGTCATACAGACAGACTAATAATGCTTTTCTTTGGATCCTGCTAGTTGGCGCTTCTGTGTGTTGCTATCAATATTTTAAAATTATACTATAGAAATTTAATCTATATTACTGCCTTTTTGCTTAATCATACATCTGCCCCTATTCCATAAACTTTAATGGAAATATCAATATGTATGCACAAATTATAAATCGGAAATATATATACTTTTATATTCATTTTATCTTAAAAATGATAATTAACATAAAATTACTAGTTACAAAATAAATTTGAGCTTATAACTAAGCTCAATGTGTTTGGGAGTTCTGAAATTGCGATACAATAAATGTATTCAAGTGTTTTGGCAATATAATAAGCATATTTTACTGCACTTAAAAGAACGAATTAATATCATCGTTATGTATTTACAATGATTTAATTTGTATCCTTCTTTAAAATTTATTTAAATGTATATAATGACACTGCTGTATATAGTAATTTCGAATAATAGGAGTTGTAATAGTTATAATGTACAAATTAACTATTGGCTCAATAGATTATGACTCTAATTGGTACCTGAAGCGTTTCGCTACTCCCCTTCTATCATTCACAAGAGCATATTTGAAGTTTCGCATTTAAGATACAAATATAAATTATATAAGCATTTGATATAAATTATGATACAATAGTTAATTTCGTTTTAAATAGTACATACAAGATTAAATATTCTGCGAGCAACTACGATGTGATTGCTTTTAAGGAATCGAATAATTTTCAGCTATCGGTAGGTGCTTCATATAAATAGGTTTCCAAATACTTTCTGTTTTGTTCTTAAAAATTATCTTGTATGCTTTATCTTTGATGATTTCTCCTTTAATTTAATTAATCATTAATAATAATTTAATTAATAAGAATCATAATTTAAAAAATTATATTGAATTATATATATATTTATGCTTTCTTTTTCTTTCCTTCGGTTCAATAGTTCGTGGGTTCGAATCCCACCTTGAGTATGGATGTTTGTAGTGGTTCGGAATCCACTTTAAACTGTAGGTCCCGGTCTAATTAGCCCTCGTGTGCAAAAAAATGACCGTTGAGCGACAAACAAAGCAAACCAAGCTTTCTTTTTACATAAAATTTAACATCATTTTAATTCATTTATTTTTTTCGAGTCTGCAATTAATAATTTGCCATTATATTATAATAATTATTCTATAGGTAATAAGCTTTTTACACATTTATTTCACAACTAATCTTGCATAAATGATACCAATCATATGAAATTTTAAAAAACTAATGATGTTAAGGTCCCTTCACAATTTAACAATATAAGCTCAGAGAGACACGTCTCTGGTACCAAGGTCTACCCTCTCTGTCCCAAATGTCGAGTGGTTCAGGCCTCCCCATCTCATATTTTTCAGTGCATTGGGTGTGAGAGAGGGGACATGGAGTTGAGACCGGAGGTGGTGCTTGAGAGACTGAATATTTTTGGATTCATGGGGCTGGTGTGATGGTACTGTCACGCCAGTCGGGGATAAGCAACAACAACAACACAATATAAGTTTTGCTTAAAAAATGCTTTGGATTCGTTTTTTCTAATTATTACAATAAAAAATTTAAGGTAACGTGAGATTATCTATTAATTAAATAAAGTATTTTTCAACTAAATTTGTAAAAAAAGCATATTATGGTTTAATTTTCGAACTTTATCATTTTTTGACTAATATAAATTAATTTCCTACCAATCATTCAGATTCTCTAGAATTGTATTTAAATTTGTTTTGTATTTTTAAATTTTAATGAAATTTTAATATGTGAAAAAATACTTTGAACACTATAATTTGGTAAATGAAATTAAAAGTTAACGCTATTCTATGTTACGTAAAATAATTTACAGTTTCAAATTATTTTCAAATTACATAATATGCATAAATTATGACCTTAATTGGTGATTAAAAAATTTTATATTAAAAAATCTGGTGATTATGTTAACTATAAAGAAATAAATTTATTTAAAAAGTCAACCAAAAAATTAGTGTTACATGAGAAATACATTATTTCTTTTTGATAATAATCATATACTATTTATTGTTTTAAATGCTAAAAATGAAACTCTAAGCTCAAATATATGATAATTTTGTTTATGGTTAAAATTCCAAATCAATATCAGTACAGTTTGATAGATTTATAAATATTTATAATAAACGGATACAAACTTTCCCAAATGAATGAAAAATCGACTTAGCCTCGAATGATACAGATGCATGTAAATGCAATTATACTTTTCAATGTTATAAAAAGACGTTCTTTCTAAGAATAGCTGAATGAATCTGAGTTCCATTTAAATAACTTTTTATCTGGTTTTCGTTGAATTTATAACTGACATCCCTAATATACAGTAAGTTAATTAATTTACACACACACACACACACACACACACACACACACACACACACACACACACACACACACACACACACACACACACACACACACACACACACACACACACACACACACACACACACACACACACACACACACACACACACACACACACACACACACAGGTAAGCATAGGTAAACCCTTGACCCTGTAAGAATAACAAGGGGTAAAATATGTGTAATCTATCTTTTCCCTGACACCTGTTACAATTAAAGATTTTGCCTTTTTCGAAGGTGTTTTTTTAACTTTAAAAATTGATTTAGACTTTTTTTCCTTTGTACATACCAAATTAAACATAAAATTATAAAAAATCACCTCTCAATGAATTTTTAGTTTAAACATCAAATACAGAAGCTCTATAGTTTAGCACATAAAAATATACACAGTGCAAAATTACTTAATTAAGGACTTTTGAAAATGTTTTGAACCACGAAATGGAGTCCCGCATCGTAGTGCAAAAGATTAGCTAAAATCTATGAATAAGTTGAATAAATCTAATGAGATTTAAAATGCTGAAAAATATTGACAGCTAATTAATATTGTTGTCGTGGCTCTTCGTGACCGTTGGGATGTCGTTCTGAACAGCGACTTTTCTGAAAAGCATAATCACGCTCTTTATAGAGGGAAAAAACAGAGCAAAGTCATGAGTCATCAGCAAAAAATTATTTATTTGTAAAATTTCTTATTGAGAACGAATTATTATAATACTTATGCAACAATTAAATCTAGTACATTATATATATATATATATAATGTACATTATATATATATATATATATATATATATATATATATATATATATATATATATATATATATATATATATATATATATATATATATATATATATATATATATATATATATATATATATATATATATATATATATACATATATAATGTACATATATATATATATATATATATATATATATATATATATATATATATATATATATATATATATAATCTAGTACATTCATTATTCATAGTTTTTAACTAATCTCTTGCACTACGATGCGGGAATTCATTTCGTGGTTCAAAACGTTTTCAAAAGTCCTTAATTAAATTATTTTGCACTGTGTATTTTTTTTATGTGCTAAACTTTAGAGCTTCTGTATTTGATGTTTAAACTAAAAATTCATTCAGAGGTGATTTTTTATAATTTTATGTTTAATTTGGTATGTACAAAGGAAAAAAAGTAAATAATTTTTTGAAGTTAAAAAAACACCTTCGAAAAAGGCAGAATCTTTAATTGTAACAGGTGTCAGGGGAAAGATACAGATTACACATATTTTACCCTTGTTATTCTTACAGGGTCAATGATTTACCTATGCTTAGCTGTGTGTGTGTGTGTGTAAATTAATTAAATTACTGTATATTAGGGTTGTCAATTATAAATTCTACGAAAACCCGATAAAAAGTTATTTAAATGGAATTATTATGAATATATATTTATTATGACTATAATATAAATAAAATTTTTATGACTATATATTTAAATCGAAATCTACTTTTATTTGTGTATCATAAGTTTTAAAAACCATAAAATAAAATTTTATCAGCATTTGACTTCAGAGTAGAAGAAGATATGAAACCGTTTCAGTGAAAAGGTTTTCCTTTCATAAGAGATTTTCATGTGATGTTCTAGAATCTTTAAAATATATAAAAAATTTATTACCACTTTCACGTGAAGTATTTACGTCTGATAAAAAATAGAAAGCAGAAAAATAGTGGAAAATAAAACTTTTATCGAGCCATAGTGAAATATAAATATAAGCAAAACTATTTAGTGTACGTCTCACATACTATATCAAGAATAAGTTTTTATAATATTTAGAAAGAAACATGGCAATTATGTAAAAAATTTTAATTTTTATGAATTTAAGCATTATTTGAGGTGACAGCAATTTAACATAAAATGATTTAGGTATTGATTCATTGTTCTTATATCAGTTTAAAATTAATGTTTTGAAAAATTGTGAAAACGGTGATGTATTTCAAATAACCCAGAAAATTTTTTTATGCCGAGTACAGTCGACAACTTCCACCTTTCGTAGTGCAGTAAAGGACGGAATGGGTGTCAGTTTATGCATCATAATTCAGCATAGAGTAGTTGTGTCATCATCATTCCGAAAGTGGTTGTCTGCTTTCAAAATTTATAAACGGAAAGACTGTAGACTTGACCTGCTACCCCCAGATGTTTCCTGTCTCATATGGCAACTGTAACGTAATTTACATGCTCCAGGCCGCCCAACTTGTCTAGTGGTCAGCGTGTCTAACTGCGGGTAAGGAGGTCCTGGGTTCGAATCCCATTCCTGGCATGGATGTACTTTCTCTCTCTATCTATCTTGTCTTTGTCCTTTCCTCGTATGAATGTGTTGTGAATGGTTGCCTACTCTATAAACGGGTACCTATGGCATGTATGTAGAGCAAAGCGTACTTTCATCTTCATGGTGCTCTAATTAAAACGAAAGACGCTCCCAATTGACTTAATTCACATATCCAAAGGCATAGTGAGCTTGGCTTGTCCAAATGTTATTAGTAACAATAAAAACATGCTCCAGCCATCATCAGCGAATGCGATGGATCTTCAGTTAGACCAAAAATGGAGCTCAATACCTTCCCCCCCCAAAAAAACGCGTCTTTCACAATCAAGCCATAGTTGCTTATAAATTGAAAATGTACATTGGTTGTTTAGTCCCTTAAAAAACAACCCTCCTTAATCATCTCAATATTTATATAAATCTAAAGTGCTTCTTTTTATAAATGAAAATAAAATATTGATTGTCTTCTTATTCTTGAGTAATTTATAATAAGTTAAAAAGTTTGTTCGTTAATATGTCTTTTCCTGAGGATTTCAGCTACTTTTGAAGATTAATTTAATGCACTGTGTATTCATTTCTATAGCGGACGGCTTCTGATCTTTACAAAGCTCCAGTTGCTCAGTAGCTTCACGCCGCTTCCCGTAAGCTCAGCAAAGTGAAGCATCATTTGCCGCGGGCAGTGGTTGGGAGGGTGACCACGGTGTACTCTCCTTCACTGGGTTGCTGGAGCTCCGTGGGTTGGGGACGTGTCTACGTTTATCTGTGACGTCCAAAGTCCTTCCGCTGGTGTGTCGGGGATGTGGAGCGGAGGGTGCCAGTTCAGGTGTGGCTTCGTCACCTGACCGTGGTTCAAAATGACGAGGCACCTTAAAATGAGCAAAAGTCTTACTTTCACCTTCGTGGTGCTCTGATCCAAACGAAAGATGCTCTCTATTGACTTAAATCGCACAGCCAACGGCATTGCGAGCTTGGCTTGCCAAGTGTCATGGGCAACAAACAACAACAACAATGGTAAATTCCACGTCGTATCTTTCATTCTATAAAATTGACCTTGATTTATATCTATATCTCTCTCACTTAGTCACTCTGGTAGCCGTATGGTATGCTCCCTTGTAACAGTTGGTTAGTTAAAATACCACCTTGGGTTGGGTGTTTGAGATGTTCTTGAATCTAGTTTTAACAGTTGGTTTTGTTCTAATCAGTATATTTTAGATTTTGTGTTGTTCTGGCGTGTTGTGTTATAATTGTGACAATTTTGCCTTTGTCTCAAACAGAAACTCTATATTTTTGTCCAATGTAATCAGTATCTTATGAAAAAGTTGATCACGTTAGTATTTAATTCCTTATGTATATTTGTTTTTCTCTTTATTTTATAATTAGTTTTGAATTGCATTCGGACTTTATTGTTTCCTTATTTAGTCTTTTAATATTTATATCTATATTATATATTTCGAAGAATTTGAATTTTGTAATTTATACATCTTTGGAAATTCGATTTATCAGTTTTCGAGCTATTTGAATTAGCAAAATTTATATATTTTTATTTTGATTATGCATCCTTGTAATTTAGAATATTGTTATGACAGTGAAAATGTGTATAATTTTCTAGACATGACTGATATATTTTGCATTAGCCTGTTTTATGATTTTCAACACAAAAACTGAAATAAATTTCTAAATAAGCTAAAATCAAAATTATCATATGTAATATATTTCTCACGGTAATTTGTTTTACATTAAGTCATGAATCAAAAAATAAATATATATGAATTAATTATTAATATTTGAACAAATGTTTCCTCCTACGAAGTATCAATTACGTGAAAAAATTTATGAGTTTATGTTTAAAAATAAAGCCGATCGATGGCTGAGTGGTTAGCGCTCTTGACTCCTGAGCTATGGGTCATGGGTTCGAATCCCGGTTCGGGCATGAATGTTACTTTCTTTCTCTGTTCTCTCTGTGTTTCCCTGTCCTTTCTTCCGTGATGATGTATGAATGTGGCCCACCCTATAAACGGGTTTGTGGTGGTATGGCGCGGGTAAAGCTTCTCGCCTCCGTGATTTGGTTCACAGGTGTCCGCTGGGTAACGACAAATGAGTAGCAGTTTCTGGCCTTGTTTTGGCGTAGGGTTCATCCCTCAAGTGACCGCCGTTGGAAAAACTATTTAAAAAAATCGTTTTTAATATAATTATTGAGTTAAATAAATAATAATAATGAATCTATTGCTTGTGCCCTGAATGTTTTACAATCAATCCATCTTCTCCCTTCAAAGTTTATTCAGTTTTTTGAAAATATTGTCGATTAGAAGTATGAGATAGAAGAAATTAAGTCGTATTTACTTTAACGAAGTTTTCCAGCTGGATGCAAGCAGGTAGCCCCCCCAATACTGTACTCCACGAACTGCCCTCACTCTGAGGGAGGGATCTTATGCACAACAATAAGTATTTCTAGAAATATGGAAATTTGCAAAATTTACATAATCTCGAAACTTTGAGAAAATAAACAAAAAATTTATTTGTCGGTATTGAACCGACGACCTATTGGTCAAGAGTCCTTTGCTTTGATCATCATCCGCAAGGCTGCCCGTTTGACTTGACATTATACCGCCTTTTAAATAACAGGTAAAAATATATTTAAGGTACCCCTTGGCGAGATTGGCGATTTTTGTTTGGCACCGATCCTATTCGCGCGGAACGCTATGCAAACAGTAATGGTGGACAAAACAAAATGAAATTTAAAAAAGCAGTAAGCACATAAAAAAAGAAAAAAATGTTCTCTTTTTATTTTGCTTTATTTACTTTTTCCTCACTTTGAGGTACACAGAATTCTCTAATAGCACCTACAGACATTACTTCAATTTATCCTGAGAAGAAAACCAATCAGAACCGTGAATGGATTTCAGAATAACGTTTACGGTTACCATAAATAGAACAACATCGCCCAGCTTGGCGATATACTTGGCGAGAATTCAAGGGTGACCCTCAAGTATAGTCTAACCATAACGGTGTCCCAATATTTTTCTGTGGCACCCACTATATATAAATATATTGCAATATACAATATGCAATATATCTGGCATAAATTAGCAATATTCATAAATTATTTTAAAGTGCTTTTTAATAAAATAATGTTTTTTTTATTGTTGATTTCCTCAATATTTAAAATTATCATATAGAATTATATTAGTGTATTGCAAAATTTTACATATTTACTGATTTTAAAGAAACATTCATGAATTTATTACATTATTATGCCACGTCATCTTTCTTAACTTATATAATATTGTGTTCCTATTTACTGTATTCGATATATATCCTTTACGATATTTGTTTTAAAGAATATTTTGTATTAATATTTATTCATATTTTTAATTGCTTTTCAAGTACATTTTTGTCAGAATATGAAATGAATCAGCGTTTCCGTGTTTTCTTCCCTAAATAAAAATCAAGCATTTTCTAATAGTTTCTTATAAATCTGAAAAAGGAACGCTAACCGGAAATATTTACACATTTACTGTGTCAATATAAAAAAGACACTCAAAAAATAAAGAATGAGTTTTATAACTCAAATATTTGAAAAATAAAAATATTTTATAACTCAAATATTTGAAATATTTACATTCCAAAACAAAAGTTTAAGAATTGAGCGCAAACATAAACGAAAAAGACGTTAATAGCTGTATTTAAAATAATTTAAAGCTATTCATATATAAGAAACTCAACATCAAATATTGAATTTTTCTCTTCAGCATTTACGCATGATAAAGTGATTAGATAAAAATAGTTTATTGAATTGAATTTAAATACTATAGATAACTACAATTTCTTGCAAAAACATAAACAAATACTTCATTCATAAATTTAAATTACTTTCATGAAATGAAGAAAACTGTTTTCTTATATTGAATAAATATATTTTCTTGCTAAAAATAATCGCTAAACTGTGTGACTTTTCCTTTGTTAACCGTAAATCTACTAAAAGTTTATCACATTATTTCTTCACTAAAAGAAGCTTACATGTAAAAACTATGGAGGAAAGTATAAATTTTGCATTTTTATTCTCTATGATGAATTTAACTTCTTTTCTTAATCATCCTGAAAAATTTCAAGATGGAAATACTAGAAACTAAAACAATAAAATTTCTTATTAATTATCTTTTAATTTTACCTGAAAACAATAATTTCTAAAATATATTTGAAATATAAAGGAAATAGAAGATAAACATTTAGTTAGCTAAATATTTTTTTCTACAATAATTTAATAATTAATTAAGTATAATGATTATTTTGATCAAAAATTAATTAAAAATAATTAAATTATTACATAAATTATTAATAATAATGTATAAAACTTATTAAACTTTATTTTTAAATAACTAAAATATTGTGATCAAAAAAAAAATTCTTACTTTTCTAAAAATATCTTTCAATAAATATATCATTAAATATCTTGAAATATTAACTATGTAAGCCATAATTAATTAAGTGTAAAATTGTAACGTTTAAATTTCTTTAAATGTTACAAGTGAACGTATCAATTATTCTGAATTTTTAGTTGAGATATTATTCTAAAAATTTTAAATGAAGCAATTCCTAAAAAGTTTTGATAAAATAAAAGATTTTCAATTAAGTCAAAAAATTATTTATCCTTATTTTATGAAATGTTTATATATATATATATATATATATATATATATATATATATATATATATATATATATATATATATATATATATATATATATATATATATATATATATATATATATATATATATATATATATATATATATATATATATATACATACATACATACATACATACATATATATATATATATATATATATACATATATATACTTTAGTTAAAGTTATATTATTGTTAATATTAGAGCAATTTTACATTTTTAGTCATCATTGAACTAGTTTAAGTATTTCGCACCCAAAAAATTCACTGGTCAGCCATCATACCTTAAAAGGTTAAGTGAACAACGAGATGAAAAATGTGAAAATATAGAAGTACAGTTTTCTTTATTGAATTTAACATCAAAGTTTGCCTGAACTTTACAAAAACTAAAGAATTCTGTTCCATATGCTTACAAGAATAAAAAAATTAAACTCAATATAATATCCATACCCGCATAAGTAATTCATACCCGCATAAGTTATCTCAGAGCATTTTTTTTATAAACGTATTTGAGTCAGTGGATATATTTTGAATATTTCCGTTTTCCGTTCTAAAAAATAGTACCAGCTTCAAAATGTTTCAGAAGATTTTGCAAAATATTACAAGGACATATTTCTTCCTTTTATTTCAAAAACGTGAATATGTTTCTATAAACCTTAACATAAAATACATAAAAATATATCATTTTTATTGATATTTTAGGACTTTAAAGCTTTAATAAATTTATAATAAAGCTTATTATTATTTTCATGTTAGTATTTAATGAAAAAGTATTTAAATTCGAAAAAATTTACATCCTTTTTTAATGTATCTATCTATCTATACATATATATATATATACAGTGGGGGCCAAAATTTTGGATACTTTTGGATATTTTTATGTTTTGAACTTTGTATGCTTATAGTAAGCGTTACGTTTCACAAAATGCAAACTAGTATATATCATTTTAAAGAGAATTTATTACTGAATTCAATACAAAACACAAAATTCAATTATTTGAAATGCAAGAAAGTTAAACGATAATAGTTATCGATATACATTAAATAGTGATGATTGCAGTGAGTTATCAGTACTTAGTAGAGCACCCTTTATTTTTGATTATAGCTTCACATCGACGTTTCATTGAGCTGACAAGAGTTTTAAGCTCTTCTTTCGTTATTACATGATACCAGGAAACAATTATAGCCTGAATTAGTTCCCTTTTATTTGATGGGTGCCTCATTCGTACAAGAAGTTTCAAAAGTTCCCACAAATTTTAGATAGGATTGAGGTCAGGACTGTTTCCTGGCCATGGCAACAATTTAATGCTCTTTGTACGACACCACTCTTTCGATATTTTGGCCATGTGACAAGGAGCAGAATCCTGCTGAAAAATAAACGAAGCATTGTTGGGAAAGAGATCTCTGATGGAAGGTAGAAGTTTTGGTTCTAGAATAGTGTCAATGTATTTTCTGGCATTCAGTGTTCCATCGAAGACATGAAGGCGACCAATAGCATCTGCTGACATGCATGCCAAATCATAACACTAACTGGGTTCTTTACTGTTGCTTGAATGCAGTCAGGATGTAGCTCTTCTTCTATTCTACGTCTTACATATTTTCACCCATCACAACCGAATAACGATAGCTTAGTTTCATCACTCCATATAACTGTGACCACTGATCATCTGTCTAATTAATGTGTTCCTTTCCCACTGTAGTCTTTTTTTTTGTTGCTGAAAATTAAGATAAGGCTTTTATTCGTGGAATTCTACCTCTCAGTCCAACATCTGTTAATCTTCTCCTGATTGTTCTTGAACTGACAGAAAAACCAACATCATTCAGATCACTTCTGATGGCCGCTGATAATGTTTTTCTATCTTGGAGACATAGTCTTTTTATTCTTCTGTCATCAATAGATGTGGTGCACCTTATTCGGCCTTTTCCTTCTTTGTTTTTTTATTGAATTTGTCACCTGATATCGTAAACAAAACTTTCGGACTCAAGATGTAGTCACTGAACCACCCACCTATCTTGCAATTTCAGCATAGGAAAGACCACTTTCTCGTAACACAGTTATATTACATGTTTTTCTAGGTGTCCAATCCACTCTTTTATTTGGTGCTTCGTGACTAAATACTAAACATTTTTACAAAAATTCCTACTTGTAATTGCAGTGTATAAGAAACAGGTTCTCTTTCTACAGAACAAAGCAAAATAATGAATTTTTTCAAGTTTAAAAATGATGTCAGCTTCTACTGGCACTTACTAACATTTGATTGGTTCTCAGAACAAGAACAGTGATTGGCCAGGAAAGCAAGAAATTACAAACCAGTTCATAACTGTGTTTTTTATTTATATTAAAGTACATATAACTTTTTGTATTGCAAATAATTGAATTTTGTGTTTTGTATTGAATTTAGTAATGAATTCTCTTTATATATATATATATATATATATATATATATATATATATATATATATATATATATATATATATATATATATATATATATATATATATATATATATATATATATTTATTTATATGTATATATTTATATATATATGTGTATATATATATATATATATATATATATATATATATATATATATATGTATATATATATATATATATATATATATATATGTATATACATATGTATATATATATGTGTATATATGTATATATATAAGGTTATTCTAAACATTAAAAGTTTTTCTAATACACACTACACAACTGTCTTCTGAAACAATAGTTATACAGTTCATATACTTGTTAAAAGTTGCTACAAAAGATCATCAAAATAGGCTATGGATTGATGCGACAGATGCCATGCATCGAACGATATAGTTAAAAATTGAAATTTTACTCATGTGCACTTAAACATTTGTAATAATATTATCATTATCAGTACAAGAAAAGATTATATTTTATTATAAATCTTATATTACCGCGTAGTTATTAAGAAGCTTTCAACTGATATCAGTTAAATGTTTTGTTTTTACTACTGTAAAACTAGAAAATAGATGGCTCAGAGGAGAAATTAATGGCCGGGATGGAGCTAAGTTACATCTCAAATCTAGAATAGGAATTAAAAAATCTCTTGTGGAAAAACGCTTCTGATTTAACAAATGTAAACTAAAAACAAACAAACTTTAATATGTATTGGAGTAGTTTATGTGACTGAAAGTGAACTACAATGAAAAATCAATTTCTGTTATAAAAACCACAGAAAAACATGAATTAAATACATGTTCCAAAAAATTGGTAAAATTTTATATCAAAGATGTAGATTAAAACCTAATGCAGAAAATTATTGGGTTGTTCCGAAAGTATTTTCGTTTTTTAATAAATTATATTATTATTTTTTTTGCCATCTTTCTGGTTTATTGTGATTCTACACTCATAAAATGGTTGAATTTTACAAGTAAAGAACTGATCCATGTGGGAAAAACGAAATTACTTTTTGACCGATCCAATAGCTTGAAATTGTATTCATAACATTGAATAAAAAGATGTAAATAATTCACAACACATATTGCATTAATATAAAAATTATCGTGATTATTAATTAATAATATTGCAATATTATTTATTAATAATATTATTTATTAATAATCAAAATAATTTTTATGACTATCTACATTGATTGTGATAAAATATATCTGTACATTGCCAGTTATTACATACCATGATATGAATACTTTGCAAAAAATAAAAATTATATAATATATCACAAGAAAAGTCCACTACATACATATTTTGAAGAAGAATGTTACAAAAAATATTTTGTGGAATTAATTAAGTAAATGACAACCTCAGAGGAGTTAAAGTGAATGGAAAATCTCAGTCAAAAAATTCATTCATGAGTATTTTCGATAATCTATTTCGATTAGTTTTCATATTTTACTCAATGAAATTCATTTTTTTTGCAAAACTTATTCATATTATACAAGTTAATAACTAAGAATTATGTATGTAGAAGTCTACTTTTCGACTTTAGTGTTATGGAATTTTGTTAACATAAACATCACGTGATATATATATATATATATATATATATATATATATATATATATATATATATATATATATATATATATATATATATATATATATATATACATATATATATATATATATATATATATACCATTATTATATTTATAAAAAAACATTTCTACAGGCTGTTATAAATGAAGCTTTTTCATAATCACAATAGTATTTAGGTATCAAGATTTAGTTTCAGAGAATTAACAAAAGACAGTTCGATTTGTTAAAATGAATTAAAAATAAAATTTAAAGATAAAAAAATAAGTGGTATTAAATAAATGTTTTGATCAGTGATAAAAATTAAAGAGTTATATATTTTTTATTAGTTTGATAAAAGAAAGCACTGCTCTTTTTCATAATGATTAGTTAAATATCTCAGTAAGATAAGAATGAAGAAGTTTTTTTATTTCAAATGTAGCAGGCGAAAGAGAACACAGTTCTATCGCCACGAAAGTGGATACAGAGAAAAATACAAAATAAAGAATAAACAAGAAGACAGAAAATATGTATAGAGTTATGGCCTAAGGCCGATAAGAAGTTCTCTAGCCTCCCAATAGAATGAAGAAGTATAATCAGGAATAAATTGACTTATGTCTCATACATTTTTGATATTTGCCTCTGTATTACTTTTTGATATTAATATTTTTTGTTTTGAGAACATTTTAATAGATTTGTAAAGAAATTCAAGTTATTAAGTTCAACATTATGTTGTTTAAAGTTTAAGTCAGAATGAAAGGTAATCCGGAAGATAATCAACAACTGATATTATTGCAAATAAGTAATATTATTTTTCTTTGAGGTAAGTTCTAATATACTGTAAGAATTTTCTAAATAAAGAATGCTGAAAAATATATTATATGCACTCTAAAAAAAGCACTGTAATTTTACAGCAAAATGTGCTGGCGTTTTGGGCGCCAGTACAATTTGCTGTAAGCTTTACAGCATATTCGTAAAACTTTTACAGTTCTTTTTACTGTAATTTTTACAGCACTGTTTACTGTAATTTTCACAGCACTTTTTATTGTTATTTTTATAGCATTTTTTATTGTTATTTTTACAGCACATTTTACTATGCATTTTGCTGCATATATTCTACAAAACCTGTTGCAATAGCTATTTACAGCTATCACCATGTTTTGTAAAGATAACAGTAGAGTATAAATCAATTTTGAAAACACAATAGCTAATTTCCTAATTATGGGCCTACTATTATTAAGCATTATTTTATATAATTTACAAAGTACAAAAACATAACTAATGTTATATTGCAAAAGATGTCATTTTTCAGAACATTTTGTGATGAATAGTTTAACTTTCAATACCTAACGAGATTGTTTAACTTTCTTACCTCACAATCGTAACTTTAACAGAGGGTTGAATTTTTTTATTACATATTTTTTTAAAAAAATTGCGAAATAACAGTTATATTGAATAAGATACAAAGCTTAGCATAAAATTGATTTTTGATATATCTTTGATTCTACAGATTTAGGATAAAAAGAAACCTTACAAAACATTCCATTTTACTAAAAATACCAAAGGGGAATTAGTTAATGATATAGTATTTTAATTATACTGTAAAGACAATAAAAGTTTTCTTTTTGATATTGTTTAAAGTAGTTGATTTTTTCTATTATAATATAAGCAAATAAAGATTCTGAGAAAAAAAGCAATATCGTTGACAATACACAAATAATTGTAAAGAATTTTTTATTTACATTTTAATAATTATAGCCATTTAAAATTGTATAAATTATTTAAAAGTGACAAAAACACGTGCTTGGATTCCATCCTTCACATATTTTTTAGATTTCTTTCCCCGCGAGGGATTAAAGTTGAACAAGCATCTGAAAAACAAAACAAAAAAAAATAGACACATGAATAACTAATTTGAAATTTCAAGAGCTGAATATTTCAGAGGAAAAGTTGCTTAATAATTCAATAAAATATTTAGAAATTTTTATTGTTTTATATAATTTATTGAATTTCATTAAAATATACTTCT
Organism: Latrodectus hesperus; assembly: GCA_037975125.1. Lineage (NCBI taxonomy): Eukaryota > Metazoa > Arthropoda > Arachnida > Araneae > Theridiidae > Latrodectus > Latrodectus hesperus. The sequence goes on from CM075852.1 coordinate 116,488,585, forward strand.
CTTAATAGTTAACAAGTGGTTGTTACATTTATGCAATCACTATCATTTTGATGATGAAAGATATTTCAAGGGATTTTAGCAATTTCATGATAAGAATTTTTGGTAATGAAGGTTTCACTTCTTATGAAGATGATAAAATCTTTACTTCAATTAAATCGCTCTAACTGATGTTTTCTATCTTGAAAAAACTAATTTGTAATTGATTTAATTAAAAGAGAGTATAGAATTTGTTCTATAAAGATTCATTTATGTTATCGAAAATCATATCATCTGAGAAGCAAATCATTACATTTCCAATTGTAAATTACAAATATTTAGAAATAAAGTGCAAAATATGAACTTTATGCCCACATTTTAAAGATAACATACAAAAACTGATTTTAAGTTAAAAAAATGTATTCTGTAAAGAATATGGAAACATTTCTTTTACATACATATATACACAATTTAAAAACCTTTTCGCTGATGATGTTATCCTTTGGAGCTCTGATGCGGATGTGGGAGAATTGGAGTCCAATCTTAACTGTGCCCTCTCAGAGATCTGTTCTTTTGCTGAGTCACACAAAATGATCTTTAATACCTCCAAGTCTGTGGTTACTTTCTTCACCACTAACAGGCACCTGTATAATTATCAACCAACAGTCTTTATGAATGGTGTTCTCTGTTAAATTACTCTAAAAATGTCAAATATCTTGGTTACACTCTTGACCAGGAGATACTGGGCAACAGACATATAGAGACCCAGGTGGACAAATGCAGAAAATGGCTTAATATTCTTAAATTTATTTCAGGACGAGACTAGGGGGCCGACGCTGATACTCTGAGAACAACATACATCTGATTGATTAGGCCAATAATGGAATATGGTTTTCCTATTTATTTCTGTGCCTCTGAAGCTAATCTTGACAAACTTGAACGCGTACAACTTAGCGCTGCAAGAATAATCTCCGGTCTTCGTAACACCTGCCCAAGGGATATTGTGCTTTTCGAGAGTGACTTATCACCTCTTTCTTTGAGAAGAGGCTATTGTCTCTCAAAATATTTTAATAAGCTACTTAGCAACTATGATCATCACAGAACTTCTGCTTACCTTCACTCTTGACACAATAATAGGTGCCTAAAGAGACACAGTCCTTTCTCCTTGGCAAATGAGATGCAGTTGCTTACTGCCGATGTGGAACCTCATTCCTTGAAACGCGTCCCCTATTATTTGTTGGATACTGATCGAGTTCGCTTTCGGACTGGGCTTCTATCAAAGGTGTGTAAAGGTACAGACGTCCAAGAACTGACTAGGCAGATAGCCCTGGAGATGAAACATAACATTCCAGTCTCAGATTTAAGAGTGTATACTGATAGCAGTAGGGGCGACGGAGGTATTTCTGGTAGTGGCATACATATTATGACACCAAATAATATAATAGACATAAAAATTAAGAATGCCGACAACTGCTCTGTGTTCAGGTCGGAATTCATTGCTATTTATGAGGGATTAAATTTTATTGACATGACTACTGAACTCGATTTTAATGAGTTATGGATTTTAACTGGTAGCCGTGCCTCTATACAGCACCTCTCTTGTTGGACGTCTGTTGGGGATAAGATAAGCCTGAAAATCCTGGAACTTGTCAGTCGACTTTCTTCAGGACACACTATCTACTTCCAATGGGTTCCTTCCCATGTTGGTTTGGAGGGAATGAAATTGTTGATACCTTGGCCAAATCTGCCTCTGCGGCTGCCTTGCATAATAATACTAGTCTAACTTTTTCTGAAATCTCCTCAATAAAGAAAATGGAAACCAGTGCCCTTTGGAGAACCCCTCCAGTTCATACTTGGTACTTTGGAGTGCGAGCACGTTGGACTCACATAAATATTTCTAGGAAGCAGCAGACGGCTCTATCTCGCTTTTTGAGTGGTCACATTAGTTCCCTCACCTTCCAGCAGGGTCGGAAACTCTTTACTGAGAGTCACTGGTGTAAGGCCGCACAGGCTTCCTCCAGCCATATTCTCGAGTGCCTAAATTTTACAGCTCGTGAGATTTTGAAGGACCCTTTACTGTTTTTAGACTTTTTGGAGATTTTTGGTTTTATGGAGTTGGTGTAGCAGATCTACACAACATACATCTGATTGATTAGGCCAATAATGGAATATGGTTTTCCTATTTATTTCTGTGCCTCTGAAGCTAATCTTGCCATTAGTAACAACAACAACACAATTTAAAAACATTTCAATCGAAAATAAACTGAAAAATTAGTAACAACAACAACAACAACCCAATTTAAAAACATTTCAATCGAAAATAAACAGAAAAATTAAAATGCTATAATGTGTCAAAGTAACAATAATTTATAAAATGACATTTTATAAAACATTTGCTTAAAACTGAATTCCTTTAATTCGTAAATAGTTACCTCAAAAGTGAAATCTAAGTTGTCTTAGAGTGAGATCAAAGTTGTGTTTCCCGCTAAGAAAACTTTAATTTCAATAAAAAATTACATGAAATAGTGCAAAATTAGGAAATATAAAAAAAATTTGCTGTTCATTAAGTCTGCCTATTTACGGCATTATATGAGTATCTAGAGATAAATAAAGGAGAATATTGAATTTGCATCAAAAAATATATATTTAACTAAAAAATTTATTTAGATTTTCTTAGAATTTTATATATTCATATGATTTATTTTAAATGGAATGTTAGCAGAGTAAACAGTATTTGATGAGGTCAATAAATGTAACAACAAATTTTTGCTTTTGAGTTAAAACACTTCAAACCTTATGAAATATGTAAATAATAACTACCACAAATTAATACACATGATGTGCAAGATAAGTCTATAATATGTACTGCATCCTGAGAAGATGCGGAAATCTAAAACGAATAAACAAATTCCTGATTAATTTATTTATGATTAACTTTTATATTCATTTCTTAATTTCTTATTTATAATTTGCTAAGCAGTAAATTTTTTAAAATAAAATTTTGAATATTTTACTGCAGTACTTCTAAATATTTTTTCAAGTCTTCTCCAAAATCTGCAGATAGAAGAATAATACACGCTCAAATATCCTCTTTTCCATCCAATTCCTCAATGGTTGAAAATCGTATTTTACAACCTCCAGGAGGAGAAGTTTTTAAGAAATTAACAATTCTTTTAATTTTGTTAGCTCTTATGCCAACTTAAGTCTTTCATTTAAATCTACAGCAGTTAAACACTTAAAATGGTCCAAAATGCTTTGCTTTAAAAATAAGCAAGGCCATCTTTCTTTTAATGTGGAAATATCACTAGGTGTGTTAATATCTTTTCTTTGAAATGGACAAGTCTCATATTAATTTTACAGCCTCTTCAATCATAGCATCAAAAAACACACTGCAATTTGTCTTCTTGTCGAACATAATGAAAGATAAATAGAAAACTTTTAAAAATACACTTGCTTAAAAAACTCTCTCCTCTCTCAATACCTATTCCATCTTTCAAATATGGCTGAAATTGATAAGAATAGGCTTTACTCTGAATAGTCTTACTACTAAAAGTTATTTGTGATTATTCTATTTTTAAAACTTCCTTCACAAATCAAACGCTTTCTTCATAAATTCTTTATTTCTCTAAACATAGGTATATTTAAAATTTTTTCTTAAAAAGAGTGACTATATTGGAAGGTAGTATTTAATGAGCACAGTAGTATTAGAAAAATCTTGAGCACAATATGTTTTAAATGTGTTAAGCAAGAATAAATTACAAAGTTTTCACTCATGTATTTGTTTCTTAATTAAAATTTTAAATTAGCTTTTCTTTTTATGAATTTCAGATTTCTTCACTAACACGTAAATAAATCATAAATAGCACTACAAATTTTACAATTTTTAATAAAATAAAGTTAAATTTGCAGTAATAATATAATTTTTTACAAAAAAAATGTGTTGCCAGAAATTTTGTTTTATAAATATCAAACTACCAACAAGATTTCCCAAACAGGATTTTAATTAATGTTCTAATTAATAATATATAAATTTAAAAAATTAATCATGGTTATAAAATAATAAACATTACATTTTATAAATAAATGACCTTAATTCGAAAAGTACTTCCTAATATGTCTTTAAAAAAAGAATATTTCTTATATATTTATTATAAAATAATGGTTTTAAAAAATAAATATTTTAAAAAAACATTACATTTTTCATTGAAATGTATTTTTACATTTCATGCAAATTCTAAACACAAGACCATTTATTCTAACAAATATCATTATTTGTGATATTATTTTATTGAAAGAATTTGCAAACATTTATGCCTAAAAAATTATTATTTTAATGCATGTTACAAAATGGAATTGAATTAATGATCAAAATTAGAATGTAATTTAACGATCTGTATTAAAAAATAAACATTTTTTAATAAAATTCTAATCAAAAAATTATTAAAAAATATAAAAATTATGTTATATTTAGTTAATATATAAAAAACTATTTCATTTTACAATGAAAGAAAAATCAGGAATTTTCAACAACGAAATAATATAGAAATTCCGTTAATATATTTAATGATATATATCTAAAAGAATATAACAATAGATGATTATTCAATTTTAATTTCGAAAGAAATATAGCTAAGTAATTCTATAACAATGGAAGCACTTAAATACAATTCTAATTTCGTCAAAAATTTGATAATTAAAATACTAATCAATTATGTTGCCAAACTACTATAAAATATTTTAAATATTAATAAAAAGTAAGTAAAAAAATATTGACACTGAATTAATACTAGTGAATATGATCATTTGTAAATTCAGCTTAGAATTTTTTGAAATGTTCAGTCAAATTTATAATAAATAAATATCAAAGTTAGCTAACATCTTGCATAACAAACAATATGAAAAGTATACGTTACCTTATATTTGGTGGTTAAATTTCAATAGAACTTCAACCAAAGGAACAACTATTCTCAAAATATCACCAACTTCATTAAGCGAAAAGAAGGGCAAATAAATGGCGAAATTAATTTGATTCATTTGTCACAGGAACAGAAGAAACTTTTATCCGTAGAAGAAACTTAATATCAATGCGCATGCCCAATAGCAAACGATTTTCTGCGGCTGAATTTTACAGTAAAATTTACTGTAATCATTAGTGTTCCTATGATAGCTATTTAAATAACAGTGATTTTTACTGTACTTCTTCCGTTTTTTTTTACAGTGTGGCAATAACTTAAATAATTGAATTATTTTATTGTAATGTTTTTACAAAAGTATTTAGAGAGCGACATTTTTGGAAAATATTATCAGGTGTATCCATTCTTGTATACTCATGTATTTCTGCAATTTGCCGGTTTATTTTGATCACGATTATCTGTGGTCATAATATACTAATCACAATGCTAAAAAATTGAAAATCTCATAAAATTTTACTTTTCCTACATCAATTTTATCTAACTAATATATTTGATATATATTTTGATATTAGTGAAAAGCAATGTGACAAGTATACTTAAGCATTTCATTGAAATATTGCTACATTAATTTAATGAAAAATGCAGTTTGTTACCTTTAAAATTCTGTAGGTAAATAAACACACTATACTCCAGCTATTGGGAACAAATTGCTCTCAAATTGTGTCAGAATTTAGCTGTATCTGTTATTGCGCTCTCTTGCTAGAAACATCCAAGTACTTATTTTACCGCATTCGATGAATTAGTTTGATTTATTGATAATTTTTTAACGAAGATATTAAATTGATTCTAATTAGTGCAATTTAATATACTTCGATACTTTATAACATTTCATGTTATTTTTATTATAAAAAAATCCTATTAAACTTATTATAGAAGAACTAAATTTTAATTTAAGCCAAAGAAAAATCAGGATTTACTTCAAACTAAGAAATATATATATATATATATATATATATATATATATATATATATATATATATATATATATATATATATATATATATATATAAAGAGAGAGATAATGGGGAGGATTTAAAATTAATTGTAAGCACACTGGCACACTGTAGACTAATACAAAAGAAACACTCTGAAAAAATGCAAATTGGAAAAAGATATTTAGTGTACGCGGGCTTGAAGACATTGTCATTAAATTTGCAAATATAATTTGGAGATAGAAAAGAATAAAAAATTATTAAATTAGAATGAGTAGAAACTGTTATCATCCCTGACAACTATAACGATCCACACTCTCTTAAACATAAAGCAGAAATGGCCTAAAGTACAAAAATGGGTCACTCACATTCCATACTGCTTTAAGTTTACACCACTCTTCATCAATCTTAATAGCTGTAGAGAGATTGCAGGCCAGTCTCTCATCAACGTATGTACGCATATTTTTATTTGGGAAGAGGTCTAAAGATCACACAGCAACCACAACACTCAAACGACAACAATCGAATTCCGTTTTATCTTAGAAAGTCAGAACATGAAATGCAATATGTGGTCTTACATTTTATTACTGAAAGTTTATTACGTTTCACAGACCTGTGTTCTCGAACCAGCGAAATATAAGGCAAAACTACTGACCTTAAGACATTAGAAATGCATTGTTTGTTCTTCCAACTACCATCGATCTGAAGTAAAGATGAGCGTATCGTATGTCAAATGTCTTTCCAAACTATCATGCCTAAATTAGGGCCTTTATATCGAGCCGCTTGCAATCAGGTGATCAGCGATCTAGTAATATCTCTCATATATATATATATATATATATATATATATATATATATATATATATATATATATATATATATATATATATATATATATATATATATATATATATATATATATATATATATATATATATATATATATATATATATATATATATATATATATATATATATATATATATATATATATATATATATATATATATATATATATATATATATATATATATATATATATATATATATATATATATATATATATATATATATATATATATATATATATATATATATATATATATATATATATATATATATATATATATAACTATCAGAACATTGCACCCCAAAATGAAATTTACCTGCAAAAATATCAATTAAAGAGTCCATGTTGTGCCCAACTGCCGAATTCAGAGTCCAGAATTGCGAATGTACACACAAGAGAAGCCATTCAATGCTAAATTATTAAATTAATGAAAGTAACTTTAGGCACGCTGCTCCAAACGCTAAGCCATTCTAAAAGTGTACTAGACTTTCATCAAACTGGACAATTTTCTGACTAATAAGGGATGATTTGGTTGCACAATTTTGCGAATTGGCATCACAATAAATCTCAAGTCAGTCATGGTTAGGGCACTGAGATCTTGCGTATCTTTCAACATGATTTTAAGAGACCTATTAATTCTATATTTACATGAGTCTAATTTCAGTATGGTTATATACACCAGATTTCAATAAGTGTTGGTGGAAATATATTACTGAAGGAAGATTTACATTTTCGGTAGACAATGATCTTACTTCTGTCAAATTCCAATACTTGCTGGTAATCATTTTTTTCTTAATTAAAACCTTATAGAGGGATTTTAGAATGTAGATTCTACCAAAAACACTTCTTTCATACTATAATTTAAAAGAATAATTTATCACCCCTGAATGTGATATATTAATTATTTGGATATTCGAAACTCTTCTTCCCTTCATGTAACCGTTTCCTCAGTTAGTGCAATTTTAATGCATGTTATAATATTTAATATGCCGCCCAACTTGTCTAGTGTGCAGCGTGTATGAGTGCGGATAGGGATGTCCTGGGTTCGAATCCCGTTTCGGGGAAAGATGTATTTTCTCTCTCTATCTATCCTGTCTTTTTCCTTTCCTTGTGTGAATGTGGAGTGAATGGTTGCCTACCCTATAAACGGATCCCTATGGCATGTGTGTAGAGCAAAGTCGTACTTTCACCTTCATGGTGCTCTGATTAAAACGAAAGGCGTTCCCAATCGACATAAAATTCGCATAGCCAAGGCATAAAGAGCTTGGCTTGTCCAAGTGTCATTAGTAACAAAAACACGCAATATCTTTTTCATAGGGAAAATATATTTCATGATGTCAATATTATTAAATTCATAGGGTTATAATAAAGACTTATGACGTTTAAATTTGACATAAATTCAGCTAAGCAAACTGAAACTAATGTATGATGTTGTTATAAAAAAGAAAAGAAAAGTTATAATTTTATGTTAAATACTTCCTCTTTTTCAAATTGAATATTATTTTGGTGTAATAAAAATGTTAGAAGGTTAATTTATTATATTTATTTTGAAGCTTATCTTCACACAGCCTTGAATGGAAAGGAAATCGCGTGCGTTTACAAAACGTTATTTTAATTGGCATAAAAGCTTCTTCTTATTGGTATATCCCTATGGCATGTGAGTACTGAAGAAGTCGGACTCCACACCAAAATAGGGTTCAGTTGGAAAAGTGGAGCAGCGCACCCCCATTTTGCTAGCCTGGCTGCACATGACAACAACAACAACAATCTATAATATAATATGACATAAGATAATGCACACACAATGGATTATAAATACTATATTTTGTGAAATAAAATGAGTAAGCTGCAAAACATTTATGAATTTCCTCCCTAATTACTTTTCTAAAATTTACAGATATTATTCTATCTCATCTTTAGACTCTTAAATTTTAAGATTATTTTGAGTTCTTTCAAGAACATGTAATATATAATTAGCAGTTGAATCGCGAAAATATCGTTTTTGTTCTTTTAAATATGCGGTTTCTTTGTTGGGAGTCAGAAACTGTTCCCAAGAAATCTTTGTATCCTTATTTTAAAAAGACTTACATGGATAAAGGGAAATGCTGAAAATTATTTCCACAATTGTTAGATTCTAAATTCTTAGAGTTTTTAAGAATATGCACAATAGAAAAGTTGCTACTTTAAATATTAACTTTTAAAGCATATTTCCCAAGAGCATTTCAAAATTGACTAAAAATATGCATCTATTATTTAAGAATGCTTCATACTCTATTTAAATGCCTAGAGAAGCTATAATTTATGAAAAGCGATAGTAAATATCTAAAAAGAACAAATGCGTAGAATAATAGAAGTAAAATAGACTTTATATTAAAATGCGCATTATTATTATTATATCACTCGTGTATTTACTGGCGAAATATTTGGAATACAAAAATACGATCAACAAAATTCTGCTGTCTAAATAAAACTGAAAAATTTTCTATATTAAAATTAAAATTAAATGTACAATTTCTATGAAATGAATGAAAATTGATAATATGTACAATCACACATTTCTAAGCATAATCATAAACATTTTGAAATATAGAACCTTGAATAATGTATATGTAAAAAATTTGTAGAATGTGTTTTGTAGATTTTTTTATTTATCTTTCCCCTTTTATTTTAACAAGGTTTTTTCGATTAACATCTAATAACGAAACAACTTTATATATGCATAAAGGAATAAATAAATCAATTCAATGAAAATAGATTAATTTTTAAAGGTATAGGATTATTAATTTTCACAGAAGATGATGATTAAATCTAAGCTATTTACTTACACTGATTTCTTGCCATCAATTCAGTATCATCAATTTAATTATATTTGAAATAAATTGTATTTCCCAAAATATGTAATTTGACCTAGACGTGCTGTTTCAAGGAATTTCTAAACCATTAAACATTTTGATATCCGAGTTTTGAATAAAATTCATAAACAGTTGAGCGTAAATTCTGAGAACTGATGAATCAATCAACAACAATAGACCCTTTAACTTTGTAACAGAAGTCAAAATTATTTTTTCCAGCGAAAATATTTTGGCATTGGTTCGGCTTATGACTATCCGAATGGAATGAAATCTCTTGTATAAAATTTCATTACTTCATATCAAAAGTAACTGCTAATTTCCAGTATTTGAACAGAATGGTATCCTCACAAAAAATATCACAGTGTATTTAAATTATTTCCTATAATTGTTTGTGCTGCATCACTCATGTTGCATGGTTCGTTGGAAACATATTCAACAATTTTAATATTAACAAAAAGTGAAAAGATAAAGAATAGCTTTTGATACCACTTCAATATATTCTTATCGCTTAATCCAAAATGTATTCTCAAAAAAAAAAAAAAAAAGATAGAGGATTCAAGTGATTTTAATAGGATTTTTATACCGAATGCAATAACTGTCATTTTATAGTTATTCAAAAAAATCCAGAATATATTTGTAAAATTATTTATTAAAAATAAATAGAAAAAAGTAATAAACTACGTTTTCATTATTGTTTGCAGAACATTTATTTTGAAACATCGTTAAGATATTTAAGTATTATTATATCAAGTGTTTCTTAAGGAAAATGTAAGTAAATGTTTGAATTTGGTTGTTAGATCATGTAAAAGAAAAAACGATATATTAAAAAACTGTCATGAATTGATTCTGCATGTGAATGGTTAAGGATAGATTAAAAAAAATTGTATATTTTGACATTTACTTAAGTTTGCACATTGATAGATTACTAAAATTTGCATATTTGTCGTTATACGGAAAGGCAGATTCTAATTTTCGGTTCACGTGGATATCTAGACAGTTCAGGTGGATATCTAGACAGTTCAGGTGGCTGTCTAGACAGTTCGGGTGGATATCTAGGCAGTTCAAGTGGATATCTAGACAGTTCAGGTGGATATCTAGACAGTTCAGATGGCTGTCTAGACAGTTCGGGTGGATATCTAGACAGTTCAAGTGGATATCTATACAGTTCAGGTGGCTGTCTAGACAGTTCGGATGGATATCTAGACAGTTCAAGTGGATATCTAGATAGTTCAGGTGGATATCTAGACAGTTCAGGTAGATATCTAGACAGTTCAGGTAGATATCTAGACAGTTCAGGTAGATATCTAGACAGTTCAGGTAGATATCTAGACAGTTCAGGTAGATAACTAGACAGTTCAGGTGGATATCTAGACAGTTCAGATGGCTGTCTAGACAGTTCGGGTGGATATCTAGACAGTTCAAGTGGATATCTATACAGTTCAGGTGGCTGTCTAGACAGTTCGGATGGATATCTAGACAGTTCAAGTGGATATCTAGATAGTTCAGGTGGATATCTAGACAGTTCAGGTGGATATCTATACAGTTCAGGTGGCTGTCTAGACAGTTCAGGTAGATATCTAGACAGTTCAGGTAGATATCTAGACAGTTCAGGTAGATATCTAGACAGTTCAGGTGGCTGTCTAGACAGTTCGGGTGGATATCTAGACAGTTCAGGTGGATATCTAGACAGTTTGGGTGGATATCTAGACAGTTCAGTTGGATATCTAAACAGTTCGGGTGGATATCTAAACAATTCGGGTGGATATCTCTACAAAATTTTCAGTATGTTTTCTGAGAATTATTTTTTTTTACACGAGAAAAATTCTAAAGGATATCAATAAATGAATGGATTTTGAAAATGTTTCGATAGAAAGTTAAGAAAATGTACCAATATTGAACAGAAAGATATTAATATACATAAATTACATTCCTAAGGTATTTGTCAGAAATTAGAAATGAATTTAAAAATATTGAAAATTTAAAACTATTTTAAATTATTGAAAGTTGAAAAATCTTAATGTACTCTCGCTCATCGTCACATATTACCTGAGTGTTAGTATATAAATATCTATATCGAATATATTATAGTTTTCTTTAAATGCAAATGATATTTTGCAGAGATGATTGTTTTGTTTCTTAACATTATTGACTACTTCTACCTTTTGCGTAGATTACACATGTAGAGGTTCTCTATGACCTGTTTGGAAACTCATAAAAGTGCTACGCAATGGGACAAGCATAAAATGATCATCAGGTAAAGGAAAACAAAGAAGCAAAATTTTAAAAAATATATTGGCATCAGACACGCATATTTGTGAGTTTATTTTATAATTTATGATAGCAATAATTTACAATCTAAAATACATTATATACAAAATGGTTGCATGAAAAATATTGAGACGGGAATAAGTGCAATGGATGTATTTTCTCCTCTCTCTCTCTCTATCCTGTCTTTGTCCTCTCCTTGTACGAATGGGTTGTGAATGGTTGTCTATCCTATAAATGGGTCCCTATGGCATGTGTGTACTGAGGAAGTCGGACTCCACACCAAAATATGGTTCAGTTGGAAAAGTGGAGCAGCGCACCCCATGTTGCTAGCCTAGCTCGCACACGCCAACAGCAACAACAACAACATTTGATAGTCTTATCTAATGATAAGATTATGAGTACTACTATCAATGCTAGAATGTATAATTTATTTATAAATCAGTAAATAAGCAGATATTTATATATAAATTCTTAATCGAACTTTATCAAATATTTATGCATCTTAATTGTGTCTCGTATGTTTTGGGGCAAACATTAGCTTCTAAGATTAGTGTCGATAGAAATATATATATATATATATATATATATATATATATATATATATATATATATATATATATATATATATATATATATATATATATATATATATATATATATATATATATATATATATATAATCACAAAACCTAACTTACATATATTATAAAATATACAAAATTTATATATTCTTATCTAGTTTACTCTCACGCATTTTAGAATGTGTAACTCACGTGAGTGGAGTTTAGAGTACTATAAAAATAACCTTATACAAAGAAATTTAAAAAAGTGTTTATTGAAAAATATCTATTCTTCAGGATAAAGCTAATTATGTATTTGCTGAATTTACAGTTGTTTTGTAAAACCATTTCAATTTTTATGAAACTGCTTTTATTCTAGTTACTAATATTTCCATTTATTAAAATTCGAAAATCTTTAATTATATGCTTTTCAGAGCATTAAAAGAACTTTTACTTAAATTATAACAGTTAGTGTAGTAAAAATTACATAATTTATATATATTTATACATGGATTATATTATTGGGGTTATATAATCCAAAGTTACAAGTTAAACTTACTTTTGCTGTTTAAATTTAAATCTTCTAATACATTTTTTATTTCAGTTTAACAATGCTACAAATTAACTTCTTCATTCAAGATATTTTTTAAATATTAGGCCAAATGATATAAATTATGTTTAAGAAGGACATTTGATTGGAAAACATCGTAAGCATTAAATACAGTTTAAAAATGTATTCAAAAACAAAAAATATACTTTGCTCACAATAAACTTAAGTATCATTAACATTAGAAAAAGTAAATAATGAGTAGTAATATGTAAGAGCTAGGAATCATACATATTTAACATTGTAAGCTAGAAATATTATTTTAATAACAGAAAAATTATTAGTGTACAAAATATTTGATAATAAAAGATTATTTTATAAAACTGATTTTATTAATTAATATATAATTATTTTATGTAATTAATCAACTTTTTATATAATTAATAATCATTTCGAACAAGTAAAACATATAAATTCATTAATCTGGTTATATATTAATATTCTGGTTATATTTTAATTTAAAAATCAAAATATGGAATTGCTTAAAAATCTGTGATGAGTTTCTTATCTTTCGAATTTAACTTTAAAATTTATTGAAATTTAAAATTCTCTGAAAAATCTATAATAATCAAATATTTATGATCAAATAATATAACTTAAAAGCAATACAGAAAATAATGTATTTTCATAAATATATTAACATATTTAATGCTTATTATGTCACATTTTTTAAAATTTAATAATGTTAATATCAATTAAAATTCTGAATTGACTTGCTAAAGTTTATCTAATTTAAAAAACTCCGTTGAATACTAATTTACTGAATAATAAACACTAATTTTATTAATTTATTGCTGTGTATTATTAATTTTAAAATCAGTGTTTGAAGTTTAAAAAACTGAAATAATTAAGAAATTATTAATAAATACAAATAATTGATGGAAATTCATCTTTTAAAATTACATTATATCACATTTTAAATCAAAATTATTCTACTTTGAATTATATATTTTATTTTTGAATTCAGTAACGTTTTTTTAATTCATTTGTAATCTTTTTTATTGTTTTTTACAAATAGTATTCTATAAGATACGAAAACTGAGAACTCTGCTAAGATAATATACTCATAAATTTTTTATATTTAACCCTATTATTTAATATTTCTGTAATTTGTTAAATTTTAATTTATTTCAGGAACTTTTATTGTCCTTTTAAAACATATAACTATGCCTTCATCTATAAGGGTTTATATATATTTTTTGGCTTTTTGAGTAAACGATTAATTTTCTTGATAATGTACACAATTTTGAAATCAAAATTATAAATAATTTATAATTTTATACTTAAATACCATTTAATGTGATTAATTATATCTTAAGATACACACACAATTATATGGTAAAACATTTTACTTATGTAAGATTTAATTTAGTAACTGGATACTGAATCTAAGTTTTTAATTTTAAATTTATTTTTTAATATATTTTATTACACATATATACATTTAATAGCTGGAAGTTAAGCTTTTAATTAAGGAATAGAAATAGTAATAATTTAATTTTTTTAAATAATGATTCTTTTGTATTTATCTCGAGAGCATTATGTATGTGTAACAATTATTTTAATTTTTACGTTCAGTACTTTATGAAATTCTTTCTTGTTTGAAATTAAATTTTGAAAATATGTGTATTGTTAAAAAACTAACACATTTTCTAAAAATTGAAAAGCTTATTATATTTTTTCTAAAATATCATGAATTTGTCAGTATTAGGAAACATCTTACTGGAAAATTATATTTTAATAGATAAAATAATTTTGAATAAAAACTATATTTTCGCCAGTATAAACCTAACATATAATCTATGTACATTTTAAAAATATTTTTATGCTTTAAAAATACCTTATACATGTTTACATCAATAATAATACTGATGTGCTACCTTTTATGCTTATTCACATTGTAAGATAAGATATTATTACAGAATGTGTTTATGTTTTCGAAATTGAATACCATGTGCGTTTGATAAATGCAAAGAAACTGTTATCTTTTTTTTGAAACAATATCTTACCTTTTTGCTGCCTATTTTATATCATTATTTCATCTCTGTTTGCATTTTTGCATTTATTCTGAAATACATTATTTCTTTTTAAATATATTCTATGCCATTCAAATTTCATCTTTAGCTGTTATTTTTCGTGACTCAAATAAATAAGAATGATAAAATAAATATTTCTGAAAAATGTCTATTGACTTAAAATAACAAAATAAATGTAATTTGTTTTGATATTAATAACTCTTATTAAATTTCCTTATAAAAGTCAAGTTATTTAGTAATACACATTTATCTACAATTTTGTAAAACGAATCTTTAGTATAAGAAGAATCTTTATTTAAAGGTTCTTTATTTAAAAGAATCTTTATTATTTTTTTAAAAAATGATTTCTTCGTATTTGTTTCGATAGCATTATGTATGTATAAAAATTATTTTCATTTTTACGTTCAGTACTTTACGAAATTCCCTCTTGTTTGAAATTAAATTTTGAAAATATGTGTATTATTAAAAACTAACACATTTTCTAAAAATTGAAAAGTTTATTATATTTTTTCTAAACTATCATGAATTTCTCAGTATTAGGAAACATCTTACAGGAATATCATATTTTAATTGATAAAATAATTTTGTACGGAAAATTTATTTTCGCCAGTATAAACCTAACATATAATCTATGTACATTATGCAAGCAGATTAATATAGTAGACAAAAAGCATTTAATAAAAATTATTTTAAAGTATTCCTTAGAGTTGTAATAATTGGTTAGAAATATTTTGTGTTCAGGGTCACAAGCTTATGAATTGGATAATGACTCGGTTGAAATCTATCGAGTTGAAACGAATTGTACACATTTAATGTTAAAAATCAGTATCTATCCAATATCTATCCGGTACTGTACGTAAACATTGAGAATAATATAAAAAAACAAGCTTGTATATTATTCTTAACGATTTTTGCTCCAAAATTTGCAATTTTCAAAAAGCTTTTAAATATCACGAGGAATTTGGCTGCGTTAAGGCTTTTATACAAATTAAAATATGTTTTTGTAAAAGTATTTACATTATTAAAAAAGACTATTATAAATGAAATTGTATAAATTAAAAAAAAACTTATTTTATCTTTAAAGTAAAAATTATCTATTTCTATCTTTCATATTCATATTTAACTTCGCTTCTAATTTAAAAAAATTGTTAGTATTCTGAAGAACAATTATTTGAGGTAAACTCCTGAACAATTATTGATTTCATTGAGAACATTTAGCATACAAAAACAAACTCATCGTATTTGTAAACTTCAATTTTAAATGAAGGCTTTTTGTTTCTTTTATATAATAAATATACAAAAACTTTGCATTGAAATTAAGCTGAAACTAAAAATTTCATGATTCATTTAAATAATTTCATTATTTGTTACATTCATTTTTTTATTTTCTTCAAGAATTACAAAATTTAAATCCAAAATATCAGTATCGTGCAGTAATTTTTGGAGGAGGTGTTTTTCTGACACAATTAGGCAATTTCATTAGATGTAAATAATCCTTTATCATTAAAATTTACACTATAATACGTTTTTGAAACTCCAATGCCTAAATATCATTATAAATTAATACTCAAAGTATAAATAAATAAATATATATAAATAACTATATATAAACTATGAATGTGAGTATTTTTTATTAGATATTTTAGAGTAAATTAAAGTGATATTAGTGAAATATATTTTCTCATGTTATGGAATATTGTATAGAGCTTCATATGATTTGAGAAATTAATTTAAATCAAGCTCATGTGTTAATATTTTGCCTAATATGTATGTGTGTATGCTTTTCATATAAAATGAATGTACAATATTTGTGATCCATATGATTTAAAATTTCCTGTAAATTCTGTAAATTTTAAATATGTGATGAGAATTCATATGTATCAACATCATATATATATATATATATATATATATATATATATATATATATATATATATATATATATATATATATATATATATATATATATATATATATATATATATATATATATATATATATATATATATATATATATCGTATTTTTACCCATATGTAAAAGCCGACCAACTTGTCTAGAGTTCAGCGTGCGTGATTACAGATAAAGAAATCTTGGGTTCGAATCCCGGTTCGGGCATGGATGTACTTTTCTCTCTCTCTATCTATCCAGCTTTCGTCCTTTCCGTATATGAATGTAGGTGTGAATGGTTGCCTACCCTATAAACGGGTCCCTATGGCATGTGAGTACTGAGGAAGTCGGACTCCACACCAAAATAGGGTTCAGTTGGAAAAGTGGAGCAGCGCACTCCATATTGCCAGCCTAGCTGGCACACGACAATGAATGAATGAATGAATGAACCGATATGGAAAGCAATAATGATATGTAACTGTGATTTTACTGATAAATACTTCCTTTATCTATTTATTGATATTTTTTTAAAATTTCGGTATTTAAAAATGTTAACTTTTGTGAAATGTGAAATTCGAATTCGACTTAACTTTATACATCCGAAATCAATGAACTCTTAAAGACGTATGTCATAGGCACCTACGTAGCTATGAGGAAAGCTCTTTGACTCAACTAGCCGTGTACAGATTAAAGTTAATCAGTAAATAGTCTGAATTTTCTGTCTGAAGATTAGATGTAAAATTAATAGATTTCATGTAAATATAATCATTGTATGTGACAAAGTCAGCATCCTCTCGCTTGATGATTGGAGGAAAAACAAACAGTCAACATTTTAAATATGATTTTAGGTAACGTAACTGAGATCAATATTTGTGTTTTTTTTTCAAGATTTGAGACAGCATTCAAAGAAAAATATTTAAAGCAAATAAATGTAGAAATATTGTAAATGTTGCTTTAAAATCTTTGAAGAGGTATAACTTTCTGATCCATTTAAAATCGTGGTGAAGGCCCTCATAAATCAATGAAATGTAGTCTCATGAAACATTCCTTCACTGAATCAAACTGATTGATATTTCTGTCTGCGGACTTCCTCAGAGTTTCTTAGCTGCACGTTCGACCGCAGGAAATGACGGGATGCACACACACTCATTGAAAACGAAGATAGCGAGAGCGTTTTCCGGAAAGTTCTTGAATTGAGGAACATCCATCAAAGTTGGAGCCGTATTTCATTTTCTTCTGCCTATATTAAATTCTCCAAAATCGAACTCTGGAATAAAAATATATTGAAAGATATCTCTATTCCATGATATTTTAATTTATCGAAATATTAGATTCTATGAGGCAATGTGAAATTCTTATTAGAAATATCATAAAAATGTTCATGGATAATTCTATTTGAATGTCTTTAAATCATGTGCATTTGATGATTTAAATTATATTTCGAAATTTTAATTTTAACAAAACTTTTAGAATCTAATCGGTATTGTATTTTATTAAATTTAATATGCATCTTGTTTTGTTGCAAAAATATTTTGCTCGCATTGTTTTTCTGATAACTGAAAATTTTTTTCATATATTTATGAAGTTCTATATTTAAGCTCATAATGAAAATAGAACTATAATAAATGATGATAAAATTATAATCACAGATAGTAATTTCTATGAAATTTTTGTATTTTTTGCGTTTATAAAGAATTTAAAAAATGATTCCTTAAAATTTTTTTTATTTATAATTTTTTATAAGCATTAATATAAGACTTTATTTTAATGAAAAAATTTTTTGGCTGGGAGCTCCAGTGGCTCAGTAGCTTCACGCCGCTTCTCGTAAGCCCAGCAAAGTGAAGCATCATTTACCGCGGGCAGTGGTTAGGAGGGTGACCACGGTGTACTCTCCTTCACTGGGTTTCTGGAACTCCGTGGGTTGGGGACGTGTCCACGTTAATCTGTGACGTCCAAAGTCCTTCCGCTGATGTGGCGTGGATGGGGAGAGGAGGGTGCCAGCTCAGGTGTGGCCTCGTCACCTGACCGTGGTTCAAAATGACGAGGCACCTTAAAGAGATCAAAGTCGTACTTTCACATTCGTGGTGCTCTGATCCAAACGAAAGACGCTCTCTTTTGACTTAATTCGCACTGCCAAAAATCCAATTCCTGGAACTCAAGACAATCCAGCAGACCACTATATTGCGGAAAATGATATAGTAGTAGATAATAGCTGTAGTGCGAAAGATTTAGTGCGTTTAACAAATAGTTTATCCCATGCGTCAGAAAAGGCTGATATCCTATTGTTAATCAACAATATAGAAAAAAAGATAGGTAGTATGGATAGTGAAATAACAAAGCACTACTGTCAATCTACACAAGATGGAACCGAATGCAACAATTATCGAAAGATGATAAATGATTATAGAAATGGTATCATAAGACTAGATCTAAAAAGTAAAATAAGGTCTTTAGTGCAAGATATCATTAAACAAGATACGAGCTGCCAACCACAGGATTTCTATAAAGTAAATGAAAACTATCGAGAAAATAGTGATTACCAAAGGGTGCAAGACATATTTACTGTAAGAGCCATACAACATCAAGACTTTTCTCAAGAAATAAGTAAAATTGTCCCTGGGGCCTGAGCAGCTACCAGGCGCATCGGTAGGCGGTGGATCACCGAACGTCCTGTAGGAATGACAGGATAGCCTTGAATATAGAATCAGAGGCCGCGAACCAGCTCCCGTAAACCCTGGTGTTATGCGTTCCGTGCCTAGGGCTAATTGGCACCGCAGTATTGGTGTCTTAACGGAGCCTCTAGTTGCCTGGCAAACTTCTAGAGTAATTTGCCTTGCCCAGTATCTCAGGCAATGCTGGGTGGACTTATATTACCTGAGCTTATAAATTGTTATCTTGTGGCTGAAAAGACACAAGAAATAACAATCCTTCCTGCATCTACAGGTGATGCCTCTGAAGTTGACCTTGCTGAAAAAGACAAGTGAACTCAGAGGCTGTCTTGTAAAGGGGCAGTAATGAATCCTTCACTTGAGGTAGAAATGACCTCCAAACCATCTTCTGGTGAAAGTCAGGAAGCTATCCCTAGTATGACTGACTCTCTGACCAGATGGGACTATTTCAGCAAGACCCTATCTGCTGGAAATGTCATACGCAAGAGGAAACGGCAGAGCATATCATTTATGAATGCGAGGCTCTTGCCCTCCCTAGATTAACCTCTTTAGGCATCATCGATACTAGAGAGTTACACCTAGACTCCATTAAAGGGTTATCGGACTTTATTAATAAAGTGGGTGACCCGAGCAACTGGAACTAGGAAACATTGGGTTTGGAGTTAATGGTACAAAATGCTGATAAAAGCAGAGGTGCCCAATGACATACAAACCCAATTCTAAGAAGAAGATGAAGAAGAAGTAAAATTGTCAAAGATGAGCCCATTTCAGGTAATAGTAAATTAAAATCTTTAATTCCATAGGTCGCTGGTTCGGCTTCGGCTCGACGGAAAATGTAGAAGCCGTCCAACTAACTAATGAATTCAAATGGACTGTATATTTTAATAAAAACAACATTTATTCAAACATAACAAAACATTAAAAAGGGATAGCGGAAATGTTACAGCTACTCTCTTTCAAAATTACGTAAACAGCTCCCTCACTTGGGTGAGTAAGAGCGCCATGTATATGATAAGGTAGGTCTTAATAATTATATTTACATAAAACAAATTTATTATACTTTATCTTTCTTTTTCAGAATTCATTGCTTCTTATATTACAGTACTTAAGAAATATAAGATTATGATATCCGTGAGAAATCGGAAAAAAAGACACTGAAACTACTCTTGCTAATTTTTATCTTATGCTAAACAAATTTTTGTACTCCTTGATTATAAACTAATTTTACTTATATTATTTAATATAAATAAAATTATAATTTTACTTATAGCCAAAGCTCCATACAACATCTGGCTCAGTGGTGGCGGCATAGTGACATAACAACAACTAAAATAGTACAACATCTTACTAATTTGAAAGCCAGTACCATAGTCTTCCGGTGGGTGCCATCTCATGGTAATGTGTATGGGAACGAAGTGGCGGATCAGTTAGCCAAGGATGGAAGCCCACAGAATAACATCATTGGAGACTGCTTGTCGTTCTCAGAGCTGACCTCTAGAGTTAGGATGGCTATCAATGCTACTTTTAGGGATTCCATTCCTACCCACGAATGGTACACATGCAAACATCCTGGTTCCGCACTAGTGGGTAAACACAAGAAATATAGCCAAACGGCTCTGACAAGACTGCGAAGTAGCCACCTGCTTGCTCAGAGACACGTCTCTGGTACCAAGGTCTAGTCTCTCTGTCCCAAATGTCGAGTGGTTTTGGACTCCCCATCTTATATATTTTAGTGCATTGGGTGTGAGAGAGGGGACATGGAGTTGAGACCGGAGGTGGTTCTTGAGAGACTGACTATTTTCGGATTCAAGGGGCTGGTGTTATGGTACTGTCACGCCAGTCGGGAATAAGCAACAACAACTTATATTATGTTTTTCATTAAAGACTCTAAGTATTTTTATTTCAATAATCACAAAACAAGTAAAATTATTTAAAATAATTTCTCAGAAGTCTGTGGAAATTTGTAAAAATATAAAATTTACTGACTTGTAATTTAAAATTTACATTGACTGCTAAATAAAGTATTTTCTAATTTTCATATCATAAAATACCCTCTTTGAATACATATAGCTTCTGGGTTAAAATTACCAACAATTTTTAATTCTGTAATACAAAATATTCAACTGGTATAGTATATAATTAAAAATTTTCATATTGTTTTTGAAATTAACATAATAATTACAATTAATGGAAGAAAAATTGTTCATTATTAATGTTTATCTTGTTAAGGATGATGATACGATTGTTTGAATACAATCATTTTTAAACAATATAAATCATATTTTGTATGACATGCATTAGAAAATCATATCATTGCTTCAAGTACATTTATAAGAATATGCAATTCTTAACCTCTATATATACTGGGAATAATTTAAATTATTTATATTTTCTTATTGTTAATTTAAAACAATTCATTCACATATATAAATTTCGAATTTATATCCTTGCAGAATCATCTGCGTAAGAATAACGTCATTGGCAACCAGACTATTCAGAACAAGATACGTCTTGTCTCAATATGCGTACGCATTCCAACGTTGTTCCATTCACAGGAGCTGAAATTTTACAATGCTCTCTTAAAAATTGTTGCAATTCCAAAAATAGAAACTTTAGAATGCACGTAAGATATTCGAGGAAAATTATTCCCTAAAAGTCGTTGCCATTCCCAGGAATAGCAATTTTCAACCCGCGTGGGAGATATGAGAAAAATATTTCTAAGAAGTTGTTGCCATTTCCAGCAATAAAAGCTGTGCAAAGCACATGGGAAATACGAGAAAAATTATTTCGCGGAATTTGTTGGCATGCCCAGGATAGAAAATTGTACAACAAAATATCAGGAAAACGAAATCAACAAATCAAGGTCATTCGGCGATCACGTGATATGACGTCACATCCTGTCACGTAATGAGATCACTCTCCTAAGAGCCATAGCACTTCCGCCCAGCGGTTTACGCAGCTTACTAAAAAATGAATAAAATCTGTTGCACATTAAATGATTTTGATTAGTAATATCACTATAGAGTTCTCAATATATCATTATTAATTTTCATCTTTCTAAATTACTGAGAATAGAAACTAGTATAGATGTTTTTAAGGTAGATATTTTTTGTAACGAAAATTTTTTATAATTTTTTTGATTTTGTGTATTTATAATTTGAATATTTCTCTCTTTATTCGTTTT
Source organism: Latrodectus hesperus (assembly GCA_037975125.1). NCBI lineage: Eukaryota > Metazoa > Arthropoda > Arachnida > Araneae > Theridiidae > Latrodectus > Latrodectus hesperus. Next base: position 116,511,381 of record CM075852.1, read on the forward strand.
ATAATTTCAAATAAAAATAAATTCAATTTTAAATTTCATACTGTTTGATAAATTTATATAAAAAATTTACTCAAATAAATTAAATTTTAATTTTAATCTTTGAAATTTGAAATATGAAAGAAAAAGTTATAAGTTGAATGTAAGCAATTTATTTTGCTTAAGATGCACATCATTGATATTAATAAGAAAAGAAGTATATTGATACACTAAAATTTATATGAACCAAAATTTTACAGCATTCATATTTATGTGATGTCAAACATATACATCCTAAGGCAAGAAAGGCGAACCTTTTTGAGGTATGGTCGAATTAGTGCCTGCTTGGGGATCACTAATGTTCATTTGTACCAGATTTAAATTTAAAAATTTTTAGCTGATATTTTTAAAAGTGAAGATCTTTAAAATTCAGTTCTCTTAAAGAATATAAAATGGATGTAGTTTGACGATTCAAGAATTTTCAGTGGGGTTAAAAATTCAAATTGCTAATGATCAAACTGAAAGTTATAGACAGCATTAAATTGCTTTTTGTGTCAATGCAATGCTTGAAAAAGAACAAATAGAATATAAATTATTCATACGAATTAAAAAATACTACGAAAACAAAAAAATGATTGCCTAGCAATTGTAGGTCAGCTAAAAATTATAACATTGATCCACTATTATAACACTATAAATTATAACGGTGACACACTTACAAATACTGACCCACTAATGTGGATCAGTGTCAGACCCACAGGTCATAGCTCCGCCATCTCTGTCTTAAGGTATTGGAAGTATGTCAGTTACTTATTTTTGATAAGTATTGACAGAGAAAACAACCTATTTTGGAGAACTTTTGAAGAACCATGGAGAAATCTGAACTTGTGGAAAGTTAGCTACAACTTTCTTATGCTTATTAAGTTATAGCTTATTATTTTTTATGATTGATCAGCCATAATCATAAAAAATTTATATATATATATATATATATATATATATATATATATATATATATATATATATATATATATATATATATATATATGTAATTTTTAAACAACTAAACAAAAAAATAGTCCTGCTGGCGTTCAATTAAAATCATGATTAAAATAAAAATCTTGGTATAAGATGAAACATATATTTTGAATTTATCCCTTGATATTAAAAACATTCAGGGCCCCTTAAGTAATTTTTTGAGGAAGACGCTGATTAGTTATTAAACTCTTAAAGGGAGCATTACTAATCTTCAAATCTATAAAGAGCAATGGTATTTATAAAGTAACTTTAATTATATTCTTCTTCTTCTTCGAGTTGGTTTTGTACGTTATTGGGCACCTCTGCTTTTATCAGCTTTTTGTACTAGTAACTCAAAACCCAATGTTTCCTGGTTCCAGTTGCTCGGGTCACCCACTTTGTTAATAAATTCCGATAACCCTTTAATGGAGTCTAGGTGTAACTCTCTAGTATGGATGATGCCTAAAGAAGTTAATCTAGGGAGGGCAAGAGCCTCGCATTCGTAAATGATATGCTTGGCCGTTTCCTCTTGCGTATGACATTTCCTGCAGATAGGGTCTTGCTGAAACAGTCCCATATTATGGAGATGTTTTCTGAAATAGTAGTGCCCAGTTATGAAGCCTACGATTAAACGTATCTTCTGCCTAGAGCATCTTAGCATTTCAGAGGCAATCCTCATTGATGATCCACAGATCATACTTTTAGCGTGGGTTTGACCAGGAGTGTTGAGCAAGCTTCATACATCTTCCGTTTTTCCCGCTTAAGAACATTGGTTTTTACGGTCTTCAAATATATCCCACAAAAAGGTTCTGCACCAATGGGAACAAAAGACGATCTAGAACTTTTTCTTAATCGCAGTTGGTAGATATAATGGATATTGGCACATATTTTGGTCCGAACTCCACTACTGATAAGAACTTAGATAAGATACTCTTACAGAAAGATTGACAATTTTATCCGATCTTTAATGACGGGAATAAAGGCTTTCATAAGTGTATTCTAAGCAAATCTTAATTTTAATCAGTAATTAGAATTTGCAATGATTGAAAAGATAATTCTTGTTTTTGATGATTTTGATGATTGATGACTGTTGTTACACATAATTTACTTTCAACTATTTGAAGTTAAGTATTGAAAAAGTGAGTTCTGTAATTCATTTTAAGTTACGATCCTTTAAATTAGCGTAAATGTTCTTGATCAACAAAAATGTTTGTTCCATTTTGCTATGATTCGTGATAGATATAGTGAAAAATTACTTTCATAGCAATTGAAATTAAGCTAAAAAATACTCTTTTCATTTTAATAATTTAAAATTACTTCTTATATAGTCTTCTTTAACTAAAAGTAAATATAAATACTCTATTTAGATATTAAATTTACGTTTATACTTTCTGATTAAAATTATTGTGCAGAATTTAAATTATAAAATTATTTTTGAGTTTAAATATACACTGCTTTTTGAATATTACGAAAATCATTAGAACATTCGAATTACATTCACACTCTTTTGAAAACATCATTAATTCCCCCTCTTATTAAATGTGGTTTTAGTGGTTTGCTTAAATAATTTTACTTTATTTTTAGTAAATATTTTTATTGTTTACTAAAAATATTTTTGCTTCCTTAATGCTTTTCTAACTTTACTGTAAATTTAAAATAATGTTAATGAAATGCTTAGACTATAATGGAAAATATGTTAGGTCAATCGATATATTTTCAGTTAATTTGTTTAAAACATTTATACATAAAGCAAATAAAATATGAAAATTCACTTCTTGAAACACTTTTATTTATTTTTCTTCACAGAAATTGGTAATAATAATTTGGATACACTCTTCTCTCATTTATATTGATAGGATGGTACTTTTGGATGTAGTTTCGTTTGTTGTCTATGACGTTATTTGAACTATCTTCATTTTTATACTGACAATATTTTTTTCTGATTTTTTACTGATTTTTTTCTTTTAACTAATGAGCTTTGTTTTCGAGAGTTTTCTCATACTTAGAGCTGAAACAAGGTGGTAGAATGGTGAATACCTTATGTTGCTTAATTCTTGAACTGGTTTGAAAATGATTAGGTGTTGGATTGTAAGAAGATTTAACAAAGAAGTTTTTAACATAATCTTTTTGCAACTGTGTTGGAATATTCTCTTATACTTATTTATTTTATTAGTGTTTTGGGTAAAAAATAAGCAATAATAATTCTTATATTTCAAAGACAACATTAGTTTATGTCTAAATTATTTTATGTCTCTTTTTAATTATTTTGTTGGACTAATTTCTTGAATTCAAATATTTTAACAGTGTTTTGACTCTAACTCTAGTTCGGATCCATTAACACTTTTACGTTACTTTTCTCTAGTATTTAATAAATTTCCCATCGATTACACAAAGTAATTGCTATGCATAGAATGCTTTTACAGTTTTATGGGATTATTCTCATAGTTAATCATTTTGCGCAAGTGTTAGTTATTTTCCTAAATAAGAAATTTTAGCTTTTGTTTGACTGCCTGGGAACATCTTACAGTTTTATCGGATAACTCTACAATATTTATTTTGCCAGTGTTTCAAGATTATACAAAAGTTGCTTATTTTAAAAAGCAAAACACTAAAATTAAATGCATATTTTCACACCACAGTCTGAAGCTCTTTAACAGCTTCATATGGTTATTTTCTTATTTGTTTTTCCAATGTATTGCCTTAAAAATAAGTAAAAAAAATACTTTTTGTTTAATTTCAAAACAAAGAACTTGATATCTGTTTTAACACTACAGCATACAGGTTCTTTTAACAGTTTTATAGAATTATTTCTTACAGAGTAAGCATTTTAATTATTTTGCATTGTTTTGTTTTAAAAAATCATAAAAGCAGCATAATTTATTGTTTATTTTTAAAATGAAGCACTGGCTATCTGTTCTAATATTATAATCTGGTATCACTTACGGTTTTATCGGATTAGTTTACAAATTAAGGTAGGCAAAAATAATTGCTTAGTTTTAAAACAAAATTTTCGCTGCTTGTTTTGATTTCACTCCCCTTGTATGTTTTGATTAGGGCCACTTTACTTTTAATTGGATCATTTTCGTAAATTTAACAATTTTGGCATTGTCTTAAAAATAAACAATGTTTGTTTATTGCTATTTATTTACAGTTTGACGATATTTTGACCAATGGAATACATTTTCATTTTGATTACTTCATCAATGAATTTAAAGCAAGTTATTTGGATTTAATAAATGGGTATTTCTATACAGATATTTTTAATAACTTTTTCTTATATATTTACTTTTTAGATTCAAAATATACTTTTATAGTGTAGTTTAAAATGTAGATGAGAAATGCTTGCACATGTTTTCGATTATTCTAATTTCAGTTCATCTCGCATACAATATTCTTATTCTATTAAACTAATTTTTTTCATTATATGATAATTCACTTCAATTCGATTTGTCATATTTTGAAAATAGCTTTATCAGCTGTTGTGAGAAATATAGTATTTGATAATTTCCCTTATATCATCATTTATTTGTTACAGCTTATAGGGTTTCTCTCTTTTGTGTTAACGCATTGTTGACCTTTTGAAATTAAACTTCAACGTTTATTTATACAAATCTCTGTTTGCAAATGTTGCCAAAATCTACTGGAGTAATAATTAGTTTTGAGCGCAATTTCAGTTCTATAAATACTAATCACGAATTGATGCATTTTATGAAACTACTCACTTCTATGTAAATAACTTTCTGTGAACCCTTTAGTTTAATAGTTGTAATATTATTCGTGTATTAATTTGTATTATCATTTGTGTACGTAATACGGTATATTATTACTATAAAAATAAATTTAAACAATAATAATTAAAAGTAATAAAATATTTTATAAAACATGTTTTAAATATAATTTATTTATATATCCGTTGATTGTAGATCATCTTAGACAAATAAACTCAATTCATAATGGTAAATTTGTGGACAGAAAATTGAATAATAAAGCATAACATTTTTTGTGCATAATAGGGCAAAACGAAAAACAAGGAAATATTAAGTTATGATTCATTTTTACGATAGTTAGGTTGGTTTGAAAACGCAAAGCTTAAAACATTTTTCGATTATACATATCACAAAATGCGATAATTCTATAATATAACGGAAATAAAGAGGCTGGAGAAATTCAGAAGTTAAAGTTGATTCTCTTTTATTAATGTCAAAAATAATTCAATCCTAATGTAAATAGTCTTATCTTTGATTACGTCATTTCGGTTTTAAAATATTATATTGCTCTATAAAAATAGCGATGATTATTTTGGGATTTTTCTATTTATTATATTATTTTCTATTTATTATATTTATTATATTATATATACTTCTATTTATTATATTATTTTTTATGATATTTCTGAATTTAAATAATTTACTGTGAAAATCTGTGTAAAATCTTCAGATTGAAATTAAAGTTAAAGTTTATTCATGAAAATAAAGCGCAACTCAAAAATCCTTTTCACAATAACCGGAAATATATTACAGTTTTTAATTTTTGAGACACAAAACTAAGAACGATAACGAAATTTCAAAATATTTTTAAATTCTAAAAAAGAATAAATGTGGTACATGATTTACTGAAATGGTAATTAACTGAAAATGTTATTAACAACATATTAAAATTAAAATTTTTGTCTTTTCAAGAGGTTGTCTAGTTTTATTTTATATTCTTATACTCACATATGTGTTAAAACAAAGGTTATTTTCTCAGCAAACAAATGTTAAATATCATAAGCTATGCACAAAACATGTCAAAATGCTGCTCCAGAAATTAAAATGAAATACTTTAAATTTAATAACTATTAACAGAAGCTAAAATCTTTTATTCTATTGGGCTGTCCAATTTAAGTGATTATATATTAAATTATAGGTTCATTACTATTTCTTGTCAAATAATTTTATATTACTTTAGGCATTTCATATTAAGTAATGTAAGATTGAGTTATTTTGTGATGAATGCGGCATTTTTTTTACTGCCTTCAGGGAAATTGCACCACGTGATACTGATTGCATGACGTGTGGACATATTAGAAATTAGGTTATCCTGGAATATTCTCGCTGTCATGATAGGTAAAACGTGTCATTTAATTAAGTTTCTATCATAAATTAAACGAAAATTTTATTTCTTCTTTATACTGTTGTGCAAGGGGTTAACTGTTTGATTAAAATTTTTTTCTTTGGGGATACATAAATATGGCCCATTATTTGTGAGGACATCCAAATGTTTTTAAAATACTCTTTGGGTGTTAGAAGAGAATATCTGCTACGTTGTATAAAAATAAGAAATATTTACCTGTTTTTATACTAAAGATGGTAACATTTTGGAAGAGGAACAAATTTTGAGCAATTAACCTGTTGCTTATGTCATAGAAAACAGTTAGTGAAGTCACAGAATTTATTTAGAGTTAAAATTTTGGAAGTTAAAGATTTGATGTATAAAACCGTCATTTTTGTCAATGTCATAAACAACATGCGACAAAAGAGAAACTAATATTCAATTGAACCCGTAAAACTAGCGCTTTGTACTTAAATTGACAAATTATGACATATATTACATAATAGAGCTCACATTTTTAGTTAATCGTTTATTCAAATATACATATATAAAATAAAACTAGCAAAGATTTTGAAAAATATTTAAATCATTAGTAATTAAGAGCAAAGTGCGAGAATAAACTTCAATTTCATAAAAAAAATACTTATTTCTTAAATATCATAATTATTATTTATTTACACATTATATATAATAATGATAAGAAGTATATCAATACTAAGACATAAAACCTTACCTTTGATGCATCATAAGAAATAAAAACAATATATGCTTACCCAACAAAAATTACTAACATCATTTATTATGTTTTATATGACTGACTTACTCAGGAATATTTTCTACATCATTCTTAGTTGGCCAAATTTTCCTTTGTATTTCCCATTGTTTCTTATTTATACGAAACTATATTCCCGTTTTCAAAGAAGAAAATGCTTTAACGAATATTTAGTCAGAACTAAATTGCTGGCAAATTAATAAGCTGAAACTTGTATCATTGCAGTATAGTTTTGTTATTACTTTTTAATAAAAAATAGTAGAGTAAAATTTTTTGTAAACTCTTTTCATAACAATTAAGATGGGATTAAATCTTACTTTATATTAAATTTTCTATAATGAAATATTGTTTTATATAAATAGTTTTTCATAGGGTTTTTGATTAATGGAAATAAAATAAATATTATTAATTTTTCTGAGTTTGAAAGGTATATTACATGCATAAAAATATAAAACAGAGAAATATTAATCTCTTTTAAACACTCTGACTATTTGCATGTTTATCAATGATAAATCTTCTTTTAGTATTATTATAATTGAAATCTAAAAGTTTTATATTCTTAGAAATACACTTGAAAAGGAAAATATATCATAATAAAAAATTTTATTTTTGATGAATACATTTATCTTTTTGATTTTTTCATTATATGTTTAAAAGCAAAATTTCTCCTTGTAATTTACATTTGATATAATTATTTCAATTTCGGAATGTTTGGGATAGTAAACATGAAGCAAATTCAAAAAAATGAAAATTAGATACAATGCTGAATATGAATTACTTTTTATCGTGTTTATTGCTTGTAAATTGTAATTATAAATTTAATTTTACTTCCATGATGATTCTGGCCTTTTTTTCAAGAAGACAATCGGTATAGCATTCCTAAAAGTATTTGTTTCTAGTAAGTATTGTATATATATATATATATATATGTATACCCTGGACATATTAGTCAATTAATTAGGGTAATTTTAAATAATTTTCTCAAGCTATCTTTTAATAACAATGGAAATTTGATTGCAAATTTCTTTTATTTCATGGCTATGACAAACTTGAAGCTAAAACGTGATATTTTGCATTATTTCGAATGATAACAAGGGTAGTAAATTAATTGTTTTATTAGTATACAGTATAATAAATAAAATAGAGCAAAAAATAAATTTTTTGAACGTAGTTCAATTGCTAAATATTAGTTTTGCCCAAATTTGTCATGAAAAAGTAAGTAAAATTGATTCACAAAATTTGTAATAACGTATCCTCATTTCTTACCTCTTTTTATAAAAATTCTGTATTTTTCTATTTTGTTTTCATGAAAATTTAAAAAAATTAAATTTGTGAAAGAGGTAAACAGTTTGCTGTTTTTTTATTGTCATTTTTCTAATTTTTTTCACGAAAATTAAAAAATTTGAAAGTTGTGAATGACATAAACAGTTTGCTGTTGTATCCCTTTTCTTGAATATATTTTTTCTATTGCTATAAAAATACAAGTTCTGTGTTGTAGAGTGTTAATCTATGTCAACTGCAATAAAAGACAAAATGATAGAAACAAAAGAAAGCATTTATATATATATATATATATATATATATATATATATATATATATATATATATATATATATATATATATATATCATAACAGTGTATTAATAATTTTTCAGAAGGTGATTTCAGGTACATCCTAAATGGGGAGGGGAATACCAAAATTACATTACTACCCACTCATGTTTACCCTATCAAGTTTAACACGTGTCTTTAGGTCTGAAAACTCATCAAGATTTCCTATTGAAACGTTCTTTGCGGTCTATTAAAAGTTTTCTTTATTGTTTATCAAAATTTGTATAAATGTTTTTTTGATGATGTTGGAAAATATTTTCTGACCTCAGTTTATATCTATCTATCTATCTATCTATCTATCTATCTATCTATATATATATATATATATATATATATATATATATATATATATATATATATATATATATATATATATATATATATATATATATATATATATATATATATATATATATATGTTATATATATATACATATATATATATATATATATATATATATATATATATATATATATATATATATATATATATATATATATATATATATATATATATATACATATATATATATAATTGGGAAAGAATTAAATAAGGGCGCTGTAATAAACTTGATTTTAGGAATTGTTCGTTTCTGCGAAAATAGAAAGAAAAAATTCAAATTGCTTAAGAATTCCTGTATGAACAATTCAACAATAATAAATACATAGTGTTATAAGTAATAATAGCTTATGCATTAATGATCATTAAAAGTAAGTTGTAAGCCTATTAAATACTTAGACGTCCTTTTATTAATTATGTACTACATATTCAAGTTTAATTATGTACTAAATATTCAAGTTAATTTTGAAAAATTTCTTTTTTGAAATATAAGAAAAATAATTTGATTCATAGCACAAGTGCCTTTTGTCGGCCTGTTACCGTACACTATTTCTGAGCAATGGCGTTTGCTATTTGGTTTCGGTTTCATTTCATCTGTAAGAAGGTATATTGGTCATCCGCAAAGTAGTTTGCAATTGGCATCCATCACCAATCTTTCTGCCCGCTGTACCTGTGACGTGAAAGGCTTTGCAAGCGCACTGAACAACACGTTTCTCGATTCTGAACTCTTCAGATACACCGTTGATCCAATGTTTCTGATCGTTCTTCCACCTGTGAAATCTCGGAGATAATTTCTTCTAGCTTTATTTCACATCAGTATTCTCTTGCACTTACAGAGAATGTCTTCAATTGCATCTCAGTTCTTTTTTCTTACTATGGTCTGATCTCTCGGTCTGACCTCACTTGTTTCGCAAGACTCACTTCACCTGCGACGTTTTGTTAGCGACATTTCTACATGCATTACCTTTTTGTTTTGAAATGAAAAGGCATTATTTGATTGCTATGAAAAGGCATTTATTCGATTAGAAAATTGAATACAATAAGTTATATTGTAAATTGTAACAGTGAATACAATCTATTGTATTCACTGTTACATCAAATAAATGTCTTTTCCTAGCAATCTAATTAAAATTTACATTCTTGCTTAACCGCCCAACTTGTCTAGTGGTCAGCGTGCCTGACTGCGGATAAGGAAATCCTGGGTTCGAATCCCGGTTCGGGCATGGATGTACTTTCTTTCTCTATCTATCCTGTCTTTGTCCTTTCCTTCTATGAATGAGGTGTGAATGGTTGCCTACCCTATAAACGGGTCCCTATGGCATGTATGTCGGACTCCACACCAAAATATGGTTCAGTTGGAAAAATAAAACAGCGCACCCCATATTACTAGCCTAGTTAGCCAACCCCAACAACAACAACAACAACATTTGATAGTCTTATCTAATGATAAGATTATGATTACTACATATCAATGCTGGAATGTATAATTTATTTATGAATCAGTAAATGAGCACATATTTATATAAGCCGTACTTTCTCCTTCATGGTTCTCTGATTAAAAAAACGAAAGACGCTCCCAATTGACTTAAATTCGCATAGCCAAGGCTTAGCGAGCTTGGTTTGTCCAAGTGTCATTAGTAACAACAACAACATTCTTGCTTGAATTTTGGACACCTGTGTACTCAGCACAAATTATGTTAACTACAAATAGTGAAATGCTATAAATATCACGTGAAAAAGAATTAATGGTGCTTATTCAAACTTCAGTTTAGTATTTATTAAGTGTTAAAATTTTAGAGAAGATTTAATTATAAAGGCAAAAAATGCATATTAGAAAATGTTTTATTGAAGTAAAGTATTTTTCTCGTAATAAAAGTGTTCTATTTATAAGAACATTCGAACAAATGTTTTTTAAAATTATATAAATTGAGTAATTTAATTTTTCCCTTATATGTTACTTTGTAAAGAAAAAATTTAAAATGAAGGAAACTATCAAAGTAAGACATGAGAACATACGTAATATTTAAACAACGGAACAAAAAAATATATTGCTGGCTATCAATTAAAATCATGGTTAAAATAAAAATCTTGGTATAAGATGAAACATATATTTTTAATTTATCCCCTTGATTTTAAAAACATTCAGGACCCTTTAAGTAATTCTTTTGAGGAAGATGCTGATTTGTTATTGAGCGCATAAGAGGGCATTAGTAATCTTCAAATCTATAAAGAGCAATGGCATTTATAAAGTAACTTTAATTATGTTAAACATTTTGCTATTTTAACAGTTAAAAATATTTAATTATTACTGACACAGAATGATTTCTCATATTATTATTTTTAAAACTTATATATGTATTTTTCATCTGAAAAGAAATTTTTCTCTTACATGTTATGCTAAAAATTATTCAGAAAAAGGATTGATATTCTTTTTTAATACACATTTAAGTACTTTGTAAATAATTAAAAGATATCAATAAAGTTAACGCAGAGAATTCGAAATCCAATGTTTTTTAACTTGTCAAGTTGTTGTTGTTGTCGTGTGACAAATGCATAGAGAAAAAACAAAGTCATATTGGAACAAGGGCATGGAGTACTGCCCTGGCCACATCTTAAGCTTTTTCTAATTAAGAGTGTCATGGCAGCAGTTGGGGTCGATGCTGAAGAGGGTCCAGGCAACAGAGATGCAGTTGAAGAAATGCCTTGGATCCAGCTGAACTCCTGTGCAGTGCCTGCATTCTGTGTATGTTCTAGATCCATCGGGCATGATTTTCATACCCCTCAAGTGCCAAGTCCGCAATCTGCTGAGGGGTGTGTACCTATGGCATGTGTGTAGAGCAAAGTCGTACTTTCACCTTCATGGTGCTCTGATTAAAACGAAAGACGCTCCCAACTGACTTAAATTCGCATAGCCAAGGCATAGCGAGCCTGGCTTGTCCATGTATCATTTTAGTAAAAACAACAACACAACAATGAAAGTTTGATTTAGATTAGAAGCATCGGCCATGTTGGCACCAAAAAAATTGTCAACAAATCAAGAGGTATCCGATTGTAAACTTTTACCAAATTTACTTTAAGTTATGTAGCTATAAACTGAAACATTGTTTCTTTTTTAAAAACTGATTATCCATAAGTTCAAAAGTACTAATAATAATTGACATTTGTACATGCTCATTACAGGACACCCTTTACAATCAGTTTTCAAGCTCTGAATCTGCCAAAAACATCATTTAAATTTTTGGCTCTATTTAGCCATTTTTTTCATAGATAAGGCGGCAAACACATTGATTATGTAAAAAAAAATTAGTTAAAAAATTTTTAAAAAGAATTGAAATATATTGATCGTAGTTCTTTACATTAAATAGGGAATAGCTTATCAAATGTATGTATGTATGTATATATATATATATATATATATATATATATATATATATATATATATATATATTAACAAATTTCAAAAAATCAAAGTGATAAAACTTTAAAACATTTAAAACAACAACAATACATTTTGAAACTAAATAAATAATTTCCATAAGCATGGCGAAATTTAATATTTTGTATTGATATTCATAACAGATTAAAATTGTAATTAATTCATAAAAGATAAAAACTATTGGAGTCGTTGAGATAAACGAAAACAATGCAAGAATTGTTAGATTCATAGAAAAAAACAAGATACTGATAAATTAAGTTCAGAACATAATTTTGAATGATGTTTTTATTTATTATACTAACATGCAAAAAGCATTATTTATGAAAATTTTTATAATTTCAAAAATGTCTTCTTTTTAAGAAATGTTGCATATTATAACAGATCATTCAATGCATGATTTGAGATTAAAAAGTTGGAATTTTAGTTGATTTATTTTTCAAAAAAATTATATACTAGAGGAATTAAAATTGATCAAAGCAAAAGAATGAAATGTAATATCATTTTTGAAAGAAAAAATATTTCGAAACATATTATTTTACAAATTTGTAGAAGCATTTAATTATTACTATTTTACTTTGTTAAGAAATACACAACTGAAGGTGAAACTTAATGAATGAAGCTTTAATATAATAATTTTATGTAGCCACAAAAATATAATTAGATGCGAATTCAAATGAATTAAAAATTAATTTTGGAAATACAATTTAAATTAATGCTGGATATCTTTGTGTAAAGCCGTAAAACGCAATATCTACCGACCAACTTGTCTAGTGGTCAGCGTGCTTGATGCGGATAAGGAGGTCCTGGGTTCGAATCCCGGTTCGGGCATGGATGTACTTTCTCTCTCTATCTATCATGTTTTGTCCTTTCCTTGTATGAATATGGAGTGAATGGTTGCCTACCCTATGAACGGGTACCTATGGCATGTGTGTAGAGCAAAGTCGTACTTTCACCTTCATGGTGCTCTGATTAAAACGAAAGGCGTTCTCAATCGACATAAAATTCGCATAGCCAAGGCATAAAGAGCTTGGCTTGTCCAAGTGTCATTAGTAACAAAAACACGCAATATCTTTTTCATAGGGAATATATATTTCATGATGTCAATATTATTAAATTCATAGGGTTATAATAAAGACTTATGACGTTTAAATTTAACAAAAATTCAGCTAAGCAAACTCAAACTAATGTATGATGTTTTTATAAAAAGAAAAGAAAAGTTATATTTTTATGTTAAATACTTCCTCTTTTTCAAATTGAATATTATTTTGGTGTAATAAAAATGTTAGAATTTGAATTTATTATATTAATTGTGAAGCTTATCTTCACACAGTCTTGAATGGAAAGGAAATCGCGTGCGTTTCAAATATCAGAAATACTTTTTATATAACATTAAAATGTTTAGACGAATTACATAAGCTAATTTAAATTAAATTTGATGCCGCAATTTAGAAGAATTAAATGCAACATCTTTCTCCTCAGGATATTGCATTTAATTCTTTTAAATTCTAAAAGAAAGGAATGAAATTCGAAAATAATTTAGTCTCCAGAGAAAATTATGAAAATATTAATGTAATGCTACTGCATTATTAAAATAGAATTTTATTGTAATACGATTAGCTAACATGCGAAGAAGAGTTAGAACAAATTTTATATTCAATTTTATGAAATAAGATATTAACACTAATCATACTAACACTTATTAGATACCTAGTTTACCATAGCGGGTCAAATGACCCGAAATTTACGTTTCCTACTTTTATGTAGGAAATATGGATGTTGGAAAGGAAATAAAAATATAATGATAATAAAATATGTATTATAATTATATGAAATAGTATTTTTACAATTTCTATTTCAAACGCAAAAAATGAGAGTTGTTTTTATACATCACATTCCAAATCGTGGATACCATAGCAAATTTATCTGCTTTCAAACGTTCACTCCGCTGACTTTTTTTTTATCAAAACGAATAAATCTAAGAATTTCGGTAAAATTATTTCTGCTCATAGTTTCAGAAAAAAATGTGGGCCCCCATATATTATTCCACAAAAAGAAAGTTTCAAATTATTTGCTCCATATGCAGCTCGTGCATATAAAATTGCAATAAATGCAGCAAGTTTTTCTTGAGATAAACTCCAATCGGATCCTAACACTCTGTTTGCTCCTTCTATTGTGCATGTTCTTATATGGTTCATAATACAGTGGTCAATTATCAATGAAAATGCAGTACTAACTTTACCTTTCATTATATGACGTTTAGCATATCCTGTTGGGCCTACTTCTTGCCTGAAAATGTTATGAAGTGGTGGTCTTCCAGGTGTGCCACCTATTTGTATTTCTTCCCAAACAGATCCATCAATTGCAACATGTTGTTCATTTATTTCTGCTTCACTTTCTTCAGAACTTGAGAGTAATCTTCTTCTTTTTCGTCCACAACCGATATATTTATATACGACAATATTTTCCTCTTCATTGTCAGTATCTGTAGATTCAGACTCATTTTCGTTTGTAACCAATATATCTTCGTTTTCAGAAAATTCATCTTCACCGATTTCCGAAAACTCTTCTCCAATATCATTTATATCTTCTAAGAATTTGGACTGTCTCGTTCGTTTCGACATTTTATGGGTAAATAGTTACCTGTATCACTAATAAAGTTATCAAAATAAAATAAAATCTATGTACTAAACTTTTCTTTTTTTGCTACCTTTTTTACACAAAAATCTAGTTTCAATCTAAAATTTTTATATTTTCTTGAATTATTCTCAGCTATTTTGATTGAACTACTTTACGTAACAGTCTTTGCATACATTTGCAGTTTACTGAATACAATAAGATAAGCAATATGTATTGATAAGCTTATAAAACAAAAAAATGTTCTCCGGGTCAAATGACCCGATGTGGTAGACAACGGTATACGACAGTTATTACTCAAAATAAACAAAACAAAAAATTATAAAAATAGTATAAGAACAGTAGACTTAATTAGTCAGAAAAAGTCAGTAAGTTAAATTTGGAGAAGTAATAAGATAATACGTGCATTATCAACGCAAAAGTTTAAAATGGGTCATTTGACCCGTTATGGTATGATTAGTGTTAAAATAAGTTTGACGTGATATTTTTCATTTGCAATCGAAACTTAATTTGTATTTTAAAATTCATTATGAAGCAATTGATGGCAGATAATTTAAAAATATAATACAAAAATTGTGTTTTAAAATTCAAGTTATGTAAATGTTAATCATATACAAGGAAATCAAAATAACGGAAATTTATTGCACTCTGTTGTATTTGTGGCTATCATATAAATTTTTGCGCTATAAAATAAAGAGACATATATTCACACTTTAAAGAGTATGAAGTCTAGTGGTCAGCGTGCCTGACTGCAGATAAGGAGGTCCTGGGTTCGAATCCCAGTCCTGGCATGGATGTACTTTCTCTCTCTATCTATCCTGTCTTTGTCCTCTCCTTGTATGAATGAGGTGTGAATGATTGCCTGTCCTATAAACGGGTCTCTATGGCATGTGTGTACTGAGGAAGTCGGACTCCACACCAAAATAGGGTTCAGTTGGAAAAGTGGAGCAGCGCACACCATATTGACAGCCTAGCTGGCACATGACAACAAAAACAACAAAGAGCATGAAAGAATTAAAAAATATATCAACTGCGTTTCCTATTACGAAGAACATATTGCTGAGCATATATAATCATGATGAAATCTGAAAACTTTTGTCCTTGAAAATATCCAAAGTTAGGGAATTTATTTCATAAATTAAAGCTGAAATACAACTAATATCTTACTTTTAAAGTGATTAAATGAGAATATGAAATATATAGAGGAAAAAATGACTATTGTGCAATGTCACTGAGAAAATAATTTATTATATGGTTAGTAGTTTTGATGCTATAATAAATGATATAAATTTTTTATTTCTATTTTAGGAAGGTCTATCTGTTGTTGTGTTGTTGCTTATCCTCGACTGGCGTGACAGTACCATCACACCAGCCCCATGAATCCAAAAATATTTAGTCTCTCAAGCACCACCTCCGGTCTCAACTCCATGTCTCCTCTCTCACACCCAATGCACTGAAAAATATGAGATGGGGAGACCTGAACCACTCGACATTTGGGACAGAAAGAGTAGACTCTTGGTACCTGAGACGTGTCTCTGAGCAAGCAGGTGGCCACTTCGCAGTCTTGTCAGAGCCGTTTGGCTGCATCTCTTGTGTTTACCCACTAGTGCAGAACCAGGATTTTTGTAAGTGTACCATTCGTGGGTAGGAATGGTATACCTAAAAGTAGCATTGATAGCCATCATAACTCTAGAGGTCAGCTCTGAGGACGACAAGCAGTCTCCAATAATGATATTTCTGTAGGCTTCCATCCTTGGCTAACTGATCTGCAACTTCGTTCCCATACACATTAACATGAGATGGCACCCACTGGAAGACTATGGTACTGGCTTTCAAATTAGTAAGATGTTATACTATTTTAGCTGTTGTTCTGTCACCATACCGCCACCACTGAGCCAGATGTTGTATGGAGTTTTGGTTATCTCTGAGGATCCAGATATCAGAGACTATACCCTCAGTAACACAGAAATTTAAAGCCTCTTCAATTGCCAAAAGCTCAGCTCGGAAAACAGAACAGTAATTTGGATTTCTTCTACATATCTGTTTGCCATCTCCTTGTTGAACAAACACGCCACTACCCGACTCAGCACCCTCACCCCTACTGCCACAAGTGCAAATCTGCAGTGCACTAAGGGGAACCTGGTGGATTACTTCCAAAGCTAGCTGGGAAGGTCTATCTAAAACTTAAATTGGTAGCTTGAATTGAATTTTCAGCACATTTATTATCAACAGCAAAATTTATTCCGTGTTTTTAAAATCATGCGAAATAAGATAGGTATTTTTTTTAAATTATTATAAATTAAAAATAATAAAAGTAAAATTTATTAGAAAAATAGAACCAGATAAAATAAATACTTTTGGAATATTTCCGAATTTTACTATACTTTTTAAAGAACTTTTTATTTTGGATCGAAAACATTTAAAAAAATTTATTAAAATTTTAATAAATTTTCCCTTGAAAATTTTTAATCTAAAAATTAAAGTTTTAAAAAATTGTAGTAAAATTTTTAATAATTTCAAAATTATTATATGGTTCTGTTTTTTATTAAATAAGTTTATAAACAGAAATTTCTAATGCTTATGAAAGACATATACAACTGTTACAATCCCTTTATGTAAATTACTTTTTAAATAATATTTTGTAAACATTTAGAGTCAGTTCTTAGACTGACTCTAAATGTAAGCATTTAGAGTCAGTTCTTAGAATTTATTTTAATACGCCGCATTTATCCCATGCAAATACGTTTTTCTGTATTTCTGAAATAATTCATTATTTCCATTCTGATACTTGTTTTCAGCTTCTATGTAAATTTAACTTAATTACTTATACATTTCATTATAAAGGGAGTAGTTTCAAAATATTTTCGGGAACATTCGCTAACTTGAAAAGGATAAAGGTTCAAAGCCTTATGATTCCAGATAAAACATTGGTTTAAAAAAATCTTAATGACGTCACCATATTTAAATCATTGTCATCGGTTGTGTATGTATAATCTGTTATGATGTTGTTGGTAGCTATTTTTCTAAAAATATTCATGAAATTTGACTTGGCTTAGAAAATAATAGGCAGATTCAAATCAATTTATTAAAATTGTACTTTAAATCATATATTCTTTTTTGTTGTCAGTATTTTATTTCTTTTTATTTGAATACTGAATTTAAATATTGCAATTAGGATTATAATAGTTGTAGCATATGTTTTTATATTTTGTATATTCCTCTTCAAGTTATTTAAGTATAAAATATATAAGACATATAAAAAACACACACACAAAACAATACACATCAGAAAAAAGTTTTGAAGTAATTAAATTCAATTTGACTGCATTTTTTATTTAAATTTAATTTTAAGTTTATAGAAAATTAACTTTTAATTTGATTTTTATATAATATTTGTTTAATTTAAGCCGACCGTTTGTTGGCTGAGTGGTTAGCGTTCTTTACTCCTGAGCTGCTGGTCCCGGGTTCGAATCCCGGTTCGGGCATGGATGTTACTTTCTCTGTTCTCTCTGTGTTTCTCTATCATTTCTTCTGTGATGTTGAATGAATGTGTCCCACCTTATAAACGGGCTTGTGGTGGTATGGCGTGGGTAACGCTACTGGCCTCTGTGACTTGGTTCACAGGTGCCCGCTGGGTAACGACAAATGAGTAGCAGTCTCTGGCCTTGTTGTGGCATAGGGTTCAACCTTCTTGTGCCCGCCATTGGAAAAAATGTTTAATTTAAATATTATCTTAGTTAGTATGCTTATCCTCTGGCGTTCAGCTCATTATTTCGTGGGTTCAATTCTCATCACGAGCGTAGATGCTTATTGTACTTCGAAATCACAATTTAAGCGATAGCCCTCAAGTGCAAATAATGACCAACACAACCAACACAAAATATGCTGAGTAACGTTTGTAAATTTCTTCACTTGGACTAATGACACTTGGAAATAATAAAAACATCCCTTTTCTGCTTATTACAAATTGAACTTTCAATTTCTATATTATCTTATATGCTATATCATTTAATATACTCGATAGATAGTGAAAAATATGATATTAACTAAGCTTATTTAACGAAATGAAATGCAATAAAAAGTATTATTTTTATTGAATTTTAAATTGCCTGTCAGCTATCAAGATCACGATTTATTTGAAAATTTCTTTGTATTTTGCTTACTATTAAGATTTCGCTTCGAATTTATAGTGGACGTCTTAAAAATTTTGAAATGTTTCCCTAATGAGTAAGCAAATTTTTACTTACTTATACTTTCGGAATAAATGAGAATATTTTGGCGGGAGAAGCATTTTGAAAGTACTAAAATTAACTCAAACAAATATCCTCAGGCATGCATAAATGATAAGAAAAAAAGATACGGAAACAACAAATTGCACATAACTCAAGCAATGAAGCTAATATCATAAAGGATTGCATCTCAATATTTTTAAGAATGTTTGAAATTGTATTATATGTCATAAACTCTTGGGGGTAAATTGGAAAGATTAATGGTAATTCTGTTCTCTTTGTCAAATTGAATGCAATTATTGTATTCGTTTTTATCTTCTTATCGAAATGTCTTATTTTTGAAATGCCGGACTTAAACTTGCTATAATAAAAGAAAAGAAAGAATTAATAAGCACCCTCGAAAATTGTATTATGCATAAATATTCTACTTGATGAATTTGTAGAATTTAAATTTGTTTTATAACGATATTCAAGAAACATAAATTATTTATTCAAACATTTTATTAGATATGTAAAACACAAATGCTTCTTATATCAAATTTGGCTAATAATTCGTACATATTAAAAGTTTATAAATGAAAATTACAAAGTTCATTCACCCAATATTGAGAAAAAAATGCATCATATAATGTGATTTTATTATAAATTACTAAAAAAGAAAGAAAATGCTTATATATTAATATTCTTTTACCTAAACTATTATCAAAATTGAAATATTAACTATCATAATATTTAGTTATGATTAAATTATATTAAGAAAAATATCAGCATATATATATATATATATATATATATATATATATATATATATATATATATATATATATATACAATCTAAAATGAAACTTTCCTGACGTTTTATTCTCTTGGATTTGCTGATTTAGAAATATGAGCTGCCAATAGAATGGTTCAAGCTCTGTGGTCTCCAGTTAAGTATTCCTAAGGTTCGAATTAGATTAGGTTTAGAAGCGTGTGGTTCGTTTGAAGTTCATTTTAAACTGTAGGTACTGATCAAATTAACTATCGCATACAAAACATAACATTTGAACCACAAACAAAATGCATCATCAAAAGGACAGAAATGAATTGAAACTATCAACTTTCAGGTTACTATAGTATAAATTAAATATTTTTACAGCTAAGCACTATCGTATAGCTTTCAATCTCTTTCCAGTCTAAGCACCCTTCGAAAGGTAGGTATATATATATATATATATATATATATATATATATATATATATATATATATATATATATATATATATATATATATATATATATATATATATATATATATATATATATATATAAACATCATTTAAAGTTGGAGAGGCTTCTTGGTCATGAAATGCGGATTCTTAGACCTTCTGATGTGCCAATTTGTTTATTGAAGAACTTATTCAAATGAAAATCAGCCTCGTCAGTAAATTAAACTATATTCACATTAAATTCCTACTCGTTAAGTCACTGGACAATAGAGTTGGTGAAACACAACCGTTGTTCCATGGCTTTGAAAGCATAATCGTGTATTAATCGAAAGCATAATACACCAAAAGACCGCAGGGTCTTTTGGTGTATTTCTGACTAAAATTTGATCAATTTTTTTGTCTGGTTTGAAATAAATTTCTTCCCCATGTTTCTAGGCATTTGACTAACATAGCCACTATTGTCATCACAAATGATTCTAAGTTTAAGAGAACTGCGTTCTCTTAAACTTGCGATTCGAATTCTTGATTTTTAGCATAATCGGACCGGTTGTCTTCATCTTGCATTTGGTCGCCAACTCTCTTTATATCGTAATTGGAAACTTATTGCTCTGATAGTGGATACTTATAATCAATGTATTCTCAGGCAAATTGTAGCAGGGCATTTTCATTTGAAAAATCCTCGATGACAGCAAGTTTCGTGCGCAAACTAATTCCCGCCATGCCTTGTGGCTAATCACGAAGTTAGGATTTCTTCACGCAACCTTTTCAGAAGCTATGAAGGTTTTATTTTATATAGTTCTAATAATTGTCTGTCTGTTTATCTCTGTATATCTATCTATCTATCTATCTATCTATCTATCTATCTATCTATCATATATATATATATATATATATATATATATATATATATATATATATATATATATATATATATATATATATATGGCCATGGTAGCCTAGTGGTTTGGGTATAGGCCTTCCATCCGGAAGGGTTGAGTTTGATTCCCAATGCTGCTACAGACCCACCGAGTACATGTTATATACGTGCTCTAAAATTCTGTGGAATCGAAAATCCTGTGGTCGGTCATTGAGCAGTTACCATGGGTGCAATGGTCTGGAGAAATTTACTCCCCCTTCAGATCAATGCCAAAGTTGAGGAAGTAGATCCTCTAGTGCTGCCATCTGTCGGAGGATTTGAAGAGCAAAAGTCGTACTTTCACCTTCATGGTGCTCTGATTTAACGAAAGACGCTCTCAATTGACTTAAATTCGCATAGCCAAGGCATAGCGAGCTTGGATTGTCCAAGTGTCATTAGGAACAACAACAATAACAATATATATATATGTGTGTGTGGAAATATTTATATAGTTTCGGTTTCGAAAACACTTATGAGAACTGGTTTATCCAGCAGATGCATTAATTTCATACGCATATACAATTTATTGCAACAACATATTAAAAGTTTCTGCGTATGCATTATATGCATATTTTAAATTGCGATGAATTTGAAAATTGATAATTAGAAAAGTAAGAATAATAAAATTAAAATATTGTTAATTAATATAAACAATAAAAATATATGGTACTTATGATGGTAAAAATTATAGTACTGTATACATATTTACAAATATATAATTACAAAGCTAATGTAATTCAAATAAATAAACTATAAAATCTGCATTTGCTCTAAAGTATATATTCTTGTTAAAATCATTAAAATCAAAATAATAACAGTAAAGTGAAGCTATAGACTTTTCTTAAAAATAATGTACTTGAAGTCGATTGCGTTTTTGATTCTTTGTTTTCTTTAATCTTAATATTTCTATTAATTTTTAAATTATCTTTTATAGATTTACATAATCTTACAATAAATTATACAGAGTCGAGTTTATCGATTTTCCGATTTAAATTAGTTATAGAAATAAATAAGAAACCTTTTCTGAAGAAAACTTTCTGTTTTTTCATGTTGAATTCGCATTTAATGTTTTTCCTACAAGAGGCATTAGTAAACTTATTCTGTCAGAGTAAAAACTGAAAGGAATGTTAACTAAACTTATTTAGAGGAATGATCTACAATACAAAGAAGCACTATTTATATTTGATTTTAAATTCGCTATCAACCTTCAGAAACACGACTTGTTTGAAAGCTATTTTAAATGTTTCGCTTACAAATAAAATTTCGTTTCGAGTTTATATGCAAAGTTTTAAAAATTTCGAGACATCTCACTAATGAGTAAGCATATTTTTATTCAAGTCTTGAAAGAATAAAAATACTTTAACGACAAAAATATTTTCAAGGAAATAAAATTAACTTCAGTAAATTTCCTTTGTCTGCTATCGACTGAAAAAAGTACTTGGAAGCCAATGAACTGTGCGCAATCAAAGTAATGAAGCTAATTTTAAAGAGAGAGAGAGAAAAGTATGTCTCAATATATTTTTAAGAATATTTGAAAGTCTTTTGTATTGTTAAGTGTTTGAAATAATTTCGAAATGTTAACGGTAATTATATTCTTTATAATTTGAAGATATTTTATTTTCTTATCTAAATGTTATTCTTTTTGAAATAATTTTACAATGCTAAGCTTAAATTTCCACATGTAAAATTAAAAAATATTCTAAAATAAATATAATTTGTTCCCATATTCTGGTTAATAAATTAGGACTTTCAATTTACTTTATAGACATTTTCTCATCATGCCCCAAGTGTGACAATGCTCCGTTTTGCCCGCAACACATCTTGAAGTGTTTGGGGTTTTCTCGTGAAGAGGCTGTGAGAAGTCCACATCTGCTTTTGGACTTTTTGGCTATCTATGATCTCATAGATCTGGTCTAGTGAAACTAGACCAGATGAGGATTAGTCCCATCACCCACCACCACCCAGCGATTTTTTTGAAAATCAGAAATTCTTAATTATTTCTTAAAATTTTTCATTAGATGGGAAAATATAAATAACTATACTATGTTGTTCACCATGGCTTAGTGGTTAAAGGTCCGGGGCTGGATGCTCACCACTGTTGAATAATGAGAGGTGTATATTGTGCTTTTGCCTTTTGAATGCATCTTTGTGAAGGTGAGTGCGCGGGAGTATTTTTTTTTAATTCACTATAGCCATGAAAAATTCAACCCGAAGTCTATTATGCGTTACATGTTACAACAGCCTTAGGACGCAGAGCCCAGCTGTGGGTTAAGCACAAGCAATTATGTTGATGCTACAATAACAATCAACAACAGCTTAGGCAGGCCGCAAATTCGGTAGACAATCTGATTAAGACGCCGTCATATAGTAGACAAATGTGATTTCGTTGATGTCTTAGTGTGACATAGATAAAACGTTGTATCTGACGTCATAGAGTTCTTAAACCAATGAGAGCGCTGTCTCGCGGTATGTTGCCAGAAATTTCGAACCTGCTTGAAATCAAGAATCGTCTCGTGCTCCACCTCTTTTCTCACGTAACTAAGACATCAATGACGTCATTTGGTCTGATGTGATTCTCACGAGATGCTCAGCTTATCTCGCGAGACAAGTCTCATGCGATCATCTACGAATTTGCGGACTACCTAAAGGAAGTCGTAAAAGCATGGTTGGCACGGGAGTCATTCTTGTTATTGGATGGTAATGAGTACGATATCCGACATAACCAAAGTTCTGTCGTGTTTACAAAGGCGGCTGGAGTATATTAAGCAGGTAGTGGTCGCAATGTTCTCTAAATGAAATGATATCTCTGGGAATGGGATTGGGTATTCTTCTGCTTGGTTCTGCTTCTAAATTTACGAAGACACCCACCAGGTCACTTCAAAGTAATTGGTTGAGCTTATCTCTAGGACCAGCATACAGGGAAGCATGCTGATGGAACAATAACAGCAATCCACGACACGTTTCCAAAAATTAGTACTTTAATTCTAGAATATCAAACTTCAGCTATTTGGACTCGGAGATTGACTACCAAAATGACATCACTCCTGAAAGCAGAAAGAGGATAATTGCCGCAAACCGTATTTTCTTTGGTCTAAGACCTCTTTTGAAATATCACCTAATCAGGAGAAGGACAAAAATAATGTTATACAAGACATTGATTAAACCAGTTCTAACCTACTCCTCAGAGACATGGACCTTGACGATGAAGGAAGCGAAAACATTGGCGATTTTTGAGAGAAAGGTCCTAAGAACTACAGGGTGATTATAAAAAAACTTTGCCAACATCTGCACTTCTAGCGTCCATTCTATTTAACCGATCAAGATGATACTTCAAATATAGTTCTTTTGAGATATGCACGCGAGATTCTGTGAATGGCAACACAGTGGCCCTCGCGGTTACAGTTATAGTGACAGAAACTCGAAATTTTCGAATGGCAACGCCTACTTTTTACCATCGCAAAATGTTCAGCACATGCGAAAACCCTAAATAGCGTTGAAACGGTACCGATATGTCCGAAAACCGACGTGTTATACACATACAAACAGTTCTTCAAGGCGCACGGAGGAATAATGCATACGACAGAGACAAGACACTGCTCAATGATGATAACACATAGAGAAAAAATCTTTATTAATTTAAAACATTTTCCACATGAGTGCCATCTCAGGCAATTACGCATTGCATGCGGGAGACGGTGGACAACGCTGCACGCAACATGGCACGAGGCATGTTTCCAATCTCACGCCGTATAGAATCCTTTAAGTCCGACAATGTTTGAGGATTGCACAGATAAACTCTGGATTTGAGATAGCCCCAAAACCAGAAATCCATAGGCGTCAGATCTGGGGATCGCGCAGGCCACGGAAAAGGATAATAGCGTGAGATGATGCGATCACCAAAATGCTGATCCAGGAGCCTTTTAACTGACCTCGCTATATGTGGAGGTGCGCCATCTTGCATTCAAACAATGTCATTGAGTGCATTCAGCCGACGCAACTCCGGTAAAACATAATTTTTCAGCATGGCTGCATACCGAGGGCCCGTTACAGAACATGTTGCAGGGCCAGTCGGGGTCGTTTCCTCAAAGAAGAACGGGCCCAGAACAAATGTAGCTGTAATGCCGCACTACGAAGTCACTTTGGCGTCAAATAATGGTAATGTGTTAATGCTGCCATTTAAGGTGAAATGCGCCTCGTCCGTCCATAGTATGCGAAGTGGCCAGTCGTTATCCGCATCATATCGTAAAAAAAATGCATTTGCGAAGTCCAGACGTTGTTGTGGGTCACCCGGCTCCAACATCTGGACGCGCTGGAACCGATAGGGAAACATGTGAAGTACCGAGCGCAAGAGCTTGCGGACCGTTGATTTCGGAATATCCAACACGCGCGCTATGCCTCTTGCGGTTTCTGTGTGTCCTGCAGTCACTGTATGGTGCACTTCCATGACAACTACTCAGAAACAGTTGGCCGTCCGGAGCGCTGTTTGTCACAGGTGCAGCCTGTATCTTCGAATTTCCGCACTAAATCACGCAGAGCTTGCAGAGTACATGGGCCGCATCGTTGTCGATGATTGCGGCGATACACACGCAAGGCTTCCGCAGCGTTCATCCCATTTTGGTAATAGAGTTTGATCAATTCACCGCGAACTTTCCTAGGAAGACTCATATCGTCGGCATGTGCGAGTTCTCGAATGACGACTTCGCATACCCGCTTGATAGGTTTCCTACGCTGAATATCTGGCGACCGGCGTTCTGTGATTGGTTTCTTGACTCTGTCACATGCAAATTTATTGCGTGCGCCCAGATCGTGTTTTATTGGCCGGTTTTCAGAACTCTTTTTTGTGTTTGCAGAACACGTCCGTTTTTAGACATATCGGTACCGTTTCAACGCTATTTAGGGTTTTCGCATGTGCTGAACATTTTGCGATGGTAAAAAGTAGACGTTGCCATTCGAAAATTTCGAGTTTCTGTCACTATAACTGTAACCGCGAGGGCCACTGTGTTGCCATTCACAGAATCTCGAGCGCATATCTCAAAAGAACTATATTTGAAGTATCATTTTGATCGGTTAAATAGAATGGACGCTAGAAGTGCAGATGTTGGCAAAGTTTTTTTATAATCACCCTGTATTTTTGGTGCTGTCCTGGAAAATAACACCTGGCGAAAAAGGTATAACTTTGAACTATGGAGAAGAAGACATCATTAAATCAATAAAACTATCTAGAATGAGATGGGCAGGCCACCTCATGAGAATGAGTACAGACAGAACACCAATAAAGGTCTTCAACACCACCCCTTTCTGTAGTAGACCAAGAGGAAGACCCAAAAAGAGATAGAAGGACTGCCTGGAAGAAGACTTCAACATACTTAAAGTCAAGAACTGGAGGTCAATCTCTAGAAAAGAGGCGGAATGGCAGAGACTTCTGAAGAAGTCCAAGGTCCATAAAGGGCAGTCGTGCCAATGCTGCTGCTGATGAAAATTCTAGAATATCAAAAGCTTATACTTAAAATTTCCAGGTTGGATTACCAAATTTACTGGATAAGTTAATTATATTTTGAAATTTTACTATAAATTACTGCTGAAAATATAAATAGACATAATTATGGAATGGGTTTGTCAACGCAGTTATTGAAAAGTGGGACCATTAACTAGTATGAAACTTATAAAGGGAAAAAGAATACATTACTTAATTTTTTTTAATGAAATGCTGATTATATTTTTAATATTATTAGGACATGCATTTCATTTAGTTGCAATGCAAATATAGTTACTAATATCAGTATATCGTCTTTTAATTTTTTTTTTACCTTTCTCTTCTTCTGTTGATATGAATGATCACACGGTTTGTGTGTGGGTCAGAACCTCCCAGAATCTTCTTTCATTTTGTTCTCTTCTTCGAGGGGTATTTCTGTTGGAGACTCTGAGGTCTTCATTAACACAATCAGCCCATTTTAATATGGTCCGGTCCATTTCTTAACTCTGTTTCCCATTGGTTTGTACTAGAAGATCCTGAAGGTCATGGTGAAAGCATTCGTCCAGTATACATGAGCAATAAATTTTTTACGATTAATTGTAATACATTTAATTATATCACAGTCTCTGCGTATTGTTGATAAGTTTTATGAGAAACTCATTATTTCACGAATATAAATAACGAATTTAAAAAAATGTAGTTTAAATATTCATTCAAATATGCAAATTTTCTTGGAAATTTTACTTACTTCTTCTTTCTTTGCTATAATGAGGTGAATTTTGTAAACTTTGTTGATAGAAATAATAGAAATTTGACCACATTGTTTCAATTGAATCGGCTTTTTAAATTCAAAATGTGCTTGCTTTAATTCCATATTCATTACTTTCCTATCTAAAACTGCTATACACAAACTATAGGAGTTTCGGACTGAAAATAATGAAAACTAATCTTTAATGCATTTTATTTTATCTATTGAAAGCTTATTTTGAATGACCTTTTTAACATCTTTTGAAATTCATCTTGAAAGCATTTTGTTTCTATCTCTTGAAAGCTTATCTCGAACACAATTTATTTGTATCTATTTTACTAATTGAAGGAATAAACGAGACTTTTTCCACACAATTGTCAATTTAAGGGCAGTACAGGCCCAACAGATAAAAGACTATTGAAAAAGTCAAATCTCAGTAATTTGGCACTTTTTCTAGACTAGAAAGGTCTCATTCATGTTGATGAATGACTCGGGAACTCTGACCTAGCCCTTGATGCAAAACATCCAGTCCTGTTGCCAAAGGATCACAAGTTGATGAAGATGTATTTTAAGTACTATCACCTCGGAAATTTACATTGTGTGTCTTAAAATATTATTACATAGTGTACGCCAAGGCTTTAAGCAGCGGCTGAAATATAGCAAGATGTATTGTACGTAGTTGTGTTACTTGTTTCAAGGGAAATCCAAAAAAAGTAGTAAGATTACGCCACACTTGCTTAAGGATAGAATTAATGGTGAGCTAGTTATTTCTAAAACTGAATTAGATCTGCGTGGTCAGTTTCTTGATAAAATTTGAAATTAAGAGAAAGGGGGTATATCAAAGGGTTTTGTTTGCACATTTGTGTGTTTAGTTGCAAAGGTCTCGAGGCATAAAATGACTTAATAGCTGAGGCATTTAACCATTGAATACCTTGGCTCAGTCGGATGGGTCAGATATTCCAAACAATCGTTTGACCCGTTGGCAGCTTACTAGCAAATTGTCTCAGACTGTATGGAAGAAGACACTGATTACCTTGCGAATTAGAATTTTGCGTTTTATTTGGTGCTAGAGAATCACCACGATAATAATTTTTATTAATTATGTAAAATTGGTATTATTCTTTAGGTATATATAATCATAGAAAGTTCCGCCCAACTTGTCTAGTGGTCAGTGTGCCTGACTGCGGATAAGGAGGTTATGGGTTCGAATCCCGGTTCGGGCATGGATGTACTTTCCCTCTCTATCTATCCTGTCTTTTTCACTTCCTTGTATGAATGAGGTGTAAAGGGTTGCCTACCCTATAAATGGGTCTATATGGCATGTGTGTACTGAGGAAGTCAGACTCCACACCAAATATGGTTTAGTTGGAAAAATGGAGCAGCGTACCCCATATTGCCAGCCTAGCTGGCACTCGACAGCAACAACAATCATATAAAGTAGTACATGTTTTCTATATTTTAGATAAAAAGTTCAAAGTTAAATTGCATTTCTAAAATCATTTAATATCATAAATATAAAATCTGCAAAATCAAAACAACTGCAAAATCAAAACTTTATTTGAATAGCAAATTATATTTTATTTTAATCGTAATAACCAAATTTTTCTCTGCTTATGCTTGTTATTAAACTTTTTTAAAGAACACTATTTAAGAAATTTTGATAACAATCATTAAATCATTTATACAAAATATTTTGTTGCGTACATTGATATTTAATTCTCTTTAATTCAAATCAAAAACTGTAAATAAATATTTGCAATTTTATTTGAAATTTTAACTAAAAAATATTTAAAATATCTATTTTTCGTAAAAAAATGTAAATTATAAATATTGACAATATTACTGTTTTTTTTATGTATCGCCAAAAAGATCATGGATCTTTTAACCTTTAATTTTAAATAATAAATATGTTTCCTTTTACCTTTATTATTTGTATTAACCAAGTTATTATATTAAAGGAATTAAAAATTTTTATCATTAAGCATTTATGAAGTACAAAATTACTTTTGAAATAAAATTAATTAATATTAATAACTGTTACGAGCAGTTAATGTAATAAATTTCCATAAGTTAGTAATCCGTGAAGCATACTTGTTTGGATAAAATGATCTTCCAATTATTTAAGAGATGATATGTTTGGAGTTTCCTCCTCATTCATGTCTCTTTTAAGCATCGTTATCAACACAAATTGGAAAATATACATCGATTCTGGAGAAGCTTCTGATCCTCTTATGAAGAGAACGACAGCAACTCTATCAAATTTCATGTAATAGTGGCTGATCTTCCGTTTCAAATATGGAGAATATAATTTAAGAATTTTAGATAACTTTCAAATAAAGGCAGTATTTTGAGCGACGGAATTTAATAATTTACAGGGTTAAATTTTTTGTTTGTAAGAGGTGTTATTCTATCGATTTTTAACAACTTCCACTTCAATAAAAAATAAAACAAAAGTATGTAGACATATCACTCAAAAGACATAAATAAGAATTAATTTTGATAAAAAAATAGATTTTATGAAATACAAATTAATTAATATGAAATCTTCAAATTCCCTATTGAAAATTTTTATTATATATGATGCATAAAAATTAACAATTTTTATGAAGTTAATCTGAAATGTTATATAAGATTTATAGATCCAGAAATTTACAAAAAAATTTGAGGTAATTATTTTATAGAAATATAAAAAAATATCACTGATAAAAGAAATATTTTTTTTCAATCGCAATGTAAGCGACTACAATATTTCTACGTATTTTGAAAAAGTGTATTAGAAAATTTAATTTGATGAAATATTAATTTTACATAAGATTGATTTTTTCGGATAATTAATAAGGGAAACAATACCGTTTGTGGTTCTCATTTTAGGTTATTTTTGATACCCCATATGTTATTGCCGAATGATGGCCTACGATATTTTCAAATATACCGCGAAATCGTAAATTTAAATTTTAGGAACAAAATATTTTGATTCAATACTCTGTAAAAATTCCCACTAAATTAACTATTTAATGTGTTTAGGATAACAAAAATAAATTTTTAACGTGCATGAATGTTTTTTTTTTGAATGTGAAATGTAATAGTTTGAATGAGAACCGCATCAAAAGACAATAAAAAATAAATCCATTCATTGAATGCGTACCGAAACGTTGTATTTGTTGTTGGCTTATCCTCTTTAAAGATCTGACATTTGTCAGATCAACTCCATTAAATTGTTGACAGTTAGAAAGTCAATGACTAGCAAGGGATTTGAGGATAAATCCTCCAGGGAAAGTCCGACGCAATCCAGAATATGTTTCGGTGAGGCTGGATGGTCATAGCCTTTTTTACAAGTGGATACATTTTTGTACCACGTTCAAACGATAAACATTTTAGATGTCCCCTTGAGAATCTGGCAAAGGCAGTCTGAAATATTTGGTCACATTTTGCATACAGAAGAGTTCCAGGAGATGTTCCAGAGTACCATTGGTGTGTTGGTGGAATTGGCCAGATTGAATTATGTCTAGATTTTTCATCAAAGTAAAGTTCCTGATATGTAAGTGATGAACCAGTGGGCGTATCTTCCTCACTGACCTCTTTGGCCAGTCGATCTGCGGTCTCATTGTTGTACCGAATGTAAATGTGATGAGTGATGATATGCATATAAACTTGGATCGTTAAAGCGAAGCCTGTAACATGAAAAACAGGGCTTCAAGAATGATAGAATATAGCTTAAAAGCCGAATCTCAATAAGTAAAATTTATACATTTCTGTTATATGTCTATATAGAAATAGCGAAACTATAGATGAATATATAAAACAACTTGGAGTATTTCTCCTTTAATACAATATTTTGCAGATTAATGTACCAAGCAGTGACCTGATGTTCAATTTCATGAAAAAGCACTTAAAGAATGCATGTTAGGTAAACACGATGGATAATAAAAGTAGAATCTCAAATATTTTATATATGAAGAACATAAAGATGATACGAGAATAATGAAGCAACAAATTACTCATTCATTCATTCATTGTCGTGTGTCAGCTAGGCTGGCAATATGGGGTGCGCTGCTCCACTTTTTCAACTGAACCATATTTGGTGTGGAGTCCCACTTCCTCAGTACACACACGCCATAGGGACCCGTTTATAGGGTAGGCAACCATTCATACAAGGAAAGGACAAAGACAGGATAGATAGAGAAAGTACATCCATGCCCGAACCGGGATTCGAACCCAGGACCTCCTTATCCGCAGTCAGGCACGCTGACCACTGGACAAGTTGGTCGGCAATTAATTTTCTTTAACTAATACTTATTTTAGAATAAATAAAAATATAATCTTAAACCTAGACTAAATTTTCATGTTTTTTTTATTCAGAGTGTAGTCATAGAAATTTTATTGATTTTAGAGTCAATGAATTCACTCATTTTTTTTATTGAAAATTTATTTTAAAATTCTTCATTTCTTTTTGAGAATTCTCAAAAATTTCAATGATGAATAAAATATTTTCTTATAAAATGTTTAAATTCTAAAAATTATTCTAACTTTAATAATAATTATTTAAATTAAATGCATCAGCAAAAATAAACACATCATTTATGTGTGAAATTAAAAACGCTTTCTTCCGGGTATTTTAAAGAAAAAACGAAACCGTATTATTAGATTTCCCCAATGAAGTCTTAAGTAATCCCTAACACCTGCTTCAGGGATTAATTTAAGGAGGAAATGAAACAGGAAATACACTTTTACATGTCGCTAATAAAAATGCGAATATATCTGAGTTGTCAAGCAATGCATTATTTTTCAATGACAAGTATAGGGTTTTAATTAAAAATTAATTAAATTCTTTTTGAAATATACTCGAAATGAAGGAGAAAACTTAAAGAATAATTTCACCATGTTTATTATTATTCTGAATAAATTATTGAAGCAATTAATTTCTTAGTTACTGGGATAAAATTGATATAATAAAAATAAAAGGGTTTGAGGAAATAAGTAATCGAAAGCATTTTCTTTTAATTTCAATTATTAATTAATATCTTATTCTTATTAGATCAAGATAAAATATTCATGTTAAGATGTTATAATAATTCGTAATTTTGTAGGTATTACACAATGGCAAATATTATTTATAACCTCATAATGGAAATATTAGTCAAAATTTGCATTATGGTCTGTGGTATATATGTGATGGTAAAAATTTAGAAATATATCAAGATGGAATGGATATGTAATAACAAATCAGTTTGGGTATTGAACTGAGAGAATATAATTTTCTCACTTTGTCTTTTAAAATCCTAAATCTTATTAGTATATAAATAAGCGGTGGAGTTTGTGGGACTAATTCCTCATCTGGTCTAGTGGAACTAGACAAGATCCATGAGATCAAAGACAGCCAAAATGTCCAAAAGCAGATGTGGACTTTTCACAGCCTCCTCACGAGAAAACCCCAAGCACTTCAAGATGTGTTGCGGGCAAAACGGAGCATTGTCGCACTTGGGGCATGTTGGGTATTTTCTTTCATCGTCCTCAAAGATCATACACTTCAAGTGGCCAGTATAATTAAGTAAACTAGGGATTAATTGCTGATTAGAAGCATATTATTTTTTTTTATTCAAATATCAGAAGAAAATGAAAAATATCATATATAAAAAATAAAGAATGTAGATAAAAAATAAAAAGATATATAGATAATATATATATATATATATATAATAACACAATAAATAAAAATATATAAAAACTAAAAAGAAGAGAATATTATTTTTGAAATTATTGTATGAAGAGTAATACACACAATATCAGAACATTCTGGTAAAAATAAGCGAAGCACCCATACAAGGATCACCTTGTTTTGTAGCTGACGATAATAATGAAGTATATGAATCCAATAAGCACTTGTTTTAAATCAACCAATAAACCATATATTTCTGAAGAAAATCATCACGAATAAACAATAGATTTTGAAACATCTGAAATGACCAGGTAAAAGCTCACCTTAATGCGAGGTTTAATTTCAGAATTTTCTTACCATTTTCACTACTGGTGACAGATAATTTAAAGTCAGATGGAGTCAATATTTTTCTTTTATTGTCAGGAATCACGAATATATCCGCTTATGAATCAATCAAGAAACATTTTACCGCTATTTTTTTTTCACAAATATACAGGCGACAATTTCCATTGCCAAAATCGTTGGTCACCGTGATTGACTGACTGGATTATTATTTTTCGAGTATCTGTGCTGCTTGAATTCACTTCAAGAATTGCTTTTGAATTCATTTGAACAACGCACTTATGGGCTTTTTCGCAAAAATAGGTATGATACCAACAATAATTATTTTCTGATTGTGAATGTGAAAGAGATTACTATCGCCTATGACAGGAATGGGAACATCTGCTAAAAACGTTTTTAGACTTTCTCAAAAACGTTAAATTTTTAATTTCGAAATTCTTTAAATTTATTAGTATCCATGAAGTTTGTGTTGTTTAAGATCATCACAATCTGTAACACACAGACACAAATAATCATTTATTTCAATTCAGTGAACGAAGGATTCGTATGCAGAGGAAATGCTTTGTCGAAATTTAATGCATATATATATATATATATATATATATATATATATATATATATATATATATATATATATATATATATATATATATGTATATATATATATATATATATATATATATATATTATATATATATATATATATATTATATATATATATATATATATATATATATATTATATATATATATATATATATATATATATATATATATATATATATATATATATATATATATATATATATATATATATATATATTCATTCATTCATTCATTGTCGTGCGCCAGCCAGGCTGGGAACATGGGGTGCGCTGCTCCACTTTTCCAACTGAACCCTATTTTGGTGTGGAGTCCGACTTCCTCAGTACACACATGCCATAGGGACCCGTTTATAGGATAGACAACCATTCACACCTCATTCATACAAAGAAAGGACAAAGACAGGATAGATAGAGAGAGAAAGTACATTCCTGCCCAAACCGGGATTCGAATCCAGGACCTCCTTATCCGTAGTCAGGCACGCTGACCACTAGACAAGTTGGTTGGCATATATATAACAAGTATATATCAGTATCAATTAACTGACGATATTACCTCAATCATGATATGGTACATGTCAGGGTAAAACATTTTGTGTTGATCGAGAAGAGGAATATGATTTTAGAGGTGAAGATCTCAGATTCAGACAACAAAAGCCGCATTTGAACAAAGGGAACTAGTTTTTGCATTTCATTTTCGGCATTCACGTCTGTACAAACTAGTACTCTATGGCATTTCAATTATTTTTCAAAAGTACAGGAATGGTAAAGGATCTTTCTTAAGTTACATTTAATATATTTTATTTTATACACGCGTTAAATGAAATGACATAAATTTCTGAATTACAATATTTTATACTTCCGAAATTCAATGCAATTTTTTATTTCAGTTTTAAATCAAGAACTATATTATCAAACCGTTTCATTGAATTAAAATTTATCTATCATGTTAATAATTTAAATTTTTTAAGTGCAATTCTATGCCTTATTATTTGTTTTTCACAATTTATAACTTCAGTAAATAAATGTTAATGAAACTATTATTTAAGTAAAAGAATCATGTACAAATTGATATACATTTCAATAAATGAAAATTTTGGTTAAAATATCATAATATTTAATATTATGATCATAAAAAGTTACTGTTTAAGAATAATTTTACAGTTCAAAAGGCTAAAGTTAAGCTATATAAAGCCATTTCCGTAATAAAAGAAGCACAAATAAAAAAAAAAACAGTTTTAGTTTAATGGAATAAATTTGAACCTGTGTATAGGCTATAAAGTTTTCCACGCAACCGTAACTCAGATTGAATAGATAGCAAATCTAGGTATCTTTATTCTTATATTAGTAATCGAAATTTTTTATGAAATTAAAGAACCATCTTTTTAGAAAAATATTTCTCTCGAAAAATTCAGGCAAAGTGCAGAATTACTAGTCATCCAATTATTTTTCCAATGTAAAAGTGATAAGATTCTCAATATTTTTGCTGTCTTGGAACTTTTATGATATCTGAGAAATGTTTTTACACAAAGATATTGCACTGGATATTGTCTTATTCAATTTCAATGAATAGTAAGGCATTATTTATGAAAGAGTGAAGATTTATTCATATTTTATTAAATATTATGTATGCATTATAATTTTAATATAATGTTCCTGCTTTGTTATGAATATCTGAAAATGGATAATCAATATTATTTCCCTCTTCTCATGTTATAAGAAGAAAACCTGTTTTTTTACAGTTATATCTCAATTAATGTATGTATGGTTTTAAATTAAAAGTATAATAGTATTGGTTACATTCGATCATTTTACAGTATTTCAGAATTGTTTTTTGACCAAAACTACTCTGAAAAATATGAGGTCAATTTGCAATGAATGTCAAAGACAATTCCTCAAATATTTTTATCTCTATTTATATGTCTGTCCGTCCATACGCGTGTATTAATGCAAGCACGCGCACACACAAACACACGATAAGTTATTAATTTAATTTATCATTTCCAAATGAACATCATAGACAATATAAATTCATGTTGTTGTTGTTGTTACTAATGACACTTGGACAAGCCAAGCTCGCAATGCCTTTAGCTGCGCGAATTTAAGTCACTTGCGAAGCGTCTTCCGTTTGATTCAGAGCACCATGAAGGTGAAAGTACGACTTTGCTCTACACACATGCCATAGGGATCCGTTTATAGGGTAGGCAACCATTCACACCTCATTCATACAAGGAAAGGACAAAGACAGGATAGATTGAGAGAGAAAGTACATCCATGCCCGAACCAGGATTCAAACCCAGGACCTCCTTATCCGCAGTCAGGCACGCTGACCACTAGACAAGTTGGTCGGCGTATAAATTCATAAATTATATAAAATTTAAACCAAAATACTCTAGATTATTTTACTTTGAAATTTGTAATTAAAATGAAATTATTGAAATCATATATATTATTGTCAGTAAAGTGAAATGTGTTAATATTTAAATAATAACATTGAAAAATATATATTGAAAGTTTTTTTCCTGTGAATTTTAAATCACATTGAAATGTTAAAAATAAGTTTTTTTTGCTGAAACACTTTCTCAATTTCAACTTATGTTGTCCACCAGATAGTTGCTTAAATTTATTTTCAAATCAATGTCTCAATTCCCGAGAAAAATTCAATGGACAATATTGAATCCGACGCTTGAAACTAAACGGTACAATACCCATGCATATAAACTAAGTTCTCATTTGACAGCTTTCGTTGGAGCAATCGAGCGTGAAGATTTCCTCGAGATTAAGACGCTGAGAAGGTGCTTGTCTTCCTCTTTGCGAGGCTTCTCATCCTAGAAGGAATAATAAAGCTGAAAGGATGTGATATATATATTTTTTATCAAATCTAATACAGCATTCTTGTGAGCAGCATTTGATATTTTCTGCTACGTGTGACAAATATTTGCAGATAGGTATTGGTATGTTTTTACTCAAATGATTGGAATATTAAACTAAATTTCTTTTCTAAAAATATTCGCAAATTTTTTTCCTTCGTTTGATACATTTGAAACACATTCTAAGGATGCAAAAATCGTAATTCTAAAAATTGTTTCGAATAAATAAGTACATATAATTTATTTTATCTGTAAGTAATAGTCTGCTTAGGTCTAATTGATATTAAACTTGGGTTAATTTATTAAATATTAATTATGATGGAAAAGTGTGGTTTTATGTATTATTTTACTCTACTCATAAATTAAATATTGTCTTTCGTAGACTAAATATGTTTTTGTTAAGCAAATAGCCAATCCTGTGCTAAAAAGTGCCTTACATTGATTCCGAGTGTCATTGCTGTAAGGTTGTTTCATGCCTCCCTAGATCATATTCTTATTTGTCTAAATTTTAAAATTTTTGAAATT
Organism: Latrodectus hesperus; assembly: GCA_037975125.1. Taxonomy (NCBI): domain Eukaryota; kingdom Metazoa; phylum Arthropoda; class Arachnida; order Araneae; family Theridiidae; genus Latrodectus; species Latrodectus hesperus. The sequence goes on from CM075852.1 coordinate 116,548,826, forward strand.
TTAAGGGACCCGATTTTATTTTTTCTGTACTTTCTGGTTTTATAGCGATGGTGTAGCTTAGCTATATCATCTGGGATTAGAAAACAACAACACAACTGAAACATTGACAAAGAAAATTTTAATTAAATCAAAGAGTTAATGCTGTATCTAATATATATATATATATATATATATATATATATATATATATATATATATATATATATATATATATATATATATATATATATATATATATATATATATATATATATATATATATATATATATATATATATATATATATATATATATATATATATATATATATATATATATATATATATATATATATATATATATATATATATTTATATATATATATATATATATATATATATATATATATATATATATATATATATATATATATATTTATATGTATATATACATACATACATACATATATATATATATATATATATATATATATATATATATATATATATATATATATATATATATATATATATATATCAATATTTCCAAAAGTGGTACAATTATTTTTAGGCATACATTAAGATGCAATCATTTATATTTGCTTGAATCAACAATGTGTAGAAATTTTGCAGTTTTACATTATCGAATTTGATCATTAGATCAGCAATATTAAAAAGGACGATGACAACAAAAATCAATATATCAATAGATAAACAAGAAAATCTTGTCTTATATATATAATGTATATATATATATATATATATATATATATATATATATATATATATATATATATATATATATATATATATATATATATATATATATATATATATATATATATATATATATATAAGAGTATGAAGATAAAATTTTATTAATTTATAAATGAGCGTGAAAAATAGCTATATTACAGCAAAATAATTAGATTACATTGGTTACTTATACATTCACTAGAACGATGTTAAGGATAATGATATTCAATAAAAATGTTTTTATTTTAGAAAATACTCATTTTAGGTGATAAAAAAGCAGGAAATTCTGCACCTTTAAATCTGTATTAAATATGTGTTTGTGGTATTTATTAGTGTTAAAAAATTTCTAATAAGATTCTACCTATTTTAAATCTAAGTAAAGTTATTAATGATAAAAATTAGTTTTTAATCAAAAGATACTTTTTTATCTTTCATTTCATCAAGATACATTATTCTTCATGTTAGAGTTGCATTAAAATTAACAATAAAATAGAGTAAACATCTTCAAAAATAAATTAAGTACTTATTTTTTAGAAATTTTATGTAAATTATCAACATTATATAAATTTTATGTGTCTATTTTTAATAGATAAAGCGAAGAATTTTTTGTAATAAATATCCATACAATATGTACAATAGATATTTCTATCGAGGCAATAATTCCAATAGCTTCATTTATAAGAAGATTGTTTTTAAACTTTAACAGTAATGTAATTATTATAGCAATCACAGTAATTACGCACATGTATAGTAAAAAATTTTAATTCCTTTTTTAATTATTCATTTTTTAAGGAAATGTTTTGTAAAATGATTATATAGCAATGTATTTTTACTTTTACAATATTCTTTTCTATTCGAGATAATTTTTCCTTTATTTGTTATTATTTCCTTTATTTGTTATTATTTCCTTTATTTGTTACTTCCTTTATGATTTATTTTTCTTTACTGGGCACTCGTGACTTGTTTTTTTTAAAAAATTAATTAATAGAAATAGTAGATAGGCTATTACTTCTTCTTCCAATTCATAAGTTTAACTAATAAAACTCATAAATATATAACATTTCAAAATTTTGATTTGGAATTGAATTTCTATCATTAAATTTTATTATCACCATTTAAGTAATTTTAATGATTTTTCATCCAATATATTATTATATATATTTACGCATGAATAATTAAGTTTTAAGAACTTAAATTATTTATTTTTTTAAATTGAAAAAATTATAAACTGAAAATAGTTTTTATTAAATTAAGGACACGAGTTAATTATTATCTTAAGCTGTGCTTTCTTTCATTTCCATTATTTGAAAATATTTTTTTCATTAAAAATTAACTTTCACAGAAATTCTTAATGTATATCTGAAATTGCAGTGTTATTTTTATAATAGCTTTATTAAATGTGTGTTATGCAGAATACTTGTAATCTACTTTAGATTAATAAAAATGCCTTACTCTCTAAAGAATCAATAAGTGTCATCAAAATGAGATTAAAGTTGTTTTGGGAATTCTATTTGGATTGTTAACATGAAAGAGAGACTTAAAACAAATTTATATCATGATGATTGTAATTCATCCTTTCAGAAATAGTTTTATGAGTTACCAATTAAATGGTGTTTTTGATAGTAGCTATTTTGCATATTTTTTATAATAGAAAAATTATATGGTGAAAATGTGCTTTGGATCCCCTGCTTGGTGCATTTTCAAAAAGTCGCCAACTAACGCATTTTTGCGTATTGTCTCGCGGATTTGAATGCTCCGAGAAACATTACGCGAAAACGTCGTTTCTATGTCGACGAACCGAAATCCGTGTTTTCAACGAATTTCACCATTGGTATGGCAACGAAAACAAAAACAATGATTTTTTTTACGAATTGTATAACAAAAAATACATTTCAATATGGAGATAAAATTATCATATTTTTAAAAATTAATAAATAAAAATACGCAGAAACAAATAAATAACTCAGGTACAACCTCCAGGGCAAATTCAACGGTAATAAAATGTCGTGCATCAAATTTAAAATTCTACGATTATTTCAAAATCAAAATAATTAGCGATCAATAGGAATACTGAAACAAAAGTGTTGTTAATGAGCATGCGCCACAAGGAGTGCATTTAGGATGAAATAGCATGGGTTAGCACGCTTGGCGCGTCTATCGCTCATTTGGCAAGAAAGGGGTACCCAAACCACAGATTAACCATTTATAATTTTATCCAGAGTTAAAAATTTTGTTTTCAATTAAAAATAGAATTTTACATTCTTACTATAAGCCATAAAATTAGTTATTTTAATGATTTTTTTTTGAAATAATATTATAAAAATTTCTAAATTAGTAATCGATTTCAAATAGAAACTTATTGTTAGTTTTTTTTGAGAAAAGTTATCTTTTTATAAAGCATTCATGAGCTCTGCATGTGCGAATACATACAAAGTAATGGTTGCAATCTTTTTTCTTTCAGTTAGCTCTTCCACTTTTTATAATAGAATCCCTTTTCTATGTTTATAGATATATTAAGGTATTTACACTATTTCTACGTAACACCTTTAAATATAAAAATAATTCCACATAGAATTTTAAAAAGTGACTTATAAAGCTTCCTTTTTTACACATAGAACTATAAACAGAAATTTTAAAGAAAGTTAGAAAAATTTTTTCTTAAATGAAAAAAGTGATGTTTAAATACAAGTTTAATGTTCAGCTGTAATAAAACTTTCAGCAGTGCAGTGATACATAATATTTAAAAGTATCCTTATTTTTTAGTTTTATTAGCTTAAATAGATACTTTCAGAAATATCTGATATTGATTTAGAGAATAAATTATATTTAAAATGTTTTCTTTCTTTTAGTAATAATTTATTAAGAAAATGCATCTAATTAGAAATTAGTTTTGAAATGCTGTTTATTAATGAGAAACAATTATCCTATGTTTTCATATTGTATCTCTTAAGCGATATAGAGTTTCAATCGACAAAACATTCAGTAACAATTTTATTTTTTCCTATAATATCATTTATCTTCTATTTGCAATAATAAAAATTATGAAATTGCTAGTTAGAAATTTTCTCTTAAGATTCACATCAGGCAATTAATTTTATAATTCAGGTTATTTTTTTTAACTTTGTAAAAACTAACCTGAAAATAACTTTTAAACAGCATTGATAATTAAGTAATATTCAATAGCAATGATTTAAAATTTAAAATTAATGATACAATCTAGAAATATTGATAGAGAATGATTATCTGCTTGCATGTAAAATTTCATGACACATTTTCCGCTTTAAGAAAGTTGAAGTCGATGCATTTCTCTCTTATGAAAACAATGATTGAAGAATGTTTGGAAGAAAAAGAATGTTTGAAAAGAACAGTCAGAAGAATGTTAAAAGAATGTTGAATAAAAAAAATGTTGAATGAAAAGAAGGAGAAATGAAAGAGAAAATAAAATTTTGTTTGAATGAAAAAGAATGAAAAGAATGTTGAATGAAAAAGAATGTTTAAAACGAATAAAACTAACAAATTTATAAGAGAAAAGTATGACTAAATGTCTGTTCAAAAAAAAGAGAAACAAACTAACTAAAATCTGTAAAAATCTTTGCAGGGAAATATTAAGCCCAAAAAATTATAGTTATCATGTTATTTATTGATATGTCTGATTTTATGGTACATAAATTGTGTTTCCACTCAAAATTAATTAGTATTTATATTCTCTGAAACGACTAATGAAACCCATGTAATTTTGAAATGGTTCAATGATATTAAATTATTATTTGAATTTGAAAACTCTTTTTCAAATATTAATTACAAATAACATATAAAATTACTAATTAAAAGATTGTATTAATAAAAACAATTTTAATGTAATTGATACTTAACCTGTTTATTTATCTCAGTTAAAATAAGAAATTGTTTTGTAAATTTGATACGAATTATATTAGTAATGAAATTATACATCTTTAGCTTTTTATGTTAATATACGTCTATGTAGTGACACATTAAAACCATTGTCACACATTACATTATGTGAATTATTTACAATAATTAAAAACATTTTTGCTACATAATATGAATAAATTAATACACGCGCATAAAATAATATAATAACAAAAAAATTTCGGAGAAGCATGATCTCATAATTTAATTAAGGCATTATAATAAAAGAAGTTACTCCATAACTTTTCTGAAATTTAAAGAAAAAATACGAATTATAATGCTAAATATTTATATATTATCTATTAATAGGTATCTGGACATCCATGCTAATGAGGACATCTGTGCTTCTGATTTATGCCACCCTCTGTATTTAAATATCATATAGGAAACAGCATTCGCTTTAGTCGCAAGCAAGATGCCACTAAATTCAGAACTGTGTAACTTCAACAAAGGCGTAACTGTCAGTTATTATAGAAATAGCAGATCGAAGAGACATATCTAGTGAGATAAACATTCCGAAGTGACTTTTGTATTGTGATAATTGTCACAATGGGCTTCTGCATGATAGATCCACGAAACTAAGAGATAAAGAGTGACGAGGGTTGTCTAAAACCATTCGGAAAAACTACGCCAAACCGATGGATACGTACTGTAGGAATTTAAATAAGTATCCAGGACTGTTGTTTTGATAAATGTCCTCTGCAAGAAAGCATTCGTATGGCCACGTACTGTAGAAATTTAAATAAGTATCAAGGACTGTTGTTTCGATAATTGTCCTCTGCAAGAAAGCATTCGTATGGCCACGTACTGTAGAAATTTAAATAAGTATCCAGGACTGATGTTTTGATAAATGTCCTCTGCAAGAAAGCATTCGTATGGCCACGTACTGTAGAAATTTAAATAAGTATCCAGGACTGTTGTTTTGATAAATGTCCTCTGCAAGAAAGCACATTTGCTTGAAGCACATAGTCGTCATAAGAATAGATTAAAAAACCCAACAGTGATGCTCAATTGAAGCATTGTGAGGTACGTCAAAATATTACCGTAAATGAGTGAAAACAGTTTTTTTGAAGTGATGAATCCAGGTTCAATTTCTGCCAGTTAGATTGCAGAGTCTGGTTTTGGCAGTGCCTTGGAAAATGCTTTTTACTAGAATAAATTGTGCTTACAGTAGTGTTTGGTGGAGGCTAAATAACGGGATGGGATTATCTCAAGATATAGACTGGGACACTTGATCTCAATTCAAGGTGGGATCAAAGCTGATTCGTATTCCTCTGCAACGTGTTTCTTGCGCTATGGCAATTTTATGGTTTCAATAACTCTTACAAGATGACAGTGTCACTCATCATGTTGCGATGCTCATAATGGACTCGTATGCTGACAATGGAGCAACGGATTGGACTGGCTTAATGCCCTAGAACATCTCTGCAATGAGTTGGATCACCCAATTAAGGGGTGTAACAACTGTCCTAAAGCAGTGAAAGAAATCGTATGTCTTTTTCAAGCTGATAATAAAGAAAATTTTACTGTGCATTACCAAACACTTGTGGAAAGCATACCTCAGAGGGTTATGGCTGTAACTGCTTCACGTGGATAAATTATGCTTCTCTGAAGTGTCCAAAATCTTATTGTCTATATATATATATATATATATATATATATATATATATAAATATATATATATTTATATATATATATATATATATATATATATATATATATATATATATATATATATATATATATATATATATATATATATATATATATATATATATATATTGTTAATAAAACCTAGAACTCAAAACTTACTCATAAAATAATTTTAATATCGTTTATTGGAATATTATTACAGTTTGTTACTTATAAAAAATATATATAATTACTCTTAATATGAGCCGCCCAACTTGTCTTGTGGTCAGCGTGTCTGACTGCGGATAGGGAGGTCCTGAGTTCGAATCCCGGCATGGATGTACTTTCTCTCTCTCTATCCTGTCTTTGTCCATTCCTTGTATAAATGTGGAGTGAATGGTTGCCTAACCTATAAATGGGTCCCTATGGCATGTGTGTACTGAGGAAGTCGGACTCCACATCAAAATAGGGTTCAGTTGGAAAAGTGAAGCAGCGCATCCTATATTGCCAGCCTAGCTGGCACACGACAACAACAACAACTCTTAATATAAAAGAAAAACATTTTCATTGAACATTGTTTAGTTTTAACTCAAAAGTTTTTATAATGCTAATTTATATTTTATTCCTCAAATTAAAATGATAACATTCACTCAGTATCATAAATATATAGTTAAATAAAAAAAGAATTATATTTAAAAACTAAATGTACAGACAGTGATTGGAAATTTTTGATATTTTTTGTGTCGTTAATTTTTTTTTTGCAAGAATTAAGATAGCAGAAAATGTGAAAAAATATTGCATAAAATATCCCTTAAATAAGAGCAGAAATAATAGAAAGTATCTCCAACAATAAAATTTAAAATTATCATTTTTAAAGCTTTTTTTCCTCTGAACTATAGAATTACTGATAAAAAAAGTTCAATTTGGTCGAATGGTAGAATTGATAATTCCAAAGAAGGAGAGTTTTTGCATTTATTGGAGAAATTATTTTTGAACATTGAAACTTTTCTTTGAATGCTATCTTTATTTCTTACCACTTATAAACAAATAAATGTATAAAAAACATGAAGTCATTCAAATACATAAAACAAATTTACAGAGCTTTACTTTAAAACCTATTCTAACAACTATAAAAATATCAGATTTTTTTCCTTAATCATGCTAATTCAAGTTGAGTTTGTTCCCTTCTTTTTATTTATATTTTGTATTCTTCGATTTCTTAAAACAAAAGCAATTTTTAAGAAACACAATTTAATAATGGGCACTAATACATTTAATTTTTTAAAAGTAAATTGCGGTAAATAATTAAGTATAAATAAATCCCCTCTGTAACAGTAAATAAGAATAAATTTTATTAAAAAAATTACTAGATAAATTGCAGAAATTTGTGATTTATGAGCACAAGGTTTTCGTACAATTATGTTAAATGCCCACAAGCATTTGAATCGTCTTTATTTTAGATGTTAGCCAGTTGAATTAAAAATTTTTTAGAATAGTTTGCATCTTGACAAAATGCTGACATTTAACACTAAATAAAAATCAGATATCAATGAAAAGATATCGGTAGATTTACCTTGTTGTTGTCTTGTTCCAGCTAGGCTTGCAACATGGGGTGCGCTTCTCCACTTTTCCAACTGAACCTTATTTTGGTGTGGAGTCCGACTTCCTCAGTACACACATGCCATAGGAACTCGTTTATAAGGTAGGCAACCATTCACACATCATTCATACAAGGAAAGGACAAAGACAGGATAGATAGAGAGAGAAAGTACATCCATGCCCGAACCGGAATTCGAACCAGGACCTTCCTTATCCGCAGTCAGGCACTAGACAAGTTAGGCGGTAGATATAACTTAATTACATAATAATTCGATGCTTATAAGCTGCATTTCTTAATTAGATGACGAAAAATTTTGTTTCATTTCGACTGGGAATTTCTTATTTCAATCAATGTGTAAATATCACATCCTTCCTTGTGATAAGTTTATAACTCATTATCTGATGATTCTTAGTGTGCCTTAACAATAGATTAGAAAGTAGAAAAATCAAAATAAATAAATAAAACAGAAAATACATAAAATGCGCGTTACAGCCATGTGATATTTAGTTGATTAAAAGGTTGATGACAGCAATAAGTCATAAACAACAGATTCCTCGGTCAGCAGACGTCTATGTCAGCAAAAGCAGATTTCTTTAACTGCAGACATTTTATAAGCATTCACTGGAAAGTGGACTTTCCGTCCTGACTATTGCACATTGCAAACACATTGCTATGGCCCTTTTCTTTTGACTTCTGGGTGACTGTAGTGTTCGCTTATTGTGTATTTACTGCTGTTATTTTCCCTCGGGGGAGCCTGTAACCCCTAGAGGGCGCGTCTTCTGGTGGCGGATAGTGGAATGCCTCCATTGGCTTATCCCTTTGGGGGTAGGAGGGAAATAAAATACCTCTCCCAGACCAACAAGCAGGAGTCCAACCTCTTCGGAGGCTCTGGCAACCATCTTCCATGGATAGTGCAATAGTATATGAATGGATCCCTGCCCATGTTGGCATTGAAAGGAATGAGTGTGCTGACACCCTTGCAAAGGAAGTTCGTGATTTGGACCAGCCCAGCACAGTAACTTTCGTTGATGCTATCGCAGCCGCCCGACGTAGAATTTCCAACCAAAATTCAGTAAGCTATCCATCCCAGACCTTAATTGCCCCAGAAATCTATCTTCAGTAATAGCCAGACTTCGAACAGACCATTTCAAAGACATGAAAATAGCACCTGATAACACAAGATCCTGCAGAAACTGTCCAGATTATGAACTTTCACCAGACCCTATTTTTGACTGCCAAGCAATCATGAGATCCCTGTTTCAACTTGGCGGACCACTTCAAGAGAATCTCTGCAGCCTCCAGGCCCCGGAACTGGCGGCCCTCATACAGAAAACTTTCGGCACTATCTAGGACACGACAACAACAACAACTACTGTTATTAAAATGCCTTCTGCAGTCTAGGTATATTTTAGAATATCAGATAATCTCTGATTCAGAATTCATATAAAATTGATAGGAATGAGGTTGGGGGAATGGCAGGCCTTATAGAACAGTGAAAATTTACTACAGAGGATTCTATCGCCAAAGTATTGTTTCAGCACTGATTGGGTGACAGGTGGTGGAATCCCATCTGACATTCATACAATGTCTATAATGACATTTCTTTTTAGCAATTCAGCAAAAACCTAACTTTGAAACACTAATGACATACACCGCGTACTTGTGGAGCAGCAGGATTTCTCAACCATGGCAGTGTTTTCTTTAAAAGATGTACGCATCAGAAACAAAATCGCTGGAATCCTATTTGCTTCGTCGAATAAAGAAACTGGTGTCAATTGAGAAGGTTTTTGTTACTCACGTGATAGTGTAGAACAATCGTAATTCTGAAAATGCGAAACGTTGGGCATTGAAATAATTACTGTATAAAATTATAAATAACAGAGAGAATTTTTTTTCCATTTAGTAAAAATTTAAGCATAACTTATTTAACCTTTTGGAAAAGTCTAGGTATGATTTACAAAGACATAAGCTCACATAATTTCTATGAATTGTTCTTTAGAGTTAACATTTTGGCACTTTGCAAGCTTAATATAATAAATAAAATGGGAGTCACTCACCAAACATAATAATAACTTATTTCGCTTATGAATTTTTGGGCAGAGAATGTGGAGGAGGGGTAGATCGAGTGTTTTCCTCTTCTCAACGATTTTTTGAAAGACAAGACATTGCAGCTCGGGAACAATTTGTTTCATGAAACCCTCAAACACCTCCGAAGCTTGCTGTCATCGTTTGAGCATTATTCCCCAACAGCTCAAGATGAGAAGCTGCAGGAATGCAAATGGGTGGTCAACCCATTCGCTCTATCCAAAAAGCCGAGCATTCTATCGTCGAATGAATAAGAGTTGTTGATAGAAATTTCCACAGATTCAACCTTGAAATATACTTTCGATAGTGATGGTTCTTCTTCTTCTACTTCTTCTTAGAATTGGGTTTGTATGTCATTGGGCACCTCTGCTTTTATCAGCATTTTGTACCTTTAACTCTAAACCCAATGTTTCCTAGTTCCAGTTGCTCGGGTCACCCACTTTAATAATAAAGTCTGATAACCCTTTAATGGAGTCCAGGTGTAACTCTCTAGTATGGATGATGCCTAAAGAGGTTAATCTAGGGAGGGCAAGAGCCTCACATTCAGTAAATGACATGCTCTGCCGTTTCCTCTTGCATATGACATTTCCAGCAGATAAGATCTTGCTGAAATAGTCCCATCTGGTCAGAAAGTCAGTCATGCTAAGAATAGCTTCCTGACTTTCACCAGAAGAAGATGGTTTAGAGGTCATTTCTACCTCAAGTGAAGGATTCATTGCTGCCCCTTTACAAGATTGCCTCTGAGTTCCCTTGTCTTTTTCAGCAAGGTCTACTTCAGAGGCATTACCTGCAGATGCAGAAAGATTTGTTATTTCTTGTGTCTTTTCAGCCACAAGATAACAATTTATAAGCTCAGGTAATATAAGTCCACCCAGCATTGCCTGAGATACTGGGCAGAGTGATGGTTACTCACACTTTTGTATACGTTTGGAAAAAAAATTCTACCCCCTTGTTAAAAAAGCAAAACGTGTTCTACTTCCATTTGCCACAACATTCATGTGCAAATCCGGATTCTCTATCCATTTCGACACCAAAACGAAGTACCTAAGCTGTCTAGATGCTGAACTTGACATCCGTCTCCAGATGTCAAGTATTGAGTATTAATTTCATGGGCATAACCGCTTTTACTTTTATATGTATTTAAGTTACATTTAATTTTAAAAAGTGGATATAATTTAGAAAGTCTATATACGAAAGTTATTTTTAAAATTTTTTAATTCATCTGTGTTTTGTCAAATGATTATTGTACTGGATAAATTTATTGGGGAAAATACATCTGTAACAATTTACATATCATTTAAAGAAAAAATAATTTGGTATTAAAAAAAGGTGTTTATATACATTTTTTAAAATTTTAATTCCCATGCAAATGTCTTTGAAATATGTAAAGTTTGCTGTCCTTGTACCTTAAAGTCATAATTGTTTTCTTTTATTACTGTTCAAAATTATCTATAATTTCATAGTTTTCTTTTCCATGTATCTATTACCAATTATTTTATTAAAATTTAATGTATGATGAATTTTCATCAAATTTAATGCATGATGTATTTTATGTGTAGTAAATTTATTTCATTTCATGTATAAATTGCTTACAAAATAAAATTATTTCTGTGAAAAATTTGTTCCTTCTTCATTTTATAGATAATTATTTGTAAAAAAAAATGTTTTGTGAATAAAATTACATAAAAGTTTGTTTTGTTTCCCTTTGAAATTATTCCTTAAAAATGATGAATTTAATATTCTAGATTAGAAAAAGATTAGATTTTTTAATTACATATATTTAAATAATACAATATTTAAGCGTTTTTACACGCAGTTAAAATTTTTAAAACTACAATTCAAATTTGCATTTTAATGAAATAACTTTGCATTTTAAACAATGAAAAAAATAAACTTTGCTTATTTAAAAGAACAGGAAAAAGATCACAGCATTTGAGAGATTTAGAAAAATTTAAATATTTCACAATTATGATAAAATTAAAAGGTTTTCTAAATCCTCAGTAAATTAGTGTCGAAAGTAAAACTTCTGTATTTCCAAAACACTTCTCTCCCTTCTTGTGATGACTCATGATCCCACTCAGCAGGCCTTCCTTAGGCAGGCCCCAAAGTCTTATAGTAGCCAAACGCGATCTCCTCGATGTCTTCGTGTGACGTAGCTAAAACGTTGTACCTGACGTCATGGAAATTTAAACCAATAAGAGCGCTGTTTCACGGAATGTTGCCAGATATTTCGAACCTGCTTGAAATCAAGAATCGTCTCGTGTTCTACCCCTTTTCTGACGTAGCTAAGACATCAATGACGTCATTTAGTCTGATGCGACTCTCGCGAGATGCTCAGCTTGCCTCGCGAGACGAGTCTCGTGCGATCATCTAGGAATCTGCGGACTGCCTTATTCTCGGAGGTCATGGTCTGAGGCACTTTAAAACTGGGCGTGGTCGCAATGTCCTCCAAGTGAAATGATATCTCTGGAGGTGCCAAACCAAGTATTTGGGGTCTACTGCTTGGTCTCTGCTTCAAAATCAAAAAGACTCCACCCGGCTGCTTCTATCTAACTGGTAGAGCCCAACTCAAGGCTAGGTACAGGGAAGCAACAACAACACCCGGTTACTAAACGGTGGACTTTTTATTTAATGAAATGTTCTTTATTCATATTTAAATTTTCAGTCATAATATTGCTTAAAATTACTGTTTTTGTATTTTTGTATGCATAGATTTAAAACTAGATGCATAAATGAATTTATAAACATCATATATATATATATATATATATATATATATATATATATATATATATATATATATATATAATATATATATATATATATATATATATATTATATATATATATATATATATATATATATATATATATATATATATATATATGTATATATATATGTATATATATATATATATATATATATATATATATATATATATATATATATATATACATATATATATATATATATATATATATATATATATATATATATATATATATGTATATATATATATATATATATATATATATATATATATATATATATATATATATATATATATATATATATATATATATATATATATATATATATATATATATATATATTATGTATATTATATATATTATATATATATATATATATATATATATATATATATATATATATATGTAGGTATATATATAAATATATACGCAAGAGTATGAAGATAAAATTTTATATTAATTTATAAATGAGCGTGATAAGTAGCTATACAACAGCAAAATAATTATATTACATTGGTTACTTTTACATTCAATAGAACGAAGTAGATTCTTACATGAAGAATAATGTATCTTGATGATATAAAAGATAAAAAAATATCGTTTGATTAAAAACTAACTTTTATGATTAACAACAGTTTCTAGGTATATAGATTTTCAATAGGTGGAATCTTATTAGAAATTTTTAACACTGATAAATGCCACAAACCCAAATTTAATACAGATTTCAAGGTACAGAAATTCCTGCTTTTTATCAGTTAAATTCAGTATTTTTTAAAATAAAAACACTTTTATTAAATGTCATTATGCTTAACTTCGTTCTATTCGAATGTATAAGTAACCTATGTAATCTAATTATTTTGCTGTTATATAGTTATTTTTATCATTTTTATCATGCTCATTTATAAATTAATAAAATTTTATCTTCATACACTTATATATATATATATATATATATATATATATATATATATATATATATATATATAGATAGACAAGATGTTCTTGTTTGTATATTGATTTTTGTTGTCATCGTCCTTTTTAATATTGCTGATCTAATGATCAAATTCGATGATGCAAAACTGCAAAATTTCTACACATCATTGATTCAAGCAAATATAAATGATTGCAATTTAATGTATTCCTAAAATTAGTTGTAACTAAGATTTAAGAAATTGAAAAAAATTCTGTTGTTTATTATAGGGAAATGAATTTGTTTCCTGTTGGAGAAATCAAAAAATTATTGAATATTTTCTGAAGTATATTAACAGGAGAGTTAAATTTAAGTAAAAGGGACGGCAAAGCAAACAGGAATTATAATAAAGATAATTATGAGTAGTAATTTCATGTAAAGGACAAAATTTCTAATATTATACACAATAATGCTTAGTAATATCAAAATGAATGAAAGATTGTAAGAATATATTATATTAATACCAAGAGAAAATATGAATTAAAATAGTGAGAGAATTGTCTTTGCTTAATTGATGTAATCCGAATGTTTTTGATCAAGGCAATACTTCTTTCTTAAATCAAAATTCAAATAAAAGTAGACAAATATTTCTTTATTGGTTGAGGATATGTTTAATATTAACTATTGAATTTTCATTTTATTTCAAGTTTGAAATATAGACTTTTCATCTTGTATAAATAAATTTCAAACTGATTATTAGATTTTAATTGATGTAAAAAAACTGCGGAATAAATCTTAATATGGCAATTAATCTAACTATTGAACTTATTAGAAAACTTCAATTCGCCGGAAGCAAGAACATTTGTAAGCCAATAAAATCATCTCTTTCCAAGAATTTCTAATTTTAGAATATAAATTCATGTAATAGTGCAATGGATTCAGTCAATCTATGCAGAAAACGAATTTTCACTTCAAACAGTATGCGTTTTTATTTTTTACATAAATAAATTTTTCAAATGCAAAATCTAATGAAGGGTTTTTCGTAAAAGAATTTTGTATTCATTTCTCTGTTACAACTTACTTTCTACTACGAAAATATTCAACATAAGTTGAAATTTATATTCAATTCCTTTTTCTATAATTTGTTTATTTCTTCTATGAAAATATATTATTTATCCTATTATTATGTTCTAATTCTTAAAATGTTTAAAAAGTAAAATTTCCATTTTATTTATGGCAATAATACAATGGTATCTTATAAATAATCAAAAGGAAAATCATGCAATTAATTAGAAAAAAATTCAGCATAATGGAAATGGAAATATATTTTATTGAAATTAAAAAAAACATTCTGTGATTTTATTGAATCGAAGCAAAAATAATAATCTAAGATAATGAATTCTAAAGCAAGTTAGCAAACATAGAAAGGTTACAAAAAATTTTCTAATGTATATGAATCTATTTTTTTCCAATGTATAAAGTGCTTTTAAGCAAAGTTATTAAATATTTATTTGTTTGAAAATCCTTTTTGCATTAGATAGGTCAAAATCAATTAAAGATAATGTAACTTTTAAATTTTCCAATAAAAATAGAATTAATTTTGTTTTTAGGATAATTATAGGTATATAAGATTACGAATTCATGTTTGAAAACATGGAATTTAATTACGTTAAAACAGTTATATACTTGCTACAATTAAAAAAAAGTAAACTAAGCATGAAAAATGTCAACTAAATGCTCGTTAATTAGTGCCTTATAGCAAAATTTAATATTTACAAAAACGGTGCTGTTTATTTTGCAAATGAATGGACCAGTTTTACGAGTAAAGTATTCAATAATTTAAAATTATAAATGTCAGATTTTCTATCATATCGTTTTCCTTATCTGAAATGTTTCGCATTTATTCTTTTATTCTTGCTTTTCTTACAAATAAAACAGAGAGTTATTTATTTTTAAGGGGAAGGAAATAATTTTTATATTTAAATTATAAATTAAGGTTTAAAAAAGTTGATATTTCAAGTGTTTTTTGAAATCGTAAATTTAATACAGATTAATTCTTATGAAGTAATTCATACCTGAAATATAAATGAAAATTGTTATTCATAAATTTCATAAATGTCATTAATTTAATTGAGATATGTGTTCTAAAAATGCTCTGCTCTAAAAATAACATTTTTAGTGGTATGACAAATAACTCTAATTCTCCATAACTATCCCTAAATTCTTGGCAGAATATGGTTTCTATATAGTACCATATTTTTAATAAATACATACAAATTTAAAAAGTGGGATGAAATTTTTAAATAATAACTTTACTTCAGGAGTTTCTTATTTATTTACTATTATTTCTTGATTTTTAGATGCAGTTGCTTTTTTATCTCTTATTTACATATACTTTGTCGTTTTAAATAATAGGTAACCAAGACACAAAAACAGTGATTTTTCTGCGTGTTGAAATAGATCTTGTATATCATATCATTCACAATAGCGAGTGAATGAATACATAAGTAGTTCAAACATCTTGGAGTAATTCTATCAAATTGTATTGTAATGTTAAAAACAAAAAATGTACAACTTTATCGAAAAAGTTCAAAATCTTTTTTAAAGAAGTTTAAAATATTTAGATTATTTTTACTAAAGTCTATAGTATTTTTCAGATTTCTTTAAGACAAACAAATTTATTTTAAGGAATACGTATCATTTTTTCGGATATATTTGGGGATATAACTGATTCTGTGAAGAATAAATTTTTACTTGCAGTTTGAAACATTTTACGATGTTGATTTATAAGAGTAATCAAACATCAATATAACAGTTATAATAGCTATTTATATTTTCAAGTTATAGATAAAAAAGTTTTTTATGATTTTATTACACATTTTTCCGAATGTCATCTGCTCACGAATTCATTTGAGATTCATCACTTAACTTTACATTCGTTAGCATACTGGTTCGCCTGAATTATAAAAGCAATTACTCTAAATTATGCTTGTGGTGTTTTTTGCCTATAGATTGAACTCTTAACTGTAAGTGTTAGGCCAAGGAGATGAACTCATTTTAAGCAATGTTGTAGTCGTTGGCCAGCTAGGCTGGGAAATATGGGGTGCGCTGCGCCACTTTTCCAACTGAACCCTATTTTGGTGTGGAGTCCACTTCCTTCTTTCTCAGTACACACATGCCATAGGGACCCGTTTATAGGGTAGGCGACCATTCACAACCCATACATACAAAGAAAGGACAAAGACAGGATAGACAGAAAGAGAAAGTACATCCATGCCCGAACTGGGATTCGTACCCAGGACCTCCCTATCCGCAGTCAGGCACTCTGACCATTAGACAGGGTAGGCGGCATTTTAAGCATTAAAAGGGCTTAATGGGAAGACCATGTTCTTTGGAGTGAAATACCACAGTCTAATCTATCCAGCCTAGTTTCTGTTGAACAACAGAAGATGAATGCTACTCTAACTGAACAATGCACGATTATAGGTTGAAATAGTTGATTGGGAACTTTTCAAACTTTCTACTTCTTAGCATAAAATTTTAGCCTAGTATCTGCAGAAAAATTCTTTCTTGAAGGAAACTATTCGGTTCGTAAGAACATTAAACAGAAATGTAAAAAAAATGTAAAAAAAAAAAAGAAAACTTATAGGTTAGTTTTAACTGGTAATAAAAGCATTTTATATTTTTATTCATCAACTTTTGTTTGCCTTCTGAACCTCGCTTTCTCTGGACAACGTGCAACGACTTTCCGCAATCCAATTCACCGAGTGTGTGGGTCGGTGGCCCACGTTTACAGAATGTCCAATTTCATTCGTAATGCCAGATGCAAAGCAAATTCCATGAAATAATCCAATTTGCACAGTTGACTAAAGATGAAAATGTGTTGTTGGTTCTTTATTCAAATTACTGATATCTGCAATAACATAATGAGATAAGCCTCGAGTATCTTAAATAACATTAAATGAATAATCTAAATAGAAGGTACGATTATATTTTGGCATTCATTGTGATATAGAAGAAACTGTAATTTAAATTTATAATTAAAAAATTTTTTTATGGAATATTGAGATCAGATAACATTTAAAATTTTATTTTATAATTAAAAATTTTTTATGAGAATTTGTGCGCAGAATATTATAATTAATTCATTAAAATTAATAATTCTATGAAGATTCCCTGAAAAAAGCAGTCCTTAGGTGTTTTAATGAATTATTAGTTAATTACCCAAAATTTATAATTCATTAAAACACCTGAAAACTCATGTTTTTAGAGGTAAAACAATAAAAATGTTAGTAACTATAAAAAGATTTGACTATTCTGTAAAATATATTGTATTATAGATTAGCAATAGCTCTTGTTTCTAATAATCAAAGTGATGCAAGTAAATATATTAGCTAAGAAATCAAAAATAGGAAATAACTATATATTTTTTATTTTAAAATATAACCGCATTATTTAAAAAGATGAATTTCAAAATGAGTACTCTTCCTTAATTCAGAGAAATCTACATTCAATGACTTTGAAATTTAAATTAAGGCAATTATATACAAAAGATTAAGTGCTCTTTTAATGTAAATTTATTAAGTTGTGAATGAATTAGTTTAAACTCTGATAATTTTAAATATCATTTTTAATTATGCTTCTTTATAAATTAGTCTTAAATATCTGAAAAAAATGTCTTTGTATGCTGCTAAAAATTTAGTTATTATATATAAATTTAACTATTTTAAATTTTTTGAAAATTATTTTTTCAGGAATTTGGTTTTCCTTTTTATAAGGAATATTTGTAATGATTCGCAATGATGCTAAGTGTTTGTTCATCAGACTATAATTCAAAACAGGAAAAAGCAAACACGAAGTAATATTTTCAAAATCAATTATAACAAAAAAAGCATGTTTTTCACCACAAGTAAGTTATCAGGTACATTTAAAACAGTATAGATACTCGTATATTTAAACGAATTTATCTGAATTATTATAAATATACCAAAGCGATTAGACTATTAGTTCCCAAAGTGGTCCAGGTGGACCCCCAAGGGTACATAGGAGACCACATAGGGGTCCACCTAGATGGGAAAAGAAAACAGGGGTTCACAAGTTGTAAGTGGGGTTCCACGAAAATTTTTCTGGTTTTCATAATAAAGAACAAAAATTTTGGCTTGGATTTATCTATCAACGTAGGCAGGTAGCATCATTCACTAGGTAGATATTCAAAAATATTCGAGACTCAGTTCAAACACAGAATTGAATAGAACAATAGATAATAGTACAAGTGTACACCACGTGTCCAGACTTGCAAAGTGCCACCCGTGCGCCCTCTCATTAAAAGTATGACTATCTTTTATTGTTAACTTACATTTCAGAGTTCATTGTTGATTGTTTTTAATAATAGATATTTTTAATTTTGTATAACCAAGAGTATTATTTTAATAAATAGGACACAAGAAAATGTGTTACTTTTTTCTTTCTTTACACCCCTCCAATTTAGGGTGATATTTTTTAGGAGTTTTGAGAATACAGTAGAAATGCAGCAGAAGGGGGTCTACTTATAATAGTAAAATTTTAAAAGTGGTCCACGAGAAAAAAAAAGTTTGGGAACCCATGGATTAGACAAAAGGAAAACGTTCTTGTCATTGTGGAAACCATGTAGGCAGTTATTATGTTTCTATGATTAGAAGAAAAACAAGCTTTGCAAGCGTAATGGAAAGTGACTTTAAAAGAAATAAATTCCTACTTCTGTAAATGTTCTGATAGTGAGTAGGAGTAACGATCATTTGTAAAGGATAGTTTCTTTCGAGTAAAACTCGCATCAAAGCCGTTAGCCCAAGCATTTATTGGAGATTTTTATAGACATCCTCAGCTGGGAGACCAGCTTAAATAAATTATTACTGAAGTGTTTCTATACTGAGCCAAAGAGCTCTTCTAAATGCTTTCTGTTCTTTTATTTGAGATCATTAGTCAAGATTTTACGCTTTTTCTGTGATACACATTAATCAGCCAATAAAACAAAATGTTATTTTCGCCGAGAATTCTTAAAAAAAGGAATATAGTTTCATTTATTCCTATTATGATTAATTTAATATAGTATTCAAAAGTTTATTAAGAAACTTGTAAGATTATTTAACAATTCAAATTTATATGAAAATGTCTAAGATTATTCATGCTGTTAATATGCAAATGGTTTATGAAATACTTTTATTCTAAAATTAGAATCAAAATTAATAAATACACTTCTTAAATTAAATAAAGTAGGTGCAAATAATAAAATATTATTGATACAATTTAAATGTGCTAGTTCATCGACACTTTTAAAATATTTCGTTCAAATATTTGTGGTAAAATTATAAGACCACTAATTAATACTGATTTTTTTACAAAATTAAAACGTGTTAATCTATCATTTTTCTGAATACTCAGTTTTTCATTAAGTTAATCAAGTTTTATATTCAAAGGTTAAAACTAAAAAACAAATTTGAATGCAATAATAAAATTATTTTGAAATTTTAAAGGGAATAAAAGCTATAAGTGTTCTCTTATTTATGCAGTTGCAGGATTTAATTTTTTTGCTGTGTGAATTTAACTTAATATATTTTCGTTTAATGATTTATTTAAAAAAATTACTTATTTCAATTGCTTCAGTCTACGAAAATTATGCAATTTATACAATATCCATATTGGCTGGCGTACAATAGCATACTGGCAATTAAAATTGCTACACCAAGAAGGAATGCAAATAACAGAACGATATTTATTAGACACATACATTATAGTGGAAAGAACAAGTGATTAGATTTACAGTAAATTAGGATGTATAGATATTGAGAAATCAGTACCCAGAGCAGCCACCTCTGGCTGCAATAACAGCATTTATCCGCCTAGGCATGGAGTCAAACAGAGATTGTATGGCATGTACGGGGTTCTCAGCCCATGCAGCTTCAACACTATGCCACAGTTCATCGACAGTAGTGGATGGTGAGTGATGGCGTGCCAATCGCCCGGCAACCATTAACCACACGTTCTCAATTGGTGACAGATCAAGAGAACGTGCTGGCCAGGGTAACAGTCGAACCTGTTCTGTATCAAGGAAGTTCAGAAGAGTACGGGCAACATGCGGTCGTGCATTATCCTGTTGAAACAAAGCATTAGGGGAGCCTCGAAGATAGGGGCAGAGCCACGGGCCTTAACACATCGGAAATGTAACGGTTGCTGTTCAAAGTTCCGGTAAAGCGAACAAGAGGTGATCGACACGTGTATCCAATGGCACCCCATACCATCATTCCAGCAGATGGGCCAGTATGGCGATGTCCAATACAAGCTGGCAATGCGTGTTCTCCACAATGCCTCCAAACACGGATGTGGCCATCATGGTCCTGTATACAGAACCGAGAATCATCTGTAATGCTGACGTGGTGCCATTCCCGCGTCCAGGTTTGTCGCTGATCACACCATTGAAGGCGCTCCTGTCAGTGACGCAGCGTCAATGGTAGCCGAAGTCATGGTCGCCGTGCAGACAATCCATTCTGCTGCAAACGTCGTCGAACTGTTCGAGCAGAAACTTGTTGCCTTGCAAATGACTCCATTTCTCGATCCAGGGTTCGTGACGAGGCTATAATGATCCCTTGTGACCATGGGGATAAGATGTCTGTCTTCTCTGTTGTTATTGATGGGGGTCGCTGAGATCCTGCATGACGTTCCGTTTGATTGTCCTGAACCCATCGATTCCATATTCTGCTAACAGTCATGGGGTCTCGACCGACGCGAGCAGCAATATTGCGGTACGATAAACCGCAATCCCGGTAGACTATAATCCTTCCTCGATCAAAGTCAGACATGTGCTGATAGGCATTTCTTCTTCTTACACGAGACATTACAAGAACTTTCTTTGCCGAAAACAACGTTGAAACGGAAATTGACGATGAGAAAACTGCTGTCAAATCCCTGGTTTTATACACATTATAGATGTCACTACTGTCGCCTGTTTTGTATGAATGCGCTGAAAATCTAATCCTTTGCATATCACAGCAAGTTCTACCTGTCATGCAAATTTTACGTGTGTGGTGTGCCACTTTCCTGGTGCTGCATTTTTAATGGCCAGTAGTGTATATCCAAAATTGTCTACCAGTGATTTGCACTTGTTGTTGAAGAAAAATTCATGTGACAATTGATTTGAAAGTGAGTTTTTAATAATTTATTAAAGCATGAAATTTATTTATTATCATGAATGCACCCAAAATTACAGAACAGACTGTATACCAGTAAATTATGATTATTTGAGATTCTGTATTATATTTAGGTTTACTGTGTTTGAGGTTGCATTTAACTTTCTCTAAATAACTAAGAATATTCAACTTCTAATACATTTGTTGTCCATATCCATTGAAATATTGATTTCTTTCAAAAAAAGAAAATGCTCGTTGCCGGAATTTACTAGTCAACTTGAGAAATTATACACAAATGACTTTAGCTTACATATTATCAGTCATACCTCACCACCTAAGTAGTTGATCATATGACAACTCTTCGTTGAGTGGAAGAGTCTATACCATGGGTTCCCAAACATTTTTTTTCTCTTGGACCACTTTCAAAGTTTTACTACTTTCAGTAGACCCCCTGCTGCTAACAAAGAGTTCCTAGGTACTAACAAAAACTACTTAAGCAAAAAGTATATAGATACCTAAAGTTAAATCTTCCCTGGCTTTTTGTTCTTTCTTATAGAAGTTTAGAATAATCTTTAGTATTTATATAATTTTTACTACAAAACTACCTACTACACTCAAGTAGTAAAACAAATATAACATGATTGATAAATTACAATATACAATAAAAATATGCATAACAAATAGGCAAATAATTATTTATTCCGGCACTACAAACACTGACATCGATTCACTCACAGTCATACTTTTATGCTTAAAACCCCGGAAACAAATTGAGTAACTTTTTGTTCTTGGCATTCGTACTTATACTAATGTAGATTGCAAGCACAGCGCAAGTTTCATTTCATCCCTTTGCAGGTTTAAACAAGCATCCCGGACGAGCGGCACTTTGCAAGTCTCGACATGTGGTGTACACTTGTACTGTTATCTATTGTTCTATTCAATTTTCTGTTTTAACTGAATCTCGAATATTTTTGACCTACCAAGTGAATGATGCTACCTGCCTACGTTGATAGGTAAATCCAAGTCAAAATTATTGTTCTTTATTCTGAAAACCGGAAAATGTTTCGTGGACCCCTACTTACAACTTGTTAACCCCTGTTTTCTTTTCACGTCTTTCAAGGACCCCCGTATAGTCTCTTATGGACCCCTAGGGGTCCCACTTTTGGAACGTATGGTCAATACGTAATGTACTAAATGATCGGTTTGTTTCGTATAAAAGACAAAACTTTATAAATTCAATTATAATATACTTTTAAAGTATTATTGGATTATTTAAAATTATAATTGTTAAACAAAAATATAAATTATTTATTATCATACTATATCTTAAACCCGCTTGCCTTGAACCAATATTATTTTATTTGATTTCAGTTACCATACATTTCAGCAAATGAAATGTTCACGATTTTAAATACAAAATAGTTAAGAATTATAGAAAACAACTTCATTTAAAAATTCATATCACAAATTCCTAGTTAAATTATTTAATAATGTCAGCAGAAAAAGTGATTTTAGGTGATTTAAAATAAAGTGATTTCAGAAAAAGTGGTTTTAGTGATTTTCAAACATACAGCTTGCTTAGAAAAAAAAATTTCAGATTTTTATTGTTTATAAAAAAACTGAAAGAAAATATAACCGCTATATCATACATTCTCCATTAAATATTCTTGCATAATTCTTTTATTAAATACAGAAATAAAAATCTAAGTTAAATGTAATAAAAGCAATATTAATGATATCAAAATATTTTACATTAGCCACCATTACAAAAAGAGAAAACATTTTGATAATTGCAATATCTTTTAGGTTTACATTTACGTCTGTTTTTTATGATGTTAGCAATAAAACAAATGATTTTAGGAGATCTTATTATTTCATTAATAGAAATAGAATAAATGATTTTAAAAAACTTTAATGTTCCCCGCTTATATTACAGATATCAACCAGGAAATAAGTGTATTATAGTTTCTAATTAAAAATTTTTATTTCTTAAAAAAATTAAAAACTTTTTGAAGATTATGTTTTTGGAAAACTGTGTAAAATAATTATTAATTATTTTTTTTCGAAAATATTTTTGAAAAAATCTCTCAAAATTATTAAGTTGAATGAAACATTTTATATCTCAACTCGAGATAAAAGGACGAAATTATAATTTAGAAGGTATTTACTTCTCCATACGTGGTATCTAGAAAGAGAGGGGATACTTGAAATTAGTTAAATTAATTGATAAAATAATTAACATGCAATTTAAAGGATTAAATAAAAACATTTAATATAATGGACACGTCCAAAAATAATATCTCTCTTAAAGTACACGATATTTTTAAGAATATAATGTTAAAAAAATATTATGGTTATTATTGATTTTTATTTGGAATGAATACCATTATTAATCAACCATAATTAATCAATTGATAACTGATTATTAATCAATTGATCTTCTTCTTCTTAGAGTTGGGTTTGTATGTCATTGGGCACCTCTGCTTTTATCAGCATTTTGTACCATTAACTCCAAACCCAATGTTTCCTAGTTCCAGTTGCTCAGGTCACCCACTTTATTAATAAAGTCCGATAACCCTTTAATGGAGTCTAGGTGTAACTCTCTAGTACGGATGATGCCTAAAGTAAGTTAATCTAGGGAGGGCAAGAGCCTCGCATTCGTAAATGATATGCTCTGCCATTTCCTCTTGCATATGACATTTCCAGCAGATAGGGTCTTGCTGAAACAGTCCCATCTGGTCAGACCGTCAGTCATGCTAGCGAATAACTTCCTGACTTTCACCAGAAGAAGATGGTTTGGAGGTCATTTCTACCTCCAGTGAAGGATTCATTGCTGCCCCTTTACAAGACTGCCTCTGAGTTCCCTTGTCTTTTTCAGCAAGGTCTACTTTAGAGGCTTCACCTGCAAATGCAGAAAGGTTTGTTACTTCCTGTGTCTTTTCAGCCACAAGATAACAATTAAAAAGCTCAGGTAATATAAGTCCACCCAGCATTGCCTGAGTTACTGGGCAAGGCAAATTACTCTAGAAGTTCGCTAGGCAACTAGAGGCTCCGTTAAGACACCATTACCGCGGTGCCAAATAGCCCTAGGCACGGGTCGTATAACACCAGGGCTTACGGGAGCTGGTTCGTGGCCTCTGATTCTATATTCAAGGCTATCCTGTCATTCCTACAGGACGTTCGGCGATCCACCACCTGCCGACGCGCCTGGTAGCTGCTCAGGCCCCAGGAAGTGTTTGATAGTAATCAACAAACTGCAAACTTTCTGAAATTAAATATCTGAAATTTTATTAAGTTGCAAATATTTAAATAATTTAAATGTTTTATTCCAGTGATGAAACTCATCCTGATGAACATTCATTTTGCTGTTCTCAAATTACATTTATAACTATAATAGCAACATTTTAATACTATATAATTATAAGAACTAAAGTGAACATAAATTATTAAATATTAATTTGGCCTATTTTATAATTTGTAGTCATTCTTTAGTTTTTCCATTTCTTAGCTAATAATTTTTCATGGATTGTCTCAATTCAAGTACATTAATAAAATAATTTTAGTTTAAAATGAAATATTTAAAATTTCCATGTAAAAATATGAATCGTCTCTTGACACTGCATATAATAGATAACTTCATAATTTTTATGTTGCTGAAGCATAAATACTAACACTCACTATATGCATTTATCTGTGTAAACATATTCGTTAATGGAAATATCTCGCGAACAAGAATTAAGCGTAGGAGTTCATTGTTCCGGAAAAGGACTCCAGACTATTATTTTCTTAGGAAGTATTTACCAGTGTTTTTATCTTATTTCCTCTCAGGAGTATTTTCTTTATTTGACATATATCAATGTAGCTCAATATATCTTTTGGAAAAACATAGAATTTTACTTCAAAAGAATAAAATTTTCTTAAAATATGCATACTAAGTATTGGTTTTATGAATGAACTTTTTGTTTTTAATTATAATGCATAGAAGATATTTTTTAAAGTTTAAAAGCAGTTTATCTCTTCAGATTTACGCTTTATAGAAACAAAATATTTTAATTTACGTCCCATGTTTGCAGAACTTCTCAACATAGATTTCCTCAATTTAGGCATCTGATATTTTCTTTAAAAGAACAAGGATTTTTAGTGAGCTCCAGTGGCTCAGTAGCTTCACGCCGCTTCTCGTAAGCTCAGCAAAGTGAAGCATCATTTGCTGCGGGCAGTGGTTGGGAGGGTGACCACGGTGTACTCTCCTTCACTGGGTTGCTGGAACTCCGTGGGTTGGGGACGTGTCCAAGTTAATGTGTGACGTCCAAAGTCCTTCCGCTGGTGTGGTGTGGATGTGGAGAGGAGGGTGCCAGCTCAGATGTGGCCTCATCACCTGACCGTTAATTATACTGCAAAAACTGTCCGTTTTATTCATTATCTAAAAGTTCTCAACTGTCTTAAAAGAATTTGGAAGGAAAAATACATTTTCAATAAAATTTTATTCTAAAACAAAATGTGCTAAACTAATACAGATTGTTTGAAGTTTTTAGGTTACAAATATTTTAATAGATGTTTTTACCATGAAAATTTATTTTCCTTCCCTTTAATATATAACTACAACTTTCACATCTAAAAGTAGAAATCTGTACAATTTATTTTGAAATTATAGTTTAAAAAATAAGCACTATTTTAATTACTTAGCATTTTTTGAAATTTTTGTTCGAAACAATAGAATTGCATATTTTAAGTACATGTCCTTAATTTTCTAATTTAAAATACATTTTTAAGATCCCATTAGGTTTAATTTAAAAAGACATTTAAATAAATTCATTAATTAATAAAAAGGTATTGACGATATTTTGAAAAAATATGTATCGTTTAAAGAAAGTTCTTTACACTATATATTATTATATTTTTATCAAATATTTTAATTATCTTTGTAAATTTAATTCTTATTTTAACTGCACAAGTACACATGTATAAAATGCTTAATGCTTATTTAAATAAGAAACATTGTAGTTCTGTAATAACTAATAAAGTTAATTTATCTAAATTTTTAAAAAATTTTTATAAAGCATAAAATGCATTTTAAAAATTGTATCTTGTCTGATCTGGTACTTACCAGGCAAGACCTGGTTCAAGACCTCCTTTTAGCTCTTTATTTCTTAAGGGTGAATGAACTCATGAACCTGATTTAGCATTTCTGGTCACGTGGATGAGAAGCAACAACAAAAAAATGTATTTTAAGATGTTTATATTTCATACCATACATTTTTATAAGTATGTATTCAATATTTTTGTTGTTATATTTTAGAAGTATTTCTGAAATGTTAAAATTATAATCAGTATTATATTAGTGAAAATGTAAATGTCATTATTCATCTTACTCTTGTTTTTCTATACCTTAACCAGCTGCTAACATTTCACGGCCCATTTCCACAGTACTTCCAAAGATTCGGAAAGGCAGTTTCATCCACCTGTATCTGTGGAGCCGAAGGGGATCCTTTCCACTATGTCCTAGAGTGCCCAGAGACTGAGATATACCACCTAAAGAAGAACTCCCAACAGACCAACATGGAGTTCTTGAGATTTTGCTTGAAAGATCGTCACCGTAGATGACTCCTCACAAAGCTGATGATTGATCTCAACAAACGAAGACTGGAACTTTGTCCGAATTTAGGCCACGCTTCCACAGATGATCTAGAAGATTCCACAGACGAATCAGAAAACTATTCTTAAAACTAACTTTCTTTCACAGTTAAATATGGTGTTTAAAATTTTTTTTATGAACTTAATGAAATTTATGAACTATATGTTCAACGAATTGTTTGGACTTTTCGAACATTATGAGCTCGCTTTAGAACTTTAAAAACATTTTGAATCCTATTCCCTTTTAGTATCTTAGAAACCTTTTAAATAATTTTTTTGAACCTAAAATGCTTTTAAAAGATAAGGTGCTTATTAAACTTGTATAAGCTGCCAGCCTGTATATAGTTATCAACTTTCGTATCATGCCATTTTTTTTCCTTTTCACAATTCAGTGTTCATACTATTTATAATCTTGCTTTCAATGTATATAATGTTTATATTGCCATAATTATCCTAAAAATTGTTAACTGTCTTTTCATTGATTGTAAACTGTTTCGCCATTGATTGTTGTATATGTCATGTTATATTTTATTTTTAACTCAGAGAAAATATTTAATGCTATTGTCTGATGTTTAACAGGGCTGAAAGCCCCTTAAAATGTTTTGTATCTTCTTGATACCAATTTGTAAGCACAATTTATTTGCCTTGTTAAATGCCACGATGGTGGCGCCCTCATGGACCTCGTAGAGGTGTGGAGCACACTAGGTGTTGGGGAGACCGTTAACCTTAAGGTACAGTCCGGGCTCTCCCCACACAGTTATGTATGTATTTTGTTCTTCTATGAGTATTACTACTGAGAATACGATTTTACATATACATGACAATATATAATTTAACACATATATTTCTTTCAACTGATAGTGTTTGTCAATCTTATTTAAAAAGTTCTGAAATTATGTATATTTATTGAATTAGGATTGGCAAATAGTACGAAGATTTATTAAATTGACTTTAAAAGTACGTTGTATAGAAGAATCACAGGATATCAAAAAGTAAATTCTGCATATTTTCTTCATTTTATAATTTTTAAGTGTTTAGTGTTCATCATAAGTTTTTTTTCATTAATTTTTTAAGCAATATGTTTTCATTAAGTGTTATTTGCATTGTTATGTTGAAATAGAAATTTCCAAAAGGCAAACTCTTTAAAAGTACAAGTCTTAGTTATTAAATTTAAAAGACAGTTTAATTTTTATATTTCATAATTAAAATTTCTACCTTACAATATAATTTTTGGAAAATTGTTTGGAAATTTTAATCCATATATTGATGCACACATACTACCAAAATTGAAAAAGTATGGCTCACACCCACAAAAAATATGAGTGCAAAAAGAAAAATTACTGAAACCATTGTGTATCAGTCAAATATGGGCATAAAAAAGAGAATATACATATAGCACGAAGTGAAAATAAACTAGGAGAGATCTTTAATTTTGCGAACACGCATATTTTCCTGTACTTTGCTGAAAACTGCTCTATACCAGTTAGAAGGAAGCTGCAAAGGAAAGGTCAGAATCCTTGTAATTTAGAAGTAGGGTCAAAACAGAAAATATCAGAATTTTACCTGTCACCTTTAAAGGTATCATTTCACTTAGAGTATATTGGGACCAAATGCTATTTAACTTGATCCAGAAGCCTTTAGTGAGTACGAAAGATATTCGGTTAATTCGGAATTCGAACTCACAACTTCTTTTTCTTCTTTCCAATCCGTTTTGTTTAGCAGGGCTAAACTAGGTCCATGACGTCGTGAACCGCCAGCAAATCTATGACTAGCAAAGGTGATTCGCAGTTGTCAGCTTTATTAAGCTCCATGCAAAAGATAATATGTTCCGGAGAGTTGCATTTGGGTCAAGGCACGTAGTATTTACGTCATTTGCAGAATGAAATGGAACGAAGATGTCCACTTCGGAAGCGGGTGATGGTAGTCTGGCTCCGCCTGTCACAGTTAAGAGTGAGGGAGCCTCCCGGTCAGTAGCTTTGGCACTAATGATGCAAAGGTGGAAGTGACCAAATGGCTGGGTTGACCTTCTTGGCACGGGAGTAGAGTTCAAGGAAGGTAAGTGGGCCAGATGGAGCCAAGGTCTCACTAGTACCTGCAAGAAAGTCAGCAGCTCCGTTGCCTTTCAGGTTAACGTGGGATGGGATCCACTGAAGAAAAATAAGCCGATACTCACAACTTTCCGTTATTGAGAGAGACGCATTGCCCAATCAAACCACCAAGGCATTATCTTAACGCTGTTGAACAACTGAAAGAATCTTAATAAGTGCTCATAATTACAATTTGGTTATACATAAATGACAATAAATATATCGCCCGAAAAGGATACAAGATGCTGAAGACGATATTTAGTTTTTGTAGCACATGTATTTTGCATGAATACGGTAAAATTACATAAATACAGAACGCCTTTAAAATCTGTTTGATTTCTAAAGCAGTGTTTTTCTAAAGTAAGCTTTTCAGCATACTTTAAAATTTTGGATAAGTAAAGTTTCAAACAGAATAATGTTTGTAAAATACCAACTATATTAGATCATAATAAGATCAGGAAAGAGTTATTTCTGAATATGCCATATGCTATATAAATTTAGCATCAATCATGCCTTCAATAAAAGGTGTTTAAGTCTGTTATTAACATGCATTAAACGAAAAGAATCACCATAGTGTGTCATGGAGTTTTAGCATACCTTAGAACATAGGTTCCTAAAGTGGTCCAGATGGACCCCCAGGGGTTCATAGGAGACCACACGGGTGTCCATGTAGACCTGAAAAGAAAACAAGGGTTCACAAGTTGTAAATGGGGGTCCACGAAAATTTTTCTGGTTTTCATAATAAAGAACAAACATTTTGGCTTGGATTTACCTATCAACGTAGGCAGGTAGGATCATTCACTAAGTAGGTACTCAAAAATATTCGCGATTCAGTTCAAACACAGAATTGAATAGTACAATAAATAATAGTACTAGTGTACGCCACATGTCGAGACTTGCAAAGTGCTGCCCATGCGCCGTCTCATTTAACGTATGACTATCTTTTATTGTTGATTTACATTACAAAGTTCATTGTTGATTGTTTGTAATAATAAATGTTTATAATTTTGTATAACCATTTATTTTAATTTAACCATTATTTTAATAAATAGGACACAAGAAAATTTACTACTCTTTTTACTCCTTAACCCGATTTAGGGTGATATATTTTAGGAGTTTTGGGAATACAGTAAAAATGTAGCAGCAGGGGGTCTACTGAAAACAGTAAAACTTTGAAAGTGGTCCACGAGAAAAAAGAGTTGGAGAACCCATATCTTAGAACCATCAAAAATTGCATTCGTATTAGTAATTAAATTTATACGTGAAATTATGATGTTTACAACCAATATCATCAACTTACTTCATCTGTAGCATTTTCATTAATAAACAAATTTCAAGTTTTAGTTTGATTCCCAATTTCATGCCATTCCTGGATAAGTTTTGTGTCACATTCCAAAAGGAAGCATTATTCAGTTTTGTGTAACATTGCAAAAATGAATCAGAACGCATTATGTACTTATTACTTTCCTTTTGTCCTAAATATTCCTGATGCCAAAAGACATTGCCCTGGCTACCATGACCTGCCATGTCTTGCTGCTGTGTTCCCAACAGCTCATCAGCTGTCGCAGTCATAAACGAACAAAATTCAAAATTTTAGTTTCATTTGATTGAGCTTAGAAAACTCGTAAATATCATGCTTTTAATAACTTATGCGCAAACTGTTTATAAAACTTTTATTAGCTTATTATAATTATTAAATATAAGTAATATTCACGACTATATTATTGGAGTTGATACGTATACCATAAAGAAATATATAGTTTAATTTACAATTTACTTATAAGTTAATCTTAATATGCATTAATATATAAATACGTGCACGCTTAAATAATTTATATTCGTTAATTCATCAACACTTGAAGTGGTATTTTTGACCATCGTAATTTATTCATAAGCCAAAAAGTATATTAATTCGATAATATTTGAACGAATTATGTGCAATGCCTATCAAACAGAGAGCAATTTAAGTTTGAACTTCTACTTTACTGCCGTAATCACTTATAGGCATCAATTGAATTTTAAAGGTAAACTTAACATTGCAAGCTTTTTTATTTACAAATCTGTTAATAACTTAAATAATGGCAATTTTATTTGAAATTAAAATCTTTGAAGATATATTCTCATATTATGAATCACAAGATATATATATATATATATATATATATATATATATATATATATATATATATATATATATATATATATATATATATATATATATATATATAATCACACGAGAATTGCTCTCTCTATTTATATTTCTATATTTCTTTCTTAATGATGGGTTTTAACAAAGTTTCGAATCACTTTTTTTTATAAATTCTGATTAAGATACTTCTAAAGACAAATTATCCATTTTATGTTTCTGTAGGACTGCAGTTCCTCTATTGGAGCCAAAAGTGAAAGAACTCGCACTGTCGTGATGAAGAAGGATTCTGTTCTGTTTTTTAGAATTTCTTCGAAGACTTGTGCCAAACAAACGATATGTACCTTTCAAAATCGACCTTCCTGATTCACTATAAGGCCGCTGCTACGTGATTATTAGTGCTTAAGGAGCAGGAAACCATTTGCTTCGATGTGCTTCTCTTACGAATATCTTTTGATGAATTTGGCTCGCCTTGGAACACCCAATGTAGATGACTGCTGATTTATTTCACGTTTATAAACACAGATCCGAAATCCATCGACTATTGGAAGCCTTTATTGCATCATATTTCACATTCGATGGAGTGCCACTTTCTCTCAATCATTTGACAGATTATAATGATTCCAAAGCTAAAAAAATCTTTATAGCAGCCAAAAATTCATTATGAGTCATATTGATATTTGTCTTACTAATGCACAATGATGCTTCAAAGGCAAAGGCTGCCGCCAGTAATCCTTGGAACCAAGAAGATCGCATGGCACTAACACCATCAGAGATCTCATCCATTGCTAAACAACTTTGTCTTGATAATCCACGTCGAAACATAAGAAAAATAATCACACAAAAATATTATCGAAACAATATTTTTTTCCGAAATATTTTTTCGATTTACTGTAAGCAACACAAATCTCACGGAAGGGACAAAACGTTATAAAAAATGATGGTTAAAATATCACACACAAACTATCATTTAGAAACAACAGGGTTGCCTAGCAACATTTTCCGTTTCCAAGGGGAGAAATATGTGCATGTATCGTCAGTATTATTTAACGATTTTATTTTTTTATGGTAAAAATAATTTTTTAAATAAATTGGTTTTAACGTCATAGCTAGAAATATGTATTTTAGAATAAAATATTTTTAATAATAATCTGAAAACTTGTCCGCCCGCCCTGTTTAGTGGTCAGAGTCCCTGACTACAGATAGGGAGGTCCTGGATTCGAATCCCAGTTCGGGCATTGATGTACTATCTCTCTCTATCTATCCTGTCTTTGTCCTTTCTGTGTATGAATGCGTTGTGAATGGTTGCTTACCCTATAAACGGTTCCTATAGCATGTGTGTACTGAAGAAGTCGGACTCCACACCAAATATGGTTCAGTTGAAAAAGTGGAGCAGCGCACCCTATATTGCCAGCCTAGCCGGCACACGACAACAGCAACAACATGAAAACTTATAAAAATCAATGTCTGTGACCAGTTTTAATATAAATAAGTTATCTTTAACATAACAAATTCAAAAATATTATTCAATAGTATTGAATAATTATTATTTTATATACATAAATTATTGAAGTAAGGAAACTTGTATGGAAAATGTATTACTTTCCCTACGGTTAAAATTAGTAAATATATTTATATAAAATGAAATTTACTCTATAAATTTTAATAAAATATGTATATAACTTTTGATAAAATATTTTTCACTGTTATTATTATTTAGTAACTATGTTAATAATTAATTAGTCACCAACATTTTTATTTATTTCTTATTAATTAATATGATGTGAAATAATTAATGTATTTATTATCAGTTTAATATTTTTTAATTATGAACAATTTCGAATATTTCTCTTATAAATTTCTCACACTAGAATCAAAGTTTTTATTAATAAAATTTAATTGTGTGTTTAAAAATAACAGTAAAAACTGTTATTAATACTTTTTTGTTGTTGTCATGTGCCATCTAGGCTGACAATATAAGTTGCGCTGCTTCACTTTTCCAACTGAACCATATTTGGTGTGGGGTCCAACTTCCTCAGTACACACATGCCATAGGGACCCATTTATAGGGTAGGCAACCGTTCACACCTCAATCATACAAAGAAAGGACAAAGACAGGATAGATAAAGAGAGAAAGTACATCCATGCCCGAGCCGGAATTCGAACCCATGACCTCCCTGTATGCAGTCAGGCACCCTGACCTCTAGACAAGTTGGGTGGCAATACCTTTTTTGTAACATTGAGGTATGAAGGATCATATTTTTCTTAGCTTTAGAGTAGCAAATTAATTTTCCAAATTATTGGCATATTTATCATGTTTAATGCAGCTGTAATAATGATAGTCCGTTAAAAATATTTTTACTATATTGTTAGTTAACTATATTATAAGTATGGAAATATCTTGTTTGTAGCAGCTTATTTATAATGTGATTATTTATTTTGCGTTATGTCCTTTTTTTCTTTCTTTAATACAAAAAAAGTACATTAAATATATATTTTTAATAATTTTTTATAAATACATACATATTTTTACATAAATGTTAATTTTATCTGTCATATATGTAATTCAAATTATATATGATATAATATATAAATCATATATATAATATAAAATTTAAATCATATATGTGTAATTTGATAATTGCAACAGTAAATAAACGTATAACTGCATAGTTTTCATATAATCATTGCAAACACATGTCAGGTACACTAACATTCAAAATTTAAATTATATAATTTTGTCTAACGAAAACATAATATAAACTTATATTATATAAACATGTATAATATAAACTGTATAGAAACAGAAAGTTCTGTTAGGAAGCCAGATTAGGAAAGTAAAATAAATCCCGCACTTAGGATAATTGGATGACACAGAATCGAAATTATTCCACATGAGTAATGGGAAAATCTGATATTTCTAAGATAAAAGCGAAGAATTCTACAGAAGATATTCTGACTTATCTTTCATTGCTCCTTAGATATATATTATTCAACGAATCTCAGTTTTAAGGAAAACTTCATTTTTAAAGAAATATTTCTTCTATTTGTCTTACATACGCACGTTTTTCATTTACAATTCAAAGTTGAATTTTTAGGTTATATGCATATAAACAGTATCATTTATAACTGTAACTTTTAATTCATAAAATGAATTAATTTTTATTAATTATGTTATGCTCAAATAAACAGAATTTTTTAAATATCATTAAATGCTACCTTGATAAATAGTGGTTTTTATTTACTTAATCGTGCATACAAATGAATATGTTGTTGTAATTTATGATACTTGGACAAGCCAAGATCGGTGCCCAAAGGCTATGCGAAATTAAATCAGAAGGGTGCGTTTTTGTTTAACCAGAGCACCACAAAGGTGAAAGTACGTCTTTGTTCTAAGATGTCTTCAATAGATGGCACCAGTAGAGGATCCGCACTCTCAATTTTGACTTTGGTCTGGATGGGGAGGAAATTTTCTCCAGAACATTACACCCATGGTAACTGCTCAAAGACTGACCACAGGACTTTCCACAGATTCCTTAGATTTTACGAGTACGTATGCCGCGTGTACTCGGTTTATCTTTGGGGGCATTGGAAATCGAAACTAGCCTTTAAGGACTGAAGAGAGATGCCCTAACCACTGTGTTATCTCTTATATGTATATGCAAAACGTATTTATATTTATAAATATGCATTTAGTGTACATCTATATTCACTACTAATTTATATATAGAACCTAATTTATGAACAACTAGTATATCAAATTTTTTTATTGTTGTTTCTTCAAAAAATAATTTATGTACAGAAAGTAATTTGAAAACTGATAAGAAATAAATTGGATACAGAATGAAAATTTTAGATTTTGATAAGTAAAATTCTAAGCGGTTTGTAAATTAATGAAAGAAGTATAATATCAAGGAAATTATGAGAAATAAGTCGATTTCTAAAAGTTTTATTTTAAGTGGTAATGAAGTAAATTTAAAATAAATTCATTTATTTGTTGTTGTCGTGTGCCAGCCAGGCTGGTAACATGGGATGTGCTGCTCCACTTTTCCAACTGAACCCTATTTTGGTGTGGAGTACGACTTTCTCAGTACACACATGCCATAGGGACTCATTTATAGGGTAAACAACCATTCACACCTCATTCATACAAGGAAGGTACAAAGACAGGATAGATAGAGAGAGATAGTACATCCATGCCCGAACCGGGATTCGAACTCAGCACCTCCTTATCCGCAGTCAGGCACGCTGACCACTAGACAAGTTAAGCGGTAATTCATTTATTTATTTTATTTTTATAACTTAAATTCAATAACATATAAATAAATTTATTTATTATGAAATTTTTAGTATTTAAAGTTCTCCTAACGTTTAATTTGTTATATACAATATTATTTAACTGCAAGAAAAATTTCAAATTTTTTTAAATGTTTAATCATTTAAAAAGATTTATTTGAACTATTTAAATTCTCTCTCTCTTTTCCCGAGGTGATTAAAACTTTACTGAATTACTGAATACTTACTGAATTAAAAAGAAACGCATATTCTTTTTAGAGCGTTAAACAAACATCACATGAATAATAGTGTTTGAGAGTATTGTAACTAATAGGTTTTCCATCAAGAATTTTTTTATAACTAAAAAAAATTTAGCTTCTAGCCGAGCAAACAGAACAGCAAGTTCTTAATGACAATGGAAATAAAAATAAATAAAGTTATTTTTTAATATCTTACATTATTCAAATATTTATCAGCGTATAAGTTAAATAAGACTACTACAGAAGCCAAATTAAATTCTAGATAACATCTTTTTTTAACCCAGTAAAATAAACTTAAAATTATTTTAAGTGTAACAGGAAAAATACATTCTCTTAAAAATACTTTTTTAAACCTAACGCAAGTATTTTGATTCTTTTTTCCAATGGCGGGCATTTGAGGATTGAACCCTATGCCACAACAAGGCCAGAAACTATTACTCATTTGTCGTTACCCAGCGGGCACCTGTGAACCAAGTCACGGAGGCGAGTAGCGTTACCCGCGTCATACCACCACAAACCCGTTTATAGGATGGGCCACACTCATACATCTTCACGGAAGAAAGGATAGAGAAACACAGAGAGAACAGAGAAGAAAAGTAACACCCATACCCGAACCGGGATTCGAACTCAGGACCCACAGCTCAGGAGTCAGGAGCGTTAACCACTCAGCCATGGATCGGCAAGTATTTTGATAGTATTGCTTATATTTCCCTCAGTGTTTTCCGTGGGATTCATT
Organism: Latrodectus hesperus; assembly: GCA_037975125.1. Classification (NCBI taxonomy): domain Eukaryota; kingdom Metazoa; phylum Arthropoda; class Arachnida; order Araneae; family Theridiidae; genus Latrodectus; species Latrodectus hesperus. The sequence continues at coordinate 116,585,782 of CM075852.1, forward strand.
TACTAAAATGCCTCATGGATTAAAATTTAATGTGTTGAGGAAATATTTTAAATGGGGATATACACTATTTTTTTAAAACTTTATTTTAAATACATTCTGAATTTTAGAAATATATTTTAAATTATTGCGTTTACATAATTTAGATATCTTTTTGCTTATTTGTTATGAAAAATGGTTAGAATGCATGAAAAATGCAGTTTAAAAATTACATGAAAGCCATGAATATAGAGGTTAACATTTTGCATATGCATTACTCATACATATTTTAAACCCGTATTTCATTTCCATTGAATGATCTAATGATTTTTATCCTGAAAGGTATTTTTATTGAATAGAGGTTGGTAAACGAGAGAGATATTCCTTTCATTTCATCAATTATCTTTTTTTAAAAAAATAATAATTTAACCATGAATAAATTAAGATTTTTATTTTATAACCAAAATTTTTCTTCTTTCAAAGTTTCATTGTTGTAGTTGTGTGCCAGCTAGGCTGGCAATATGAGGTGCGCTGCTCCTCTTTTTCCAACTGAACCATATTTAGGTGTGAAGTCCGACTTCCTCTCCTCAGAACACACATGCCAGAGGGACCCGTTTATAGGGTAGGCAACCATTCACTCCACATTCATACAAGGAAAGGACAAAGACAGAATAGATAGCGAGAGAAAGTACATCTATGGCCGAAGCGGGATTCGAACCCAGGACCTTCTTATCCGCAGTCAGGCACGCTGACCACTAGACTTCAAATTTCACTGTTCCGCAAATATACAGATCATTTCTTCTTCAAACTCGCTTTTCTCCATGATTAAATTTTTGAGTTTTTTAAACTTCTGATTGATGAAACGCTATTGACTAAGAATGTTGAAAATCCTTCAACGTTTCTTAAAAAATCATGAACTGTATGATAAATCAGAATTAACGATAAAATTTATTAGGTGATATTCGAAATGAATTTTTATTTTTTAAGGAAGTTTCATTGTTAAACAATGTTTATGCATCTTCAAATAGGTGTTTCTTTTACATTATAAGACAATTGTTGTCGTAAGATAAAAAATATGTTAACACGATAGTTGAGACATACTGACATAATAAGAATGATATACATGCTGTCATAATAAAAAAATGTTTGATTGAAAGATGCTCATAACCTAAATCTCAATAAAAAAAAGGTTGTAGTTAATTATCAACGGAATAGTTGAAAATTGGCTTTAAATTTCCTGCACATATTTGGCCTGTATATTATCATTCTATTTTACACCATAGAATGCCATCAAACATTGTGATGAATGTGAAGTATGAGTAGAGGGATACTCTGAAAATGTATTAAGCAATGGGAGACTGATAATTGGTACATTAATCTTGACTGAATCATTTTTAATTTCTGTTATTTTGATTAAAATCGCATTTTATGTGCTATTTTACGATGCTACAAGTAAACATAAATTCTTTTTCTGTTTCATTACTTTTAAGGTTTGTTATACATGCATTGATATCATTTTCAATTATTTTCAACATAGAAAACAGACTGTTCTCTATTCTCTAAAGCGTCAAAGATAAAATAGTATAATTATTTTGATTGCGTGTCAGAAAAACATTATAAAAAACACAATTTTTTGAATGTTTTGTTCTGGAAGCACATGCCAATTTTAATTGGATGACACATTTATTACGATTACTCAACTATGCCAAATAATTCATTTTTCGTTTTGTAATTTGATCCTTTTTGCAGATGTGATTAATCTTAAACGTTATATTTGCTCTTCCGGCCTTTCGAACGAAATGTCTACTATATATATATATATATATATATATATATATATATATATATATATATATATATATATATATATATATATATATATATATGTAAGTATGCATGTACAGATCGTTTTTAAAGTGACAGTGTTTGGAGCACCCTGTAGCATGATATAATAACCGAAATAGTGCCAAACTTGATATTTAGACTAACCAAAACATGGGAAAAAAGATTTAGTGAAAAAAAATTTTAGTTTCAAAAATCGCCGCTAGAGCATTTTGTGGCGCTTTACAATGCATAAAATGTGAGAAAAAGGAGAATGCTAACACATAAAATCACACTATTAAATTATTAATGTTTATTTACAACATTAATTTCACCGGTGAGGAGTTAGACCACATTCAATGTGATCACTGTTCTCAGAAATAACACCGTGCATTCTGCGCACAACCTTCTCCACAGCCGTACGTAACATGTCACGAGGAATATCCCGCTCTGTCTCTTGTATAATGTCCTTTAGAATAGACAAATTTGATACTCCACCAACATAAACGCATGTTCCGGTAACGTGAGAGGCATGGCCACTGGATCTCCTTTACTTCAGCCGAGATTATTTGTCGGAGCTGTCTACTACTTGCTTTTATAGCCTCTATTGCAGGCACTGTCATTGCACAACATTTGCATTTTTCTTTGAAACCCGTTATTTATGCTAATTCTCATTATTGTAAGTTATAGCAGCGCCACAAAATTTCCTAGCGGCGACTTTTGGAACTAAACTTTTTTAACGGAATCTTTTTTCCCATGTCCTGGTTGGTCTAAATACCAAGTTTGGTGTCATTTCGGCTATTAGATAACGCTACAGGGCGCTCCAAACACTGTCACTTTAAAAAAGATGACCCTGTATATATATATATATATATATATATATATATATATATATATATATATATATATATATATATATATATATTATATATATATATTGTACATATATTTATTGGATGATGTATCGAATTTTACTAGAAAGTTGTTTGAGATATTCGTAGTTGGAGGGATTAGTGAAAAACAGAATTTCAGATTTATAATTACGATCTTTTATTTTTTTTTATTCCAGAATTACGGTCTTTTATTTTTCCGTTTACAAATGTATGTTTAACCTATGTTTTGATCTCTTAAAAAGCTCATACAATTGCAATTTTTTAAATTTAGAGGATAGTAAAGTCATCTTGTTTTATCAATTGCAAATCAAAAGTAATCAGATTGAAAGGTAAGACTGCGAGATTTTTTATGTCTTCTACAGCTCCTCAATAATTTAATTTCATTTGAACAAATATTTAAATTTTTCTTTGTATATTGATTGATGAAAGAGAAAAATTAGATAAAATTAATCACATATACTTTATTAATTAGCAAATTTGATATAAAGAGGGGGAAAAGAGTAATATTTAGAAAAGGATCATTTAGCATTTTCTCATATTTAGATTTGCTAATCTAAATATTGAATAATTTTATTAGTGAGTCTTAAAGGAGAAATATAACTTTCTTTATGTAAACATAAGTATTTTGGCGTGTATTCTACGAAATTATAATTATTTTAGTGATTATTTAGAGTTTCCAGCTGAAACTTTAAATTCTTTACTTGCATATACGACGGCAATATTTAATTTTAATAAAAGAAAATGATTTTCGATTAATAAAGATACGTGTTTTCCTTTAATTAAATAATATTTCATTTGCATTCACTAATGCAATAAAATGCATTTATATAAAATTAAACAAGTTTAAATTAATTACTCTATTTGTTAAAGTGAAAATTTTTTATTTACCATTGAAGCATTTAATCTACTTGAATTTGCTTCCTTTTAATTTTGAAATTTACTTAAAATTCAAGAAAATTTATTCTAAATGAATGAATGTAAATGATAAATGAAACAACTTTTATCAATGAAATTAATTATATCGCATACAGTTATATTCAAAGTGAATAATATATACCTTTAATAAATTCTGGTTCTGATTTTGAGATCCTTCTAACAGAATAACGAAAATATTTGGATATCGCTTTGTGTCACAAGAATCCTTAAATTATAAATTCACTTGGAATCCTTCGACGCTTAGCAGAGACGTTTAAATTTTTATAAGACAAGACACTTCAATGAATTTGCTGAATTGACATTTTTGCGAGGAATAGCATACATTTCTAAAATAATAGTGTTGCTTTTTTACATTAAATGAAGGGATATGTATTATTCATTTGATATATCAAATTGTCTAACTCTGTGATTTATTTATTCAACGCGTGTAATAAATTAGGCACAGGAATAAGAAATAAAGTAGCAGCATATTTTATTAGTTTGAAGCCCTAGATAATTATTTTGAACAAAAACTTTCAACTTTAACCGTAACATACGTAACATACTATTAAGTAGATATCACATGTATGTTAGGGCCGTGGTAGCCTAGTGATTAGGGTATCGGCCTTTTACCTGGAAAGGTGGGGTTCGATTCCCACTGCCACCAAAAACATGCGATATTCGTGCTCGTTAAATCCGTGGAATTCGAAAGTCCTGTGGTCGGTCGTTGAGCAGTTATCATGGGTGCAATGGTCTGGAGAAATTTACTTCCCTTCAGATCAATGCCAAAGTTGAGGAAGTAGAGCCTCTGGTGGTGCCATCTATCGGTGGATTTGAAGTAGCAAAAGTCGTACTTTCACCTTCGTGGTGCTCTGATTAAAACGAAAGCCGTTCCCAATTGACTTAAATTTGAATAGCCAAGGCATAGCGAGCTTGGCTTGCCAAGTGTCATTAGTAACAACAACAACACACATGTATGTGATACTTACTTATTACATAATAGGTCAACATTTTAACAGTGAGATTACAATTATATTTTAATTTATTTAATACAAACTTCACATATTTCATTGTGATTTACAGTTTATAGAGTCAGGTTATTTAAAAACAATTTAAATTACTAAAATTATTTATAAACTAAAATAATTAAATATACGGAAATTTAAAATAAGTATTTTTGTGCATGTATAACACCAAAAAATAAATATTTATTAAGAAAATTATTTTGTATCAAGCGGAAAAGGTAACCTACATTAGTATCTATATTATGCAGCATTTTTCAAAAATAATCTTAAGATTACTATTATTAGTTTCTATCATTTAAAGATATTATTATTTATAGATAACTGAAGGTGAAACATAAATGATACATTTTACATATTTATTGCTAATATAAATTCACAATGATTACTTTATATATCACATTTTAAGTGACATTTTTTAAAACAATAATTTACCAGCACTTTTCAATCAATACCTACGAAAGTTACATTACAAATAGAGTGAAGGACACAAATCATGATATAATATAAGCTAAGTTATTTCATGATAGAATTTTTAAATATTCAAATTTTAAATAAAATATTCTATTTTAAAAGATATATGAATATTTACTTTTCAAAGAATGAGTAAAGTTTATAATAAACATAAGAATAGACATTTCAGTGTTACAGATCATTGGAATACAGAAAATTTTTTTTCCAATTTTTTATGATTTTGATATTTTAGTTTATGGAAGAAATTTATATAATATTAAAATTGTGAGGACTTTAAACGCATATTAATCTTATACATATGTAGATACTGTCAGTCGCATAGAAGTGATTTATGAACAACATAATCTACGTAGGAATCACTTTAACAAGATAAGGATTGTGGCTCACGATATCAGCAGTAACCAAAAGCAAAATGCTTACGAATATGGATCCTAGCACATTTAATTTCAATCAGAATGTCATATCTAAAAAAAATAATAATAAAATTGTAGAGGCTGAACAAATGAACATTTTGGAAGGTAACCGGATATTGCAAACATTCGGTTTACCACAGATCGAGGGCTTACAGTACCAGTAAAACCTCCCCGACATGGATAGCAACCTGTGGAGGACCTGTGGAAGTCGCTATTGCCTGAGATCTTTGTTCCATACGTTCTCCATATGCTTTTGCAATTAGTAATGATTTCATTCTGATGACGCACAATCTCATCGAACTGTACTTGCTTAGGAATATCTTGAGGGTCGTGGTTTGGAGGGAATGGAATGTCTTCAGGTTTGATTACGATAGAGCAACTGGGAAAATATCTTGCTAGACAGGTTGCTGCCTTAAGTCTTCCTTCAAGATCTGTAGGAGAGCTTGGAAACAGCTTACTTCATGTCTGAACCATGACAGTACTATCTCACAGCTTATCAAGCTCCCCAAAGTTCAATGTGGAATTAGAGAGATTCTCACCTTGGAAATCCAACATCCTCTGAAGGATACGATGGAAGATCCATCCCCTACACTTTCTCCTTCACAACATTCTGTTCAATTGTAAATACCTCTTTATTGTTATTGTCACTACAATTTATGTACATAACCTACTCTGTAAATAGCAATCTCTCACCTGTTTGTATTATTCTGTATTAATGTTTCACCTTTGTATTTGTATTTAATCAATAAAGGCCAGGTTGGCCCACAAATCAATCCAGTCAGAGTGAGCTCAAGGGAGCGCGTTTTGTGCAACACCCACTGAAGTCTGGTGCCTGCGCACCAGCTCCTCCTGTACGACCTTAATTTTGTCCTTGGACCTTTGAGACTTTTCCTTCGACTTGCGACCACTTTTTCTGGGCTGGACTATGGTCGCAAACGCTCCTCCCCCGTATACCTTTGGGTGGGTCGGTGTCATTCTTGTATGTCTTACTTCATGTCCGATATACGCTTTCCATTTTGGAACTTAATTGGCAAAATAAATATGTCGATACCGCTAATGCATTCGACCTAGGAGTAGTCATGTACCTTATTAAAATTCCATTTTGTTATGTTTCTATGTTAATCTAACGCTGTGACCATTAATCTAACACAAATGAAAGACACCAACTGTTGCGTGGAATAATGGTTTGGGAAAAATATCACTCGGTGGTTATATGAATCTGCATGTGTTTCAGGGAGGAACTGTGATTGGTGTGAGATATCATGAAAAAATCCTTGATCTATGTTTGTTTATGCAAAGATGCCATTGTCAATGATTCAGTTATGACTGATTATAACGCACCACCTCATCGATGTGTAGTTGTTGAGGAATATCTTGAAGGTCTTGTTTTTGAGCAAACGGAATATCCAACCCGATATCAAGACCTGAATCTTACTTAATATCTGCCGGACTATCTTGATTGATAGATTGTTTCTTTACGTTCTTCTTTAAGTCTGCATGACAGAAGGGACAGAAGGGGATCGAGTTTGCGAGCCTTAGTGCCAGAAGCTGAGGCTTCTATAACTAATTTTGATATCTTGCAACTCGAAGATGGTAAACTCAAATCTACCATCCAACAGCCGCCACCTGCTTTGGTAGATAGTTACAGAACCATTCCTTGATGAAGCGAGAAGTTTCGCCGACACTCACTCTCTAAAATTGGCAAAAAGTACATCTCGTGGAAGATTTGTACGTCACCCTTCCGTCAATTCCTATACTATTCCTCTATATTCCAGTTCTCGACCGGACCATCGTTGGTGGCACGCTGGTATTCCATCATTGGAATGTCGTCCGACGCAATGGACATGATCAGTTTCAAGATCGACCCATTGCGCAGGTCCCAGATGGTACTCAAGCTTTCGCTATCGTATATCAGCTTGCTCCTTTCATCCGCGGTCCTGGTACAAGACAGCATGAAGTAGAGGCAGTCCCCCACCACATTGGATAAGGGACATAGCTCACTAATCGGATACCCTCGTTTATGAAGGTATCCCGGAACACGTCCGTGTCCAGTCGCTATTTGGGCTATGATAGCATTTCCGAAAGTTCTTTTTTCGGATACTGTTTCAAAGAATCTGAAGGTCTGGTGACCAACGTCTTCGCTTTCCCATCTTAGCTGCCATACACGCAGTGCTTCTTTATGCGTGACAGTTGAAAACAACTTACGGCATATCTGGTCTTTACATCCCGATTCGGCAATCGACAGTTTAATTGACAGCATGAAAAGTCTATACTGCTGATACTTTCAACCTTAGGGTTGAGCACTTTATCAAAACTCCTTTATCTTGTGTTTCTATGACATTTTACCTCATAAAACTATGATTACTCTTTTTTCAAAAATGGACTTTGCCAGCGAGATTGCTTTTTTGCCGTAAATCATGTATGCATTATTTTTATATAAAGCTCTATGATTCTATCAATGCATACCTGTTTAGTGCACATGCCATCCAAATTTGATGTTTCTATATTCATTTGCTTGGAAATTATATGCAAAATTATTATTAAAATTATATGCAAAATTATTGGAAATTATATGCAAATTATATGCCATTTGTTCCTTAATTTTTGGAAGCCAGTGTAAATAAATCTTATCATTTGAATCTTAATGTAAATTGTCTATTACTTATAAAAAGTTAATTTATTAATAAGTAAAGGTATGTTTTTGATATAGTGGCAAGTAAGAAAGTGATAAATAAATTCATCAGAGTTCTTCGTTAGTAGATGGAAATTTTGCTTTTTGCAAATACATTAGAGTGAGTAGTTAGTTAGTTAGTAAGTTTGATAATTATGCGGAATAAAATAAACAGTAATATAAAATATAAATAATGTAATATAAAGTATTATTCTTTAATTTTTTTAAAAATCCTGAATAAATAAAAATTATTTCACAAGAGACAAACCATTTATGAAAAATAAATCGAAACTTTTGATTAATTAATTACTTTTATTAGAATTAAATAATTTCTTTCCTCATTTTATTTATTATATTTTTCTAATTATTTTTGTTATGACTGGAAATGGCTTTTCCAGGATTATAATTAATAAATTGCATATTTTTTTCATCGAAAGAAATTAAGTATATGAAATTAGTGATCAAACTATCGCATTTTTTTCTGTAATAATAATTTTCAGCTTTCCAAGATATACTGATTTGAATGCAAAATAATATTATAGATAAGTTAAATGAAAGGTAAAACGCCCTAGTAACGAATTATATGAACAAGATAAAATTATTTTATACGATTATTTTATATTAAAAATATATACGATTATTATATAATTATTTTATAATAAAAATTTATTATGATTCATTAAAAGTTTAAAGGATTTTTGGATTTATAAAAATTACTTAAAATAGAAACATATTGAGTATGATGATATCAACCGCATGTAAACATAGGCTTGTCAATATTATACGGATGTCATTCTTTTGTAAGTTATCAGCTAGAGAGTTTTGTATTTTAAACAACAGCCCACACATATTTTCGTTTGGAAATGTGAGTGAATTTTTGACTAATTAAAATGGCACAGGAAACAAAATGTATTGTTGTTGTTGTCGTGTGTCAGCTACCCTGGCAACATGGGGTGCGCTGCTCCACTTTTCCAGCTGAACCCTATTTTGGTGTGGAGTCCAACTTCCTCAGCACACACATGCCATAGAGACCCGTTTATAGGGTAGGCAACCATTCACACCTCATTCATACAAGGAAAGGAAAAAGACAAGATAGATAGAGAGAGAAAGTACATCCATGCCCGAACCGGCATTCGAACTTAGGACCTCCTTATCCGCAGTCAGGCAAGCTTACCACTAGAAAAGTTGGGCGGCGACAAAATGTGTTATTACAATTCATAGAAATACACACTAATATTATTTATTGAACTTTTCTTTACAATTTTGTTATATATTTGTTTCTAAAATTATTAAGCTGTATGCTTTACGTGCATTATTGAGAAAATGTTTGTGATTGATTTAAATATGAAATTAAGTAATAATGTTTTATATAAATAGAAAGATGAATGTCATATTCTTAAAATTTCATTTATAAAATTGAATTAAGTATAAATTGTATGGAATTAATTTATATAAAAGTCACTCTCATTTATAACTAATGGCAAACAATGCATTTATTCATTATTACTATTATTTCTTTTGTGAATGAAAAAATGATATGCAAATAATCCTTTTGAATCGCAAATGAATCAAATTTCCATTTTAAATATAGTGCGTATTTTTACATTAAGATTAAGAAATTCAATGTAATTAAAAATCAATTGAAAAAAGAAGATACAAGGATCAACTTTCATTTGTTATGCTCTAAATCTTAAAATTGATTATACACTTTTAATTTGATTTTTTTCCTGCTGCATAAAAACTCTGAGGAATATTCATGAAATAAGATGTGAATTATAAAAAACAATGAAAAGCATTTTTTTAAAGAAAGGTTAAGCACTGTTAATATAATAATAAAAATTCATGAAAATGTTAATCATTTTTAGAAACTTCGTTTGAAAGTAAATAAAAGTTTACAAATAATTCAATATCAAAATATTCATTCTTGTTTCTATTTGTTGCGCTTTTTCAATCCCATAATGCACCAAATTCACTAATTAGTTTACTTGTTTTGGATGTACATTTGAACGTTTTTATATTGCTTATTCTTTTGTTTTCATAAATATTTTGAAAATTTGATGATGGAGAAGTCAACGATCTTCCTTTGGTCATAATAAATGAAAATGTCATAAAATAGCCATTTAGTACTTTTGTTCTTTTATTTTAAGGTTGTTTATAAAATATTGTTTTAATGAATAAAACAGACGTTGCACCATTCAAAATTAGCCTTAAAGCGTCAGGAGAAGTATTTAAGTTTGATCTGCTGTTGAAATGAATTGAATGATATTTCACTTTTACGCACTGTTACTGCGTTACGCATATTTCGCCGACTCAACTTGTCTACTGGTCAGCGTGGTCTGACTGCGGATAAGGAGGTCCTAGGTTCGAATCCCGGTTCGGGTATGGATGTACTTTCTCTCTCTATCTATCCTGTCTTCGTCCTTTCCTCGTATGAATGAGGAGGTGTGAATGGTTGCCTACCCTGTAAACGGGTCCCTATGGCATGTGTGTAGAGCAAAGTCGTACTTTCACCTTCATGGTGGTCTGATTAAAACGAAAAGACACTCCTGATTGACTTAAATTCGCATAGCCAAGGCATAGCGAGCTCGGCTTGTCCAAGTGTCATTAGTAATAACAACAACAATGCATATTTCATTTTTTTTCAAGATGTGTTTATGTAATTTTGAATATGATAAATTCATATAAAGAAAAATTAGTTAAAAATTATAAATCAGGGGAAGAAATAAAATTACATTAGGTATTTCTTCTATAAAAAATGCAACTATTTCTGTGGCCTTTTTCTCGGTGCCATTTGGGGCATAGGATCCTCTTTGTCTTTCTCTCGTTACACAGAACTGAGTGAATTTATATATATTAATTTGTGTATCTTAGATATTACGTAACATTAATTTTTTCACAACTTATAATATTAAAATATTATTAGATTTATATTTAAGGCAAAATTTACTTTTATTAAATTACAAAATACAAAAGAATTCATTTTACTTATCCTATTCAATACTGTAGAAAAAAAGGCATGTGTACTTTTACATAAATTAAAATTTAATGGATTTACATGAGTATAAAATTCAAATAATTTAAAAATAAAACCACAACACCAAAGTGAATTTTAATATTATTAATGAATTATCTGCCCGTCAACAAAATGTTCAACATAAATACCCCATCAATATTTACTTGAATAACATCGTATTTACCGAATAGAAATAGCATATAACATCAGTCATTCCTTATCATTATTATAACTTCTTTATTCTGCATCATTTCTATTTTAGTTTCTGACCTAGAGTTTCTTATCAATGTAGTCATTGTTCCCTATTTCTGGGACTGTAATACATTTCTTATTGATGAAATCACTTTGATGGAAACAGAAATTTACTGTAGATAACACAAATAATTAATACTTGACCTTATTCAGTTTAATAAAGTGATTTCTTTTATACATCATTTTATATAATGTTTACTATTATCTCACCTCAGATAAATTAAATATTTAATTTCAAAATAAATATAGAAAACAATATTTTTGTCATTTTTCCAACATTTCTTATTACGCAATGTTGTTGTTGTCGTGTACCAGCTAAGCTGGCAATAAGGGGTGTGCTGCTACACTTTTTCAACTGAACCCTATTTTGGTGTGGAGTCCGACTTCCTCAGTACACACATGCCATAGGGACCCGTTTATAGGGTAGGCAATCATTCACTCCACATTCATACAAGGAAAGAACAAAGACAGGATAGATAGAGAAAGTACATCCATGCTCGAACCGGGATTCGAACCCAGGACCTCCTTATCCGTAGTTAGGCACGCTGACCACTAGACAATTTGGTCGGCTAACTACGCAATAATAAATACATATAAGTTCTTTAAAATCCTAAATTATATGACATGTTTCTTATGGATATTAATGAATGATAAATGCAACGAATATAAAAACAGCAAATAAGCGTACAACGCACGCAAATGCAAATATATTTATCTCTCAGAAACACAAAAAGAATGTGATTTTTCTATCAACTAAATTAAAGTTGAAACTACATTAAACACACTTCTTATAAATTACACCATGGGTTCCCAAACTTTTTTTTCTCGTGGACCACTTTCAAAGTTTTTCTATTTTCTGTAGACCCCCTGCTGCAAACAAAATAAGTACTAACAAAAACTACTTAAAATAAAAAGTATCTAGGTACCTAAAGTTTAATCATCTCTGGCTTTTTGTTCTTTTTTTATAGATGTTTAGAATAATCTCTAGTATTTATAATTATTAACTACATAACTACCTACTAAAAACTCAAGTAGTAAAACGAATGTAATATGATGGATAAATTACAATATACAATAAAAATATGTATAACAAATAGGCAGATACTTATTTTTCCGGCACTGCAATCACTGACATCGATTCACTCACACAGTCACACTTTTATGTTTAAAAGCCAGGAAACAAATGAGTCACGTTTTGTTCTTGGAGTCGCATTTCATCCCTTTGCTGGTCTAAACAAGCATCCCGGACGAGCGGCACTTTGCAAGTCTCGACATGTGGTGTACACTTATACTATTATCTATTGCTCCATTCAATTCTGTGTTTGAACTGAATCTCGAATATTTTTGAGTACCTACTTAGTGAATGATGCTACTTGCGTACGTTGATACGCAAATCCAAGCTAAAATTTTTGTTCTTTATTATGAAAACCAGAAAAATGTTTTATGGACCCTCGCTTACAACATGTGAACCGCTATTTTCTTTCACGACTCTTGGACCCCGTGTGTTCTCCTATAGACCCCTGGGGGTCCACCTGGACTCCTTTGGGAACCTATGATTTACACATACAATGAACAAATTTTTAACGAATTTTCCAAAATGAACAGCAATTTTTATCAAACTATTTAAAGAAACCGATATTGAAATTATTACTAAGTAAAATTACTTAGTAATAATTTAATTATTACTTAGTAATAAACGACGTAAAGAGATTTACATTCATAGTTAATATGTTTTTATAAAACCGATAAAATTCAATAATTTCAGAAGTTTAAAGTAAGGCATTATAAAATACTTGTTATATATACAGTTTTAAATTAGTAACATCAAAATAGAAAATATACTAGGATTAAATTAGTCCAATAACTGATTGAAGGTATGTTGTTGTTGTTGCTTATGACACTTGGACAAGCCAAGCTCGCTATGCCTTTGGCTGTGCGAATTAAGTCAATAGAGAGCGTCTTTCGTTTGGACCAGAGCACCACGAAGGTGAAAGCACGACTTTGATCTCTTTAAGGTGCCTCGTCATTTTGAACCACGGTCAGGTGACGAGGCCACACTTGAGCTGGCACCCTCCTCTCCACATCCACGCCACACCAGCGGAAGGACTTTGGACGTCACATATTAACGTGGACACGTCCCCAACCGACGGAGTTCCAGTCAACCCAGTGAAGGAGCGTGCACCGTGGTCACCCTCCCAACCACTGACCACGGCAAATGATGCTTCACTTTGCTGAGCTTACGGGAAGCGGCGTGAAGCTACTGAGCCACTGGAGCTCGATTGAAGGTATATTTTTGCATAGTTATCAATTATCGTATGATCAATGTGTCTGACAAAAATCATTTCTCATTAAAGTGACAAGCCGTCGGATGGATGGCATTGGGGATGTCAAAGCCTGATACTGGTAGGCGTTTTAAGTGTAGTCCAACGTGTCTGGAATCAATATCAAACCGAAGCTTATGTGTCCAGGAGACAAGTTCCAGGGCAAGCATGAGCTACATTACCTATAGAAGTCAGTAGCGCTTTCGTCCCGAAGAAGAAGAAGCATTTCTGTACCAAAACTTTTGCAGTCCACAGGGTAGCATGAGAGAAAATAATATCCGTAAGTACGGTGGTTGCAAAGGCGTCTTCGTCACGCAATGCTTTACGTAAGGAGACTAATTCTGTACGTCTACCTCACAGGAAGACAGAAAAAACTCGCTAATCTTGGACAAAAGAACATGTTTTGTGGACCAGGCAGCGATGGGCTTATGTACCTTTTGCAGACGAGTCTAGAACCAGTATTTCAGGACATGAGAGGGAATAAAGCACCAGATACCATATTTATTGTGGAAAGATACAGGTAGTGGATTAATGGTGTGTGCAGGAATATCTGTCGCTGATCAATTGCCCTACATGTATTTTAAAGTGGGAATGTGACTTGTGTGATATATAGGCATGAAATTCTTGATATATCCACCTATATGTTAGTGTAATTGGCAACGATTTCCTTCTGATGGAGGATAACGCATTACCTCATGAAGCTGTATTTGTTCAGAAATATTTTTAAGGTCTTGGTTTGGAGTGATTGCAATAGCCTTTTTGATCTTCAGACATGAATCCCATAGGTCATCTGTGGGACTATTTTGGTCAACAGGTTGCTGCTTTAAGTCCTCCTCCAAGATTTGTAGCAGAGTTGGAAAACAGCTTACATTTGGGTGTGATCTACGCTTGCCATTTTGGTACCTAATTGACAAAACAAATATATGTCGATACCACGAATGCATGCTAGGAGTAGGCATGTACCTTATTAAAACTCCATTTTGTTGTGCTTCTATTTTAATATATAAAACTGATAATTTTTCTTTTCCCAAGAATGGATTTTTTCCTGTTTTATTTATTCTAAATTATTTACGCGTTTTTCCTAAATCAATCATAATATTTCTGTTTTGTGCACATGTAATCCAAATATGTCTCTACATTCATTCATTTTCAAATTTAGCATGAGAAACCAGTTCTTTCTTAACTTTTGGAGGAAAATGTAAATTTTGAAGAAGACAAGTGAATATTTTCTGCAAATTAGAGCGATAAAAATTGCTATAAATGTTGCACTGTTTTCTAATTGCATAACTAAATGAAATTTTTTTACATTTCTTGCACTCAAGATGTGGATTAACTAAAATAACTTGCATAAAATTTATACAGTATTAATAAATAAAATTTCTAAATGAAATAAATAAAATATTAAAATATAAAATTTGTTCAAGAGAATTTATTTACTTAAAAATTAAAAGTTCTAATGAGTAATTATTGTAAAAAATAGTAACACATTAATTTTTAAATAACTGTGTTTTTTTAGTAAGCCAATTTTTCAATCTATGAAGATAAAACTATTTAAAATTTAAATATTGTAGACATGAAACTTTACATTTTTTTAATTTTTTTTGCCAGATGGTAGTTTTATCAAATTTATTGCTGGGGTATTATGCTACAAATTCTTCATATAAATTATAAGAATATTTCTATATTTTTTGTAAATTACTGTTTCTCTCATTTTGTTAATTTACATTATAAAATGAAAAGGAATTTTTTACATTTTGTAATGTATCTTAACTAAATAATACATTATAAAAAGTGATATTTATAAATTTCATAAAACGATGCATTACAAATTGATTAACTATCATTGTTTTAAAACAATATAGAGCAATTACATTTGCAAAGAATGGCCATTATTATAAGATTGAAAATGTTATAAATACATAGACAGTGAGATATTATAAACTATGGTTTTTTAAAATTTATATTCCATATTCCATTTTATTGATTAATTAAATTAATATTTTTCATGCCAATAAATTCCATTTTAGCTTGAATATATAAAATGTGCTAAGCATAATCCTTTGAAATGTTTACTCAATGCTTATGCAAATTGTATTAAATGATCTTAATTTGTGCATATGTTTCGCATAGAAACATGTTTTGATTTCATTCATAATTTCTTGATTTGTATTTCGATCTTATTTCTGAATAAATTCCTTAATTCGTTATTATTTTATAAATATTTTAGATATTTACACCTTATAAATTAATTTTGCCATTATAAAAACATATTGGGAATTTATTTGCTTAAGTTCTATAAAAAATGAAAATGATTGGCAGTTTATTATTTTGTTGGTAAGCATGCAAAATTGCATGCTAGATTTATAACTGCATCGCATATTGCATTCCTTCTGCGAGCATTAAATCATAATATAAAATATATATGAATTTTTAATTTTATGTGATTTTCATTCATATATAGAAATACATTATAAGTTATATAACGCATAAAAATATAACAAAAATCATTACGCAGAAAAAAATAAAAGGGAAATTACGCGAAGTACAAATGAAGGAATATAGATTTAGAACATTTCAGCTTAACGAGGCGACTCATATCTCGATTATTTCTTTTTAAGTTCAGAAGAAACAATGAATATTTTCCTCTTAATATTCTGTATTCATTAAATAGATAATTATTTGACTTGTTTAAATATACTTTTTGACATCTGTTAGTGGATAAACAAACGACCGATGGTTGTTCTATGCCATTTGGAGATAACCGGGAGAGATTTTCAATAGATGTTGGGCCGTATTTACATATAGGAAAGGAGGAATCCTTGAAAGCTGCAACTGACCCATTTCGGCTAGCGCATGTGCAGAAAAAAGAAGCATGAAGGATGCCTTTCTTTGAATGATTTGCGACTACTACGCACAAACAGACAATCCTAATGAATTTAAAACACCTTGAAAGCTGCCATTGACCCATTCCGGCAAGCGTATGTGCAAAAAAAAAAAGAAGCATGAAGAAACGGCCACTCTCTTATAAATCTAAAAAAATGCTGATAAAGATTACGAGATTTTTTGTTGGTTGTCTGTTGTATACTTGATGTGAGGTTGAGTTGTATGTGAGGTTGATTGACTGTTAATAGAATCCTTAATCTTTCTGTTAAATGTTCAAATTGGAACAGAGACATAATTGAATATTGCAAAAATATTCCTGCTAATATAAACTTATAAAATACGTTTCTATTTTTGGCTACCGAGTATCAACCAATGTCTTGTAAATGTTCTGTTGGTGTGTTTAATGAAATTAAACTTTTCAAAACAAAGCAATTAATAAAAATTTCTATAAAAAATATTTTTACTTTCAATCTGTTCATATCTATGGAGCAAAATACTGGGAGAAAATATTTTCAAATTTTGTATTCTTTTCTTACTTTATCTTTTTTAATGGAGAATCCCATTTCTCCCAATGGGCATCCCATCTAAGAACTCTTGCAGGGATTCCGCTTTGTTATAGTGTTTATTTTTTTTCTAAAACATTCATTTTGTGGTGCACACATTCGACCATTTGAATGCATTTTCTCAAAAGGGTATATATTTAGTTTGTTTTGGATGGGAAGTTTTCTGAGCTTTTCTAATTTTCATATTCGAAAAAAAGTTTTGACTTTTCAAAGACACGAGTTTCATTGAAAACTACATCTAGTTCTAAGAGTTTCATGTATAACAAATGATTTTCGTAACAGATTTTTAACGCTTTAAATTCACTTCAGTATAACTTTAAAGGTTCTGCTAAACAAATTAATGTAAATCTTTAATAAAAGTATTATATATATATATATATATATATATATATATATATATATATATATATATATATATATATATATATATATATATATATATATATATATATATATATATATATATATAAGAGAATTTCGGTTCAGAAAATAAGAGATAAGATAATTTAGAAATTTCGGAGTTTGTGAGTTTGATATAAAACATTGTCTGAAAGCTTATAGATTTTAGCGGCAAGGAGTAAAGTTAGCTTGAAACTCACTAAAAAACAAAGCGGGAAGCAATAATCAACATTTAGTCATTTTATTGCCATGATAAGTGGGATCTCTTAACGGCAATTTCTTCATAATGAAAATCATCAAAAGTTTAATTTGTAATTTGTTTTTAAAGTCTTAAAAATGTGCCGACCGATGGCTGAGTGGTTAGCGCTCCTGACTCCTGAGCTGTAGGTTCTAGGTTCGAATCCCGGTTCAGGCATGGATGTTTCTTTCTTTCTCCGTTCTCTCTGTGTTTCTTCCGTGATGATGTATGAATGTGGCCCACCCTATAAACGTGTTTGTGGTGGTATGACGCGGGTAACCATACTCGTCTCCGTGACTTAGTTCACAGGTGCCCGCTGGGTAACGACATATGAGTAGCAGTTTCTGGCCTTCTTGTGGCATAGGGTTCAACCCTCAAGTGCTTTCCATTGGAAAAAAGTTTTGTAATTTTTAAGAAGGAAATGCAAACTAAAGACCAAATCAAGATCATTGATATCCAACAAGACCCAAGAAACATCGATGTTTAATTTAAGGCAGCTTTTAGAAACTGAAGTATGATTACAATTATTCTTCAAAAATATAACCGTTTGTTTCAAACTGTTGTTTCTTCATAGTGGAAATTCTTTCGTATGATACATTTTTAATTGTTTTAGAAGATGTGCTACGAAGGCAGGTACAAATGACGTCAGAAGCAAATGCTCACATTGCTTGATCATGTAAATGCAAATCCGCTTGTAAGTGCAAACAGAGCAGAGCAATGCATAGAAAGCAGAATTGAATGAGGTAGCGTGTCGAATAAAAATCGAAATCACCACCTCAAAGCAATTGCTTTTAGATAGATCGCGTAATCTCCCTCGATCATAAGCGTTTTTATTTCTGTATTGATCCATTTCTAATCAAGCGAGAAATGATTTATTCTCTTAAAGTAGAATGCGATTCTCTGTTCATTCATTCATTCATTGTCGTGTGCCAGCTAGGCTGGCATCATGAGATGCGCTGCTCCATTTTTCCAACTGAACCCTATTTTGGTGTTGAGTCCGACTTCCTCAGTACACACATGCCATAGGGACCCGTTTATAGGGTAGGCAACCATTCTCTCCACATTCATACAAGGAAAGGATAAAGACAGGATAGATAGAAAGAGAAAGTGCATCCATCCCCAAACCGGGATTCGAAGCCAGGACCTCCCTATCCGTAGTCAGGGACTCTGACCACTAGACAGGGCGTTAAATTTTGAAATAAAATTTACATACGATAAAAATATTGGAAGGTAAAAAATTGTTCATTTTTACTAAAATGAGAATAATATAATAAAATCATAAAATTTTAACTAAACATAAAATAACAGGGATTCGAACCTAGGACCTCCATATCCGCAGTCAGACATGCTGACCACTAGACAAGTTGGTCAGCGACTCTCTGTTATATAATAATTATTGCTCACCCGCGCGCTCGCGTGAATGGGTACTGTAACCACACGTATCATCTAGCTCAGATATATATATATTGTCTCTATTTCTCATATTAGTATTTCGATGGATTTTCTTTCAGTGCTACAAAGGGTGGAAATAATGGTAACTTTATATAGGCTATAGGAATACATTTACAGATTCTAGAGGGATTTCTCGTAATTTAGAATCAAGTAACAAGTGGAAAACCTTAAACTTGGCCTGCTACTACTATATGTATCATTTCAGGGGAAAGATATTGCAACTGCGACATTTTATTTTACATGCCCCAATTGCCATTAATGCCGCACAACTTGTCTAGTGGTCAGCGTGTCTGACTGCTGATAGAGAGGTCCTGGGTTTGAATCCCGGTTCTGGTATGGATGTACTTCCTCTCTCTATCTATCCTGTCTTTGTCCTTTTCTTATATGAATGTGGAGTGAATGGTTGCCTACCCTATAAACGGGTCCCTACGGCATGTTGTGTACTGAGGAAGTCGGACTCCACACCAAAATAGGGTTCAGTTGGAAAAGTGGAGCAACGCACCCCATATTGCTACCCTGGCTGGCACACGACAACAACAACAACAATTGCCCTTAGTGAACATGATCGATCTTTAGTAATGTCGTGATTCGAACTCTCTTCCTTCCAATAAAAAGAACGATACACTTTACCAATTACATCACCGCAGCCCATACATACACACATTTGTGTATATAAATCACAATACTGAATGATCCTTATTATATGGATATTTGCAGATTACATACCTCATTAGAATATTTAAAAAATGTGTTCAGAATTTAAGAAAGTTTCTTAGGAAGAAAAAATAATTGCTATTTAATTTAGCAGATGATATTTTTATTTCGAATCTTTTATTAAAAATCTAAATATTTATAAACAAGTATTGTCTGTATTTATTTTTTATAACTCCTTATAATTATATATTTATCATCACAACTCGCATTAGGAGATAAATATAAATACCGAGAATATTTTTTTCACTATGCTATTGTTTATATCTCACGTTTAACAAGATAATTTTTTAAGTAAGGCTAATTTAACAGGAAACATCCCTATAGAATTTTTGTAAATTAACAAAGGTTTAGAGAAATCTGTGAACTATTGTGAAGTCATTCGAAGAAATATCATTGTTTTTTGTTAGGAATAAGAGAAATACTGCTTCTTCTGAGATAATACAACGTTCAAGATAGATTAGTTTGAATCCCGTTCTATTGTTTATTTTCGCATACTTACTAATTGATACAATTTTTATGGATTCCAAATGCATACTTCCGTAGATATTATACTTTTTTGTTGATTCTAAAGAAATAAAAACTCCTGAATTTGTTTCGAACGAACGATTATTGAGTCTATGGTCTGAGTGTTATTTATTCATACCGCGTAGTACATCAATCCGAAAAATAGCAGTTATATCCTGCTTTTTGTTTGTTTGTCACTTAACGGTCATTTTTTGCACACGAGGGCTAATTAGATCGGGAACTTTTGTTTAAAATGGATTCCGAACCACTACAAACATCCATGTCCAAGATGGGATTTGAACCCACGAACTGTTGAACCGAAGGCAAGAGCGCTAACCATTCGGCTGCCAGCTCGGCCAATTATATCCTGCGTATAAATGATATTTATTAATCCCTGTACGATTGACAATATATATATATATATATATATATATATATATATATATATATATATATATATATATATATTTATACATATTAGTGTTTCTATAATTTCCCCCTCCTACTTTTTTATTTTTCACTTGATCCGTTTTCAAAATGATCTTTGCAGATATATCGATTTCTTGTTCAGCGTTTGCACTCATAGTTCTGAATTCGGCAACAATACATACTTCTAGCTACATCTATTTCGCGCAACAATTCCTAATAAATTATATTAATTATTTATTTCTTGTTTCCTTTACTTCAATAAGTTAAGTTCACTAAATTTGAAAGGGCCGTGTTAGCCTAGTAGTTAGGGTATCGGCCTTCCATCCGGAAGGGTGGGGTTCAATTCCCAATGCCGCCAAAGACCCAACAATATGCAATATACATGCTCGTTAAATCTGTGGAATCGAAAGTCATATGGCCGGTCGTTCAGCAGCTACCATGGGTGCAATGGTCTGGAGAAATTTACTCCCACTTCAGATCAATGCCAAAATAGTGGGAGTAGATCTCTGGTGCTGCCATCTATCGGAGGATTTGAAGAGCAAAAGTCGTACTTTCAACTTCATGGTGCTCTGATTAAACGAAAGACGCTCCCAATTGACTTAAATTCGTACAGCCAAGGCATAGCGAGCTTGGCTTGTCCAAGTGCCAACAAAAAAATGTGAAACGCTCAAATCAAATATATTAGTATTAAAGAATGCAATTTTTCCATGTTCCGTTTGCTTGGCAATAACTTGAAACCAGAATAAATAAAAAAAACAATATTGTTATTTTATGCACAATATATATTGTCTCTGAAATATAGTACCCAAAAATAATATAAAAGTGCTGTTAAGTATAAGTGAAATATGTTGTAAAATGCCCGGTTATTAGGATTTTCACTTTTAACCACTACAAGGGGCGGAAGTGAGGGCTCCTTGTATAGAGAGGCACTCAGTGCGTGAATTATTGTAAGTGATATGCAGGGAGCTAGCAGATGAGTCCCATTTTTGGTCTGCTATCCCCATAGATATCATTTCATATGGAGGCCACGACATGTGTTGCATGCCCCAGCACGTGGATTTTGATTTGACCCCCTATCTCCAGACAACATAAGCTGACGCACTGTTGCATGTTCTGTGCAAGAAAAATATTTTTGCACCGAAAAATGTATCCACAATTGAAACCCTTCATGGTGAGCACATCCTTCTTCATTTCTAGTCCTCAATGTTGTTGCTGTTGTCGTGTGCCAGCTAGCTGTCAACATGGGGTGCGCTGCTCCACTTTTCCAACTGAACCCTATTTTGGTGTGGAGTCCGACTTCCTCAGTACATACATGCCATAGGGACCCGTTTATAGGGTAGGCAACCATTCACACCTCATTCATACAAGGAAAGGACAAAGATAGGATAGATAGAGAGAGAAAAGTACATCCATCCCCGAACCGGGATTCGAACCCAGGACCTCCTTATCCGCAGTCAGGCACGCTGACCACAAGACAGGGTGAGCAGCAGCATTTTCTAATACGAATAAATTATTAATCGGAAATTTTTTAAGCTGAAGTTGTATGTTTTAATACTATTTTAGAAGATATCTGAAAAGAATTATCCTCTTGTGGAAAGTGTTTTGAATCTATAAAAATTCCACTTTTAATAGTGAAATGCATTGTGATGATGAATTTCTTTAATATTGTGTTACAAAAAGAGAAGTTTAATAATGTTACTAATTTAATCAAAACTTTTTTCCACTGGAAGTTATTATGCAGACTGTGAACAAGACTCTGAACAAGTCTACAACATAATTTTACAAAATTCTTTAGTACGTCCTAAATAGTACGCATCTTTAAAAATGATTATTAAATTGTTGTTTTTCTACAGAAAAAAGTATTTTTATACAGCTAAAAATTCTTAAGCAATTTTTCTGAAATAAATTTAGAGATGGAAAAGATTTCTAAGTAATATCTAGAATACCAACAGAAGTAGTAAAGTTAATCTAGCAAATAGGTTATGTAAACATATATTTCATTTGTACCTGTATGGAAGAAAAATGAAAAATACGAATACGATACTTCAGGTATTCATTTTGGAATGTCAGAAAATCCATTTTGTTTCATTAAATCACAAGTTTTGTATGTCCAAATATATATATATATATATATTTCGTTTTAAATATATCTTTAGTTTTCAATTTTTTTAATGCCTCATATTTGTTCAAAATGAAATTACATTTCCAAATAAATAGAAGATAAAGAAGATTACAATTATTTTGTTTCATTTAAATTTTTATTAGAACTAGGTATATAATATAGTTTTAATCTTTTTTAAAAGCTGCTTGTAATGACAAAGTTGTAGATCATTTGCCGTTACCCAGTGTGCATCGCGAGAAGATAGATCCACGTTTCACCCTTTTGTACTTGATTATAGATTTTTATTTTGATTTAAGATGTTTTCAAATCATCCATTAGAAATTAAATAAAAGTTTTTATATCACTGATTCAAATAATTTTACTAAATTTAACTTAAATTTTCAATAGTGAGAATATTATCTGAATTGTTTAAGCTAAATTTCAGATGTAAATTAAAACTTCATCAAGTAGTTAAATAATTATTTAATTAAAATAGCTTACATATTAATTAAATGAAATTAATTTGCGATATATGCTATTCATCTTTGCAATTATTTTGATAGTTACAACTTAGTTATTTTCTTCACTGACTTTATATTGTTTTGCGAAATGAAATATAGATATAATAAGACTTATATGCACCATCGGTGAAATTTTAAATGAATTCATGTATACTTTAAAATTATTTTACTCACAGTTTATTTAAAGTGGTTTAATTCATGTTTATATTTAGATTGCTTTATACATATAATGCGTGTTTATTTAAGAATTATAATAAGTAAAAACAAATAGTTTATACATTCTAGAAATATTTGAGCCTTTTCGTTGATGTATGATTTAATTTGTTTTTTTTTAAATTAAAATTTCTCAAAACATAAAGAATCACAAAATTTTCAAGTTAATAATGCATAAGCTTCTATTAAATGGTATATCATTTGTTTCTAAAATAATTAGAACTTTAAAAAATGTATAAGGATTTGATAAATTTTTCATAATTAGAAGTTGATCTATTGTAAAAATTATTAGAGTTTATTTTTTCATTAAATGACAAATCAAGAAGATTGAATTGAAAGAATAATTTATTAAAAAAACTTTCATTCTTAAACCTATGTTCACAGCAGAAATGCTATTTTATTCATAGAATCTGGGGAAAAAATATTGAACTTACAAAACATTTTAAAAATACAATTCTGCATAAATGTGTATTGTTCGATAGTTAAATGAATTAAATTCTTCCGAAAGAATTTCTCTAAATATTAAAATAAATATAATTTTATATGAAATAAGAATAGTCAATGATTCTTCTTACTTCTGACGCTTATACGATGCATGCATATAATTCCTATAAACAACAGAATATGAATGATATGCATATTTGTCACATATTACCCTCATATTTATCTTAAATATTGAATTCAATATGTAAAAACTGCTAAAATTTGACAAGGACAAATGTGATTTCCAAATGTTTACGATAACTGTAAATAAAGATGTTTAAAAAACCGGTAATAGTCTTTAAAAATCATCACTAACGTATAGCAAAGTAATGAAGGTGAAAATGTGCTTTGGGTTACCTTGCTTGGCGCATTTTCAAAAAGTCGCCAACTGGCACGTTTTTGCGTGTTGTCTCGCGGATTTGAATGCTCCGAGAGACACTACGCAAAAACGTCGTTTCTATGTCGACGAAACCGAAATCAGTGTTTTTAACGAATTTCACCATTGGTATGACAACGAAAACAAAAACAACGGTTTTTTTTACGAATTGTATAACAAAATATACACTAGAATATGGAGAAAAATTATCATATGATTTTTAGTTATTAAAATTAATAAATAAAAATACACTGAAACAAACAAATAACTCACTTACTATCTCCAGGGCAAATACAACAGTAATAAAAAGTCGTTCATCAAATTTTAAATTCTACGGTTATTTTAAAATCAAAATAATTAGCGATCACAATAGGAATACTGAAATAAAAGTGTTGTTAATGAGCATGCGCGAAAACAGAGCATACGAGCGCCTTCGCTGACTCCACTCCGGAGAAGCGCAAAAAAGACAGGGTTGCCACAAGGAGTGCATTTAGGTTAAAATAGCCAGGGTTACTACGCTTGGCGCATCTATCGCCCATTTGGGCAAAAAGGGGTACCCAAACAACAGTTAACCAAATTCAGTGTTTGGATTATTGTGAAGTATTTTGGACGTAATTGCTTACTCCTTTCATTGCTCGTCACCAGTATTCCACAATATGCACTCTCAAATCGATACAGAGAAAACTTTAATCACTGCTCCTCTCTCTCTCTTGCTTTCCTTTATTTCATTAATCTTCCCATTTACTTGAAATGGCTCGCCATGCAGACACTTCGTGTGAAATTAGTATCTGTACAGAAGACAAGGTAAGATTCCATCTCCTGTTTATTCGCGACTTGCCTCAGATGAAATTCTTTTAAGATGTGATTCTTATGGCACTCAAAATGCCAACGAGAGTCTCCATAGCTCAATATGGCGAAAGTGTCCGAAGGAAGTTTTCATCTAAAAAAGGACTTGAACTTGGTGTCGTAAGAGCAATCAGTGAATATAATTTTGGGTATTTGTAGACTCTAAAATTAAATACTGCCAATAGTGAAACTTTTTTCTCCTATCATCGCCAAAAAACAAGATTGTCGTAAGGAATCTTAGATGAAGCGGAAAACTTCTGAACAATATAAAAAAGATAGACTTACTTTTTTTCCAACGGTAGGCACCTGAGGATTGAACCCTATGCTACAATAAGGCCAGAGACTGCTACTCATTTGTCGTTACCCAGCGGGCATCTGTGAACCAAGTCACGGAGGCGAGTAGCGTTACCCGCGTCATACCACCACAAACCCGTTTATAGGGCGATCCACATTCACACATTATCACAGAAAAAAGGACAGAAAAACACAAAGAAGGAAAGTAACATTCATGCCCGAACCGGGATTCGAACCCAGGACCCACAGCTCAATAGTCAGGAGCGCTAACTACTCAGCCATCGGTCGGCAGATAAACTTACTAAAAAATACAGACAATAAAACTTGCACGAAAATTGAAGGAGGGAACATATATTGTTCCGGAGGATTTTAATTATTTTTCTTCTTATTATTTTTACAAAGATTAATCAAAATTATTTTCCATGGAAATAATTATTATATATTAGGTTTATATATATCTGTATTATATATATAATGTAAATTTAATTATATTTGTTATTTCATGTAAATATATGTCTGTATATATTATAAACTTGAGTTTTAAAACTATATATATAGAAAAATTAACATGACTCCTTTATTATTTTATGAAAATTTTATATAATTAACAGCTAATTTTTTAAATACTTTCAAATAAATTATATTAAATAAATAGCTAAATATTTATAAAACATATAACAATTTGGTTTTTAAGAAACAAATAAACTTGTATGTCAGACAAATTATATTTGAAGTTTTTTGTAGTAAATGCTGTTTTTCTCGGAATCGGTAATTTTAACAAGCGTAAAACTTTGAAATGCTCAACGCGCAACAAATTTTTTTTCTATTTTTTCAAAACTTTCTATATTTTTTGTTTACACTAATATAAATAAAAGTTGCAATGAATGGTATGAAATAAAGTGAGTTTCATATAAATTTTTTTATGATTTTTATTTTTAAATATTTGCATTTATCCATGTAAATTTGAATTTTTTTACTATTATCACACAATAGCGAGATAAAATATCGCAACATTTGTTTATAATAATAAAATGAATTCTGTATGAGAAAATGATAAAAGTTGATTAATTTTTGTTGCGCATGGAAATATTTGAAAATTTTAAATTTAATGTTATTTTAAAATATTTGAACTTTATTATTTTAAAAACTATTAAAAGTAGGGACAAAAAACTTTGTATATATATGTATTTGTATTTATATTATATATTATAGTGCTTTTAATTTGAAAGAAATATCAACAAAATTAAAATAAGTTATTTTTATAGTCCCTTGTACACTTAAATGATACTAAGTTGGTCAACAATCTGTCTGGGAAATCTACGTCCATCCTAATCTACGTGGTCGACACTGAGGCTCATTGACGAAGTCTCCCCTTTCAGAACCAGATCCAAATTTTGAACATTGCTAGATCAATTGCTGGTGAGAATAACTACCCAGTTGTGCCTCAGTGCTTTTTAATTATTGTAAAGAAGATTTGTTCGCAGTTTTCTATCATTCAAAGAGATTCAATTATACACAAGTGAACTTTTTCCACCAGTTTCTCTGATCATATATATATATATATATATATATATATATATATATACAATTATATACATTACATGAATTAATATTTATGATTAAAAATGAGAAATTTAATAATCTGTAATAATGACTTTGTCAAAAATATATTTTTCATGCTAAGTTTACAGAATCATTGAGTTTTCTTTCACACGAAAATGTTTTTTTTTTATTAAAATATAAAATTTTGAATTATTGAAATCGAATATTTTGATGTGTCAATTATTTATTTATCTGTTAATCCGTCTAACATGTAATTAAACCGATTATATTGTTAGAATATATTATTTTTTATATATTAGCATGACAAAGACAATCAACAAGAAATGTTAATGTGTATGGGAATGAAGTTGCGGATTAGTTAGCCAAGAATGTAAGCCTACAGAATATCATCATTGGAGGCTGCTTATCGTCCTCAGAGCTAACTTCTAGAGTTAGGATGCTATCAATGCTACTTTTAGGGATACCATTCCTACCCACGAATGGTACACATGCAAACATCCTGGTTCCGCACTGGGTAAACACAAGAGATGCACCCAAATGGCTCTGACAAGACTGCGAAGTGGCCACCTGCTTGCTCAGAGACACGTCTCTGGTACCAAGGTCTACCCTCTCTGTCCCAAATGTTGAGTGGTTCAGGCCTCCCCATCTCATATTTTTCAGTGCATTGGGTGTGAGAGAGGAGGCATGGAGTTGAGACTGGAGGTGGTGCTTGAGAGACTGACTATTTTTGGATTCATTGGGCTGCTGTGTCACGCCAGTCGGGGATAAGCAACAACAACAACAAGAAGAACTGTTTTAAACCATTATACATCACAATGAATCATTGTCAAAGATGACGTTTCCATAACGTTAAATGGTTTATCAAAATAAAAATTACATTATTACTCTATTAAAAACAGAATTTATTTGAAGATTAGTCGAAAATCCTCAAATAGAAATCGTAATAGAGTAGAGCATTTGCCAAAACGAAACTTAAATTTCCAAGATCTTGTTTTGTATTTGAATATTCAAATTACTCAATGAAGAATGCATCGTAAATTACCGAAATATCGGATTCTACTATATTAGGCACCTATCCTTACAGACAAGTTAAGAATATGGGAAAAGCATGGTAATCGCCGAACTCTCAACCATGTATTGGGTCGTTCAGAAAGTAATTTCGTTTTTCCCACCTTTATCAGTTCTTTCTCAAACATTTTATGCGTGTAGAATCATGCTATTACCAAAAAGATGACAAAAGATATTGGACTAGAATTCATGATATACAATTCAATGAACTATTTATTCGCTCTACGTTTTTCATTTTCATAAATAATAGAATTACCTTCAAAACAATTCAATAAAATAATCACGCAAAATACTATTCTATGGAAAGAACTTCCCAGCATTACTACTACATCTGTAAATATATCTGTTGTTGTTACTGATGACACTTGGTCAAGCCAAACTCGCTATGCCTTGGCTATGCGAATTTAAGTCATTTGGGAGCGTCTTTCGTTTAATCAGAGCACCATGCAGGTGAAAGTACGACTTTGCTCTACACGCATGCCATAGGGAACCGTTTATAGGGTAGGCGACCATTCACACCTCATTCATACAAGAAAAGGACAAAGACAGGATAGATAGAGAGAAAGTACATCCAAGCCCGAACCGGGATTCGAACCCAGGACCTTCTTATCCGCAGTCAGGTACACTGACCACTAGACAAGTTGGGAGCGTATATATATATAAAAAACATAATAAGCATAATATTTTTAGTTTTCCTTAAAGAAGAAAACAAAAAAATATTATTTCTTGAAGATTCGGCCATCCATGTTGATGTTAACCTCGAGAAAATGCAATATGTTCATCTGTCTCATAAATTTTATTGAATTTGTCTGAGACATAATTAAAAGTTTCTAGAATAAGCTGATTTCTGTGAGGATATGGAGAATGTTTAAAATAATGGAATAATATCAGTAATCATAAATAGTCCACATTTTTCTTGGGAGGACAGGTATATTAAATTTTGTGTATTTAAAAGTATTCTATGAAATCATTTTTAATATTATGGTAAATTGACGTCATTTTCATTTAATTTTATTTGCATTTATGCTGCAAAATGTGTGCCCGTAAAAATCATTTATATAAAAAGTTAACGAAAAACCATAAATTAACTTCTTGAATTTTTCTGCCTTGTTAACTTTTTGTTTCTCCTGAATCCTATTTAATTTCATCTCATCGTCACAAAAGTAAGATGAGAAGCCAAACCAGCTGATTACAATGCCAGACTAGATTCCCTAATATAACGAATTTTAAATTGCATTTTATTGTTTGCTTTTCTATGGCAACCAATATAGAAGTATTTTTAAAAGTGAATGCGCAGAATAAAAAAATTATCAAAATAAATTTAAATTATATTTATAGTAAAAAAAATTAAATTTCTGGAAAATTAAATAATTTTTTAGATAATACAATGAAATAATAGTAGTATCCACTTATATTTATGAGACAAATATTTTAGAAGTAATTAATTAATTGAATTATGTGGAATAAGGAACAATTTCTTTTAAAAACGATTACAGCAAGCAAACGAGTTTTATTGTAAGTAATTGTTTAGAATAAAAATCAATGTAATGTTTGGACACTTCGTTATAGTTTGTTGGGAGAAGGATGGAATGAGTAAGTTCACATTATATGTTTTGAATTGAAATTAAGCTATGCTGCAAATTTTAGAATTTTATTACTATTATTTAGAATTACTATTATTGGTATATATGTGTTATAGAAAATAAAAAATGAACTTTTAAAATTAAATTGAAGAATGATGTTATTTACATTATTGATTTAGCTATATTGCTTGAAATATTACTAAAACGATCATATAGTTTGAATAATCTGGCTTATAAAGAGGTATTGGATCAGTTTTACTGTACAATCACCCTTGGTGCGTTTTTTTAATCCAAATTTGGCGAACATTCGGACCACCTTATTTTTGTCTGATGCGATTCTCGCGAGATGCTCAGCTTGCCTCGCGAGACAAGTCTCATGCTATCATCTACGAATTTTCAGATATCGTTTCTAACTTTTCTTCTTAAATAAAATTCTGTTGAGTAGAGTAAAATAAACAAAATTTGCGGTAACCAAAATAGTGTCGCCGAGATTTTATTTCAACAGGTTGCCAGCTATGCGTTGCTTTTTTCAGCTATTATCTTGCAGAATATGTATATTGGAGGAAAAAAAAACAGTAAAATGTGTAATAAATTCCTTGCGTTCATCGATTCCATTATACGGGTCCACCCGCCAAAAACATCTGACCCGGAGCAGGCAGTAGCGGCCTTGATGGCAAAATAGGAGTTGGAGAGAGGTATTTTTATTGTTCATTATTTACATAATTAATATTAAATTAAATGGTCTTCATGAAGTAAATTTCTTATGAATATTTACCGATTTAAATTCATTAATATAAAATTTAATCAAAACATTTTATGGATAATTTAACATATCAACTTTATTATATTACCATTGATGTTTGAAATCTATAAATTTGCATTTTTTGTTAATTTTGTAAAATTAGTTGAGCATATTGATAGATACCAACAATGTATGAAATATTTGTCACTATTTCAGCCATTTTCCTGATCGGAAATTTGTCAAACAGTCACTCGTCATACGGCATTGGCGACTTTTTGATTTCGCCAAGGGTGACCGTACGGTAAAATTTTACGGAGGTATTTTTTACGCTTTAGTTTTTTTATATATAATAATATATTCACAGAAATTGAATAAAATTAACATTCCAGCATTTTAACTTACAGAATAATCTTAAAATGCAGCTAAAACCTTAAAATGAATCTCGGTACAAACAAGATACCTATATGCTTTGATAATAGTCTATCTCCTCTCCATGAAGAAGGTTCTCGTCTTTACCTGTAGGGCGTGCTTTTGAAAGCATAAGGACTAAAAGTTTCGCCATCTAGATATTTCTACAGCAGTTCAGAACATTCGACAGCATTCCACTACATTTCACAAGATTCTGGAATGATCGGGAATAATCTAGAATATTTCAGATCATTGTGCAACGTTTCAGAACACATTCGAATCCTGTGGAATGTTCTAGAACATTGTGGAGAATTCAAAAACTATTTTACATGGGCGGGGCTATCTTTTGGTAAGGAAATGTATGTAAAGCATGATCCATCGTGGATTTGAGCTTTAACTTTTATCCAGTCAAGTGAAGTGAATGAATGTGAGTAATCAAAGTGATACAGAGATTGAATATAAATCGAAAATAAAGTGAGAAAAGTTATTGAAGTGTACTGAGTGCATTTCTTAATAAAAATATTTTATGTAAATTTTATATAATGCCAAAACGTAAAAAAAGAAATTTCGCTAGTTTTGAAGCAAAACGGCGAAAACGTAAAGAACAAAACTAAAACGAAACAGTCGGTAAACGGGAAGGACGTTTACTTTCCCAACGAAAGTGAGTGTAAGCACAGTGAGAAAGAGAAAACGAAGAACAACGAAATAAACAAATTGAAAGATCAAGACTTACGACACAATCTTAAAAGACTACAAACTCAAGCCCCCCATAAAAACATCTACGAGAAGCATAGACTATATGAAGTAAATAGTACAACCAGACAAATAAACCATTTCAACCCGACGAAAAAATATACTAAACACGTCGTAATCAGCAAAATGGATAACATCTGCCAATTTCGTAATGTAAAAAAATTCAGTGGAGAAAAACCAGGATTCTGTTGCTCAAAAGAGAAAAGATTTATTACCACCACTCGAAGTATTTCCGCAAGAATTTCTACATTATTTAACAGGTAAAACTCCAGAACCAAAACATTTTCTTCAAAATATAGAATCATATTATGCCTCTTCCCAAATGACGTCTTTCGATGTCATTTCGATCGACACAAACATTGATGAAGTCGATTATATTTGCTCCATTCAAGGACAAATCTCTATTCCAAAATTGTATCATTACTACCACTACCCAACAAAGACCAATAAATTTCTGCAAGTATCTTTCATCCGAAATAAAGAAAGAGAAATTGATCAAGGATGCAAAAACATCAGTGGATGGAGACGAGAAATAATCCAAGATGTGCTGAAGATCTTATACAAATACAATCACCTTAATCACTTATTTAAAATTGGACTTGATCGAATGATTTCTGATGACTGTAAAGTTATAATTCGAGACGATCAGAGACCACCAGGAAAACATGGATGTTGATTTAAATCACCACAGATAGACGAAATCGTTATCTCTAAGAAAAGCCAGGTATATCAGCTAATGTAAATGTAAACTTTAAAATATTCTCCTATTATGATAAAAAATAATAATATAATGAATGAATTAAAACATTGGAAATCCAGTGGCTTAGTGGCAGCGTTTCACGCTCCCATGACACAGGTCCGAGGTTCGATCCTCGGGGTGGGCAAGGTTGACTCAGCCTTTCATCCCTGCAGTAGGTCGATTAACTGAGTGCCAAGCATGCTTGGGAACTAAACACTGGGGTCTAATGTTAGGCTGACCACCTATCTGGGACATATGCTTCGCACCCCAGGGCCTTCGGTCAAGAAAACAGTTATGGGCACTGTAGGCCTTATGGGCTATCGTGCCATAGAGTTTAGTTTAGTTTAGAATTAAAAAGTTAAAGAAGAGAATCAAAGCATTATGCATGAAACAATGGATAGAATCCTTGTTTAATTCACTCCTTGACGAAAGAGGAAAAAATAGCTGCAAAGATTTTCACACCGAGAGAAATTACTTTATTTCAAGTAATTTTGAGTAATTTCGAATATTTCTTTTATAAAGATGTTAAGAGACAATTTAAAATGAATTCTGAATCACACTAATAGCAGCCACACTCAATTGGTAAAGGTGAATTTCTTTTTTCCTTCAATTATTACTTATTGTTTTTACAAGAACTTAGACGCCCAACTTGTCTAATGGTCAGCGTGCCTGACTTGCGGACAGGGAGGTCCTGGATTCAAATCCCGGTTCGGGCATGGATGTACTTTCTCTCTCTATCTATCCTGTCTTCGTCCTTTCCTTGTATGAATGGGTTGTGAATGGTTGCCTATCCGCATAAACGGGTCCCTATGGCATGTGTGTACTGAGGAAGTCGGACTCCACACCTAATTATGGTTCAGTTGGAAAAGTGGAGCAGCTCACTCCATATTACCAGCCTAGCTGGCATACGATAACAACAAGAACTTAATTTTAAATTTGCATATTCTTAAGGAATGATGTGATTTGAGCTAAAATGCTGCATAAAATACTATTACGGAATTTCTGTATTTTATTGTAAATACTTCAGCATTTTTCTTTATTTATACGAAGATTAAAATGTTTAATTTTTTTCCTTTCGTAATATATAATGCTTAATTTTGTTACCATATTTAATGACAAAGTTTTTCGTCATAAATGTCTGAGCAAATTAAAAATAGAAATTCATTCTTTCATATTAGAGTGACAATGTATGTTCTCTTTACTTTGTTGGAAAGTAATTTGGGAATGTATAGGAGCTGAGCAAGCCATAATATAGATAAAGAACACGATCTTTTTTATACAAATAATTTAAAAAAACAAAAACTAGAAAATATTTTTCTGGTCGGTTTAAAAAAATAAGTTGCACCTGGTAACAGCTGTGAAAATTCTTTTAAGTCTTGAGAAAGAAGAAAAGTATTATGTTATTCAAACTTTTTTTCTCTGAGTTTAATACAAGAATTTTTACTCGATAAAATATTATATATTTCAAAAACTTGAGAAAAATAGCTTTAAAAATTAAACCGTTTATTTTAGATCCAAAAATTTCTGATGTGTTCTAATAATAAGAGAATTGGATGGAACCTAGAAATATTACAAGGAACTTTTTCGAAACATTTTTTAAATGACATTTTGGAATGACACATTTAGAGTTTAATATTTTCCTCTGTTTTAATATTAAGTATACATCTACCTTTTCATGATAAAATAGTTTCAAATTTAAAGTACGGGACTTGTTTTCTACAAATGCTTAAGAAATTTAAAGAGATTTATGAAGTATTTTTTAAAATAACAATATATCGAGAAAAATACTTTATTAAAATATTTTTATGAAAATAAAGATATTTTATAAAAAGGTATATATTATGTAACTATATAAAAATAAACTATATGTAAATTAATTTTTCAAATTTGAAATTAGAAGAAAAATTTTAAAAATTATTTTAATTTTTTAATCTGAGTCACACATGACTTTCACTCATAAGAATATAGTTAAATATCCAAGCTTTTAAATTAGAGATGTATCTTGTAACATACATTTAGCAATTTACATATTTTAATGTACAAAATGGGACGTTTGCATTAGAGGATAATTTATAATTTATTATATGTAAAAATAATATATATATTGAAATATGGATAATTCTTAATGCATAAATTATTTCCTTATTACCAAATATATCTGCTTTCCAAATAATTTATTTTTGGGTTTGCATTTGCGTGTTTAAAGTGATCATAGCCGTGAGATTTATACTTTGGTGTACGATCAAAGTCAAGTGATTTGAACCTAAGAGTTGTGACTACATTGGATTAAAAAAAAAACATTTTCTTTATCTAAATTCTTTTCAATCACCTTTGTGGGTCCTCACAGAGGTTCTTGAAATCCGCATTATAGCCATCTGGCAATAATATCATCTGCATTAATGACAAAAATTTATTACACTAGAGGGTATGCAATGCACTTTTGTCATTGACCCCTTGCCAGTGTCGCCCGAATTCAGTTCGTGCAATTACTGCGTGCAGTATTTTGAATGAAAAAAAAATTAACGTTTCTATTTTGTGAAGTCCGAGCTGAGTTCGTTTCTACTTTAGGATACTTAATTCCTTATTTTCTTAATAAATGACACAAGTGGTCCTAGTTTTTTTATCGAATCTCAAATATTGGTTCTGACGGTAGTCCATGACTACAACAACACTATGGGAGGTGATGTTAGAGTCGATCAACATCTTACAGACTTCCCGGTTGTTGGAAAAGGTGGTAAATAATAATACTATAGGAAATATTTTTCGATCTCCTACACCAGACGGTTATACAAATAACTCCTTTATTTTGCATACTTCAACAGGAGGTTCGAAAAATATGAACTTCAGAAAATCAATTAGTTGAACTAAATAAACAAAATGTTCAACTACCAGGACCATTGTGTCCTAGTGTAATCTTACTGCGCCTCACAGGTCGACACTTTCCAGAACACATTCCATCAATGGGGAAAAAATCTACTCCAACCAGGCAGTGTTTTATATGCTGTCGTAAAACCGATGAACTAGGGAAGAGAATAAGGCATGAGACAAGAGTTTATTGTAAAAAGTGCAATATATAGTCTTTTGGGCAGAACCATGTTTTGGGATATTCCATATTGTAAAAGATTTGTAAAATTTATGTATTAAACATCATATTGTTGTATTTTTATATTATACTAGTTTATACTAGTGTCATAGTTATATTTAGCTTCAAAATTTCATTTAATTTGCTCAATATGAATAACACTTGTGTAATCAATGTTTTATGTGTATGTAAGTATAGTAGTTATTGTATTTAAAACTTTATTTTTGTAATAAGAGAGCATTTTCTAACTCTTATTATAATATAAGGAATAAAATTAAACAGTAAAAAGTTTTTCTATTTTTGGTAATTTTTTCCGAAATATATGTCACAGTTAAGGAATTAAAATTTTCTCTGGTTTAATACAATTTGAACTTAACAATTTTGGCTGAAAGAAGTAGATACTTATGAAATTTTGAAAAAATTAGCAACTTATTATGCTATGTCTCATTAGCTAATCGAACATACACAGTTTTCAACTTTTCAATTTAATTTAAACTTTTGCTTGAATTTCTGATTTTATTTCAATTAAAATTAAAATCAAGTGAGCTTCTTTCTAAAAATATTGCCACCTACAATTCTGTATTAAATACTTTTAAATAATGAGAAACCAATGCTATTTTATGCATTTAGAAAAAACATCTACTGGGGCAGGAGCTTGCAAATTTTCAGGGTTTCTTCCTTTGGGATATGAGATTGCGAGTATTATTTAGAAAGGTGATTATAGAACCCAGAAAGACAATGATGTGTGATTGTTGTTTAAAAGGCTTTTAAGTGTATAACGACCATTTTATTGCACGAGATATCTATTTTAATGAGGGATCTTAGGTTTACTTAGTATACTATCCTGTACTTCAAAGTATGTGCCTATATGGTAAGAATTTTTTATAACATTCACTGTGTTGTTGGAATATCAGTAGATTGCCAATGCAATTATGCGTTCCAAATAGAGTTTTCGAGCTTTTTGTTCCAAGGCAGGGTAAATATATAAAACAATTATGAAAAGAATAATAAATTTCAATTTTCAGTAATATGAACGGAGTAAAAAATATTTCTTTTTCACATAGTATGAAATAAATTTCGAAAAAAAGATCTATTACCCCAACTGAAAAGCAAAAGAAGTTTTTCTACAATCAGATGTTAATACGAAGATTTAAGGTAATGAATATGCCTATTAAATCAATCTTAAAGACTAGCTCATTAATAAATATAAATATTTATGGAAAAGAAAATTTTACTAGTTGAAGCAACATTTTATTAATTTAATTAAAAAATGCATGGTAATCAAACCAATAAATTTCAGTAAAGCCGTATCTTATTGTCTGATGTATCAGTGTAGAACTTCTTTAGGAAAGGGAAAGCATTTCTAATAATCTTACCAATAATTCTATTTAATCCAATCCAAAACAACTGTAAAAGACTTTGTTCTAATATTGATTTAATTCGATGCCTTGAAGTTGACAGTCTAACTTCCTACGTCTGCTGTAAATCATTTCAAATACACAGCTAAATTTGCCTTCCGGTAGAACTTTTGATAAATGCCACCCATCTTGTCTAGTGGTCAGTGTGCCTGACTGCGGATAAGGAGATCCTGGGTTCGAAAACCAGTTCGGGCGTGGATGTACTTTCTCTATCTATCTATCCAGTCCTTTCCTTGTATGAATGAGGTGTAAATGGTTGCCTACCCAATAAACGGGTACCTATGGCATGTGTGTAGAGCAAAGTCGTACTTTCACCTTCATGGTGCTCTGATTAAAATGAAAGACGCTCCCAATTGACTTAAATTCGCATAGCCAAGGCATAGCGAGCTTGGCTTGTCCAAGTGTCATTAGAAACAACAACAACACTTTTTATAACTATTTAGGTCACATTCAAGAATCGTGAAGAAATAATCGGGGAAATTTCCCAATCACTAACCTTGATGAACATGGATGCAGAGGTCAGAAAAAATAATATCCTTCTCCTATTTTTTCAACAGTAACTAGGATCAAGCCCATTTTATACTCTGGAAAGCTCGACTTCTAACATAAAGAATTTCGAGAATGATAATACAAAAACATTTTCGGTCTTCTTTCAATAACTTCATGGAAAGAAAGTAGCTCAAAGAATTGAGAGGTTAGCTTATAAGGAAATAAATCTACAACAATTAGTGTGATTCAAATAGTTTACAGGTATCTTCTCACATGTAAACATTACATGGAATAGAAATTGAAAATGGTCATGGATATAAGCAAAACATTAATAAAAGAAAGTTAAATTTACTTTTTAGAAACATTGGAAAATAATTTATGAATATCTCATAATCGCATTTTTTAACTTCTAGATGTAGTGTGTAAAAACGCTAAATTGCCAGTTTAAATAAAATGGTTCCTTATATAATAAGCTACTAAGTACTGTTGTGTGTTGCTTATGACACTTGGAAAAGCCAAGCACTCTATGCCTTAGGCAGTGCGAATTAAGTCAATAGAGAGCGTCTTTCGTTTGGATCAGAGCACCACGAAGGTGAAAATACGACTTTGCTCTTTTGAAGGTGCCTCGCGTAATTTTGAACCACGGTCAGGTGACGAGGCCACACCTGAGCTGGCACCCTGCTCTCGACACGCCACAGTAGCGGAAGGACTTTGGACATCACATATGAACGTGGACACGTCACCAACCCGCGGAGTTCCAGCAACCCAGTGAAGGAGAGTACACCGTGGTCACCCTCCCAACCACTTCCCGCGGCACATGATGCTTCACTTTGCTGAACTTACGGGAAGTGGCGTGAAGCTACTGAGCCCCTGGAGCTCGATTGAAGGTATATTTTTGCATAGTTATCAATTAGCGTATGATTCACGTGTCTGACAAAAATCATTTCTCATTAAAGTGACAAGCCGTCGGGTGGATGGCATGGGGGATGTCAAAGCCTGATGCTCTTAGGCGTTTTAATGTACCTCTACAGTGTAGTCCAACGTGTCTCGAATCAATATCAAACCGAAGCTTATGTGTCCAGGATTTTTAAGGATTTTTAAGATCTTGAAAAAAGGCTATATTTTGATTAAACTTATTGAACATCATGAAATTACTGATGAATAACTTAGAAATTATTCATATTATCGAATTAATTTTTTTGATTGCAAAATTCTAAATTATCAATTATTATTATGTTTATTTTCTGCTAGAGATTATTAATTATGTTTATTTTTAAGTTCCAATGTTCCATAACAAAAGTATCTTGGTGATTTATGTTGCATTGTCACTTGACTACATTGTTTGGATAATTATTCTGGTTTCCTTAAAAATTTCAGTCTAGCAAACAAACTAGTAGGATAAAATATAGTTGCCACACTGTTCAGACATTAGAATAAGGAATATTTATTGTTCTGGAAAGTTCCAAAGCTGTGAAACATCTGAAAGAAAAAAATGTTCATTTGATGCTGCATATGGAAAAATTGATATTCCGACAGACTCACTCCGGTCTTCTGTCGAAAATTTGGTTCTGCGGTTAGAGCACATTGTTGAGAATGAAGGGGGGGGCTTATTGAACAGCTGTAATGCTACTTTTATTATTATTTTTTAACATTCATAAAGCATATCAAATGTTTTATGTGTATTACAGCGCCATCTATCGGCGAAATTTTGCACTATTATTTTTATTAAATGTCAAACGCATCATTTGAATTATCTTTAGTTCAAATTTTATCTCATTTGGGCAAATAGAACGTATTCTACAGCCCACTGAAGAGGGAAACTTATTTCTTGCTAACCTTGTACATGTACGCTTACGTATTAAACATATGTGTGCATCTTTGAGAACAAGTAGTAGTTTTAATTTCGTTTAGTTCTTTTCAAGAAATTCCCTTAATTTTGAAAATCAGTGTATATCAAAGATTATAAAATATTTAAAAAATGAATTTATGAGAGCAAAACGGAGTTAAAGTAAGTTAAAGTAAAAGTCTACTTTTAAGTTTTGGCAAGATATTTTCCAAACACATATTTTTACTTATATTGCTTATGTGACGTATAATTAATTGTATCTTGAAGTCTAGCAAGAAAGTTAATTATTTTAAACATTGTTATTATCATTCTAGAACAACTATTACTTGGTATGTCACTAACGGACTTTTATGGAGTAGTATTAGACTTGAAATGCAATTAATTTGCCAAATATTAAATTAATTCATATACAAAAAATTCTATCTAATTTTTGCATAATTTTTAAAAATATTATTATACGTATTTTTGAATTAAATAGAAATATAATTTTAATATTTTTGATAATTTCATTACAAATATTACATCTTGAGCTGTTTTCTTGATTTAGTTTCAGAGTGTATGAAATTTATGATTGGAATTTTACACTTTATATCGGGCAAATTCACATTTCAATAATTTTAATTTAACTTGTTATTTGTCACAAATGTCAAAAGTCATTTTTAAATGTACTAAATGTACTTCAAAGAAGTACGTAAAATACCAAATGCATCATTAAAATAAATTAATAGAAATGTTATTCATATTTGCTAAAAAATTGTCTGACTAGTTTTTTTTAAAGTTGCTGTGAAGCATTGTAATCTTGCCCATTCTCGTATTCAGAATTTGAAATAAATAAAATATTTTCAGTATAATTTTCACTAACTAATATATATATATATATAATTTGAATCTGAATCTGAATCAATTTAGTGGATAAACCTTTGAGATTCTAATATACTCTCGACTGTATTTTGTAAATAGGCTGAAAATCCAATTTCATTATTTGATTTTGCAAACATTCCTACATAAGCTAATTTTTAAAAGCCCCAACTTTCTCAAAAGTTAAAATTAATGAAAGAGAATATGGATTAAAAGGAGGTTTGACGAATCTAGTAGCTAAAAGCTCAGCAATTTGTTGTTTTATTTCTTCATAATCTTTAGGGGAGGTTGTATGTCACTGAGATAAATATTACCTCAGTGTACGTGTTACAGAAGTTATATGAAACATAGTAGCTCAAAATGTAAAAAAATGGCCATCAAGTAAACCGAAAAAAGTTATAATTTATTATTATGTTTCTTAACGTTTGATTTTCAATTATAGTGCCAAATTTTTATATATATATTTTTGAATTTGAATTTTAAAATGTTAAAAAAGATTTCAGTATGCAAGTACATTGAAGATGTCCACTAAAAATGGGTCATTTCAGGAACATTTCTTGCGTGGGTGTATTGATTTCTTATATCGAGGACATTAGAATGGATATTATAGATTCACCCACAGTATTTCTGTTCGATATATATCACATTTTTGAAAGTATTTCCAAATATTCAGTCGCTTTGGGATATTTTCTGTATTTTTAATATTTCTCTTACTCGGTTTCACTATCTGTAGAAAGAAAACAATCTCAATTTAGCAAAGAGAAGATCAGAACCCAAAAACTTCGTATTAAAGTTTCAAAGAGAAGAAGTGCAATAATTCAGCAATTCTCATAGCTTCATTTGTAAACTCAATTTTACGAAATTCTTTCATTTTGCTTTGGGCAATATAAACAGAAAAGAGCATGCTTTATGAAATTCATCATTCTCACTTCACAAGATTATAATCAATATTGTCGAATATATTTTCGTCATATTTTTATATTTCACTAAATTTAGATATAATGAAAAGAAAGTTTCAGTCATGTGGAAGAAAGTGTAAGGCTGTGATATATTAGGAGAAATATCATATTTAACGTAGAATTGTACTTCATCTCTAATTGAAAATATTATGTGCTTTACAATGATTGTGGGCGTTCTATCTACCTATTATTTAATACTAAATGTATTTTATAAAAGAAGGTATAAAGTTATTCAAGGTACAAAAGAAAAGGTAAAGAATTCACACACATTTCAGATTTTAGACTAGAAATTAGCATCAACATATAAGATGTTGCTGTTGTTGTGTCCAGCTAGGATAGCAACATGGGGTGCGCTGCTCCACCTTTCCAACTGAACCCTATTTTGGTGTGGAATTCGACTTCTTCACTACACACATGCCATAGGGACCCGTTTATAGGGTAGACAACCATTCACTCCACATTCATACAAGGAAAGGACAAAGACAGGTTAAAGAGAGAGAAAGTACATCCATGCCCGAACCGGGATTCGAACCCAGGACCTTCTTATGCGTAGTCAGGCACGCTGACCACTAGACAAGTTGGGTGGCAACATATAAGTAAAAAGCATAATAATCAGTAAATTTACTACTATATTAAATAGAAAGTACCTCTCTCTCTCTTTATCTACGCCAAGCTGGCAGCCGAATGGTTAGCGCTCTTGCCTTCGGTTCAACAGTTCGTGGGTTCGAATCCTACCTTGGACATGGATGCTTGTAGTGGTTCGGAATCCACTTTAAACCGTAGGTTCCTGTCTAATTAGCCCTCGTGTGCAAAAAATGACCGTTGAGCGACAAACAAACTAACCAAACCTCTCTTTATCTATTTCTAACACACACACATGCAGACACTTTCTCTCTCTCTCTCTCTCATTAATATTAACATGCCGTGTAAATTATTTAATGATGGAAAACAGTTTGAATCATATATCAATGAACCAATTAATCTTATCACCCCAATATCAGGAAGTATAAAATTTGTCATGTGTTTTCTAATAAGTTCTTAGTACTGAAGAAAAGCTTAAAAATTAAAAAAATTTCTTGAGGTATTAGCCAATCAAAGGGAGGTATACATTTTGTGAAACAGGGAAAAGGCTATTAACAAATTTAAATGCAAGCTTGTAGACGTAATATAAATAACAAAAAATTTAAATATTTTAATTGTTTGTAATATAAGTAATTATTTAAATAATTCACTTTTCTAAAATACCGTATAGAGAGAATATAATTGATGGAAAATAATAAGAACACTTTTTAATATGCAAAAATTACACTGCATTAAATAAAATGAAAATTTAAGAATAAAAGTGTATTGATGGCATTGCACAATTATGTAAATTATATCACCATAGGCACCGAAAGGCTAACCTTTTATAATATTTCAAAAACTGCATTCAATAAGCAAAACAAGATATATATATATATATATATATATATATATATATATATATATATATATATATATATATATATATATATATATATATATATATATATATATATATAGAATTTGTCTGCGTAATCATTCTAACCTGTTATTGAAAAATAATGTTTCACAAAGACGAAGTGTTGTTACTTATCCTATCTGGTCAGTGGTCAGCTTAAGCCGGATCCATGAAACAATGAACTGATAAAAAGTCCAAAATGAGAAGAGTCCCTCGAAACACAAGACCTCTTTTTCATATCCTATACAGGAAAACAGAGGATCAGGGATTTAAAGAAGTACAGTTATACGATATAGTGGTCAAAATCTTATAGTCAAGAAGTATAAAAAATGTGTCTTTATTAAAATTAGTATATCAAAGAGTTTTAATATATAATTTCAAAGAGAGAATCGTTGATAAAAGTAAACTATTAGTCTCAAGTTTAAACTTTTTCAAGTGAATAAGAAATAATAATAAACAATTTGCAGAGCCAAATCCTACTATTATCATTGATCAAATAACAAACTTTTAAGTAAATATAGTGGCATTTCAGGCAAATTTCCCAGAATTCTGTACTTAAATGTCTCACTTATTTTAATAACATGAAAATCATTTATTGATTTTATATATACAGGTGGTAATACATTAAGCATTAAAAATTTTTCCTATATAGCAAATTTTTCTTCTTTTTTCTCTTCAGAAATAGTAAACTTTTTTATATCTACATTTCTAAATACAATTTGAGAATTTTTATAATAATTTTAACTAAATCCAATAATTTTATTCAATTATTTACATTAAGTAGATCACATTATATTGAAATAAAATTATTTCATATAATTGAATGATTTAATTATACAATTCCTTCTGTTTTATTTTACATTTATTAAATGTCCGAATTTATTACATGAAAATAAACTGGATACAAATATGAAGCACAGGAAGTTATTCAAAGTTTTAGACCTAGTTAGCAAAAATGTTGAGTTACTTAGTAAGAGTTAAAAGCTTAAAGAAATAAAGTATTTACTTGATGTACAAGAAAATAAGAAACATCAAGCAGTTTCGTTGAGCAGATTAGAAAACAGAATCTCCATGAAAAGGATTTCTTTAAATGGTTAAAATTTCCTGAAATTTTATAGTCATCATAGAAAAAATATGAAAAATAATACAATTTATTGACTTAGTAATTAACTAATGTTTTCGGGTAACATATACGTATATATATATATATATATATATATATATATATATATATATACGGGAATATAATCAGTACATAATGCAATGCGAACACGTATTCCGCTTATTAAACCTCTACGGAATATTTTCTTCTAAATTATATGAAATTCACATAAAAATTGAAAAAGGAGATGCAATACTTACTTAGGAACGAATTTAGTAAAACGTAATTTTCTTTGAATTCTTTGACAATTAAAT
This sequence comes from Latrodectus hesperus, assembly GCA_037975125.1. Classification (NCBI taxonomy): domain Eukaryota; kingdom Metazoa; phylum Arthropoda; class Arachnida; order Araneae; family Theridiidae; genus Latrodectus; species Latrodectus hesperus. The sequence continues at coordinate 116,629,973 of CM075852.1, forward strand.
TACTCAAAGAATTATGTCAAATTTAATTTTTACAATCAAACTTTTTGAGTTCTTATATCAGATACTGTAATATTCACACATAAGCAAATACAAGTATTTCCATAATACGTTAAATCTAAAGAAAACGATAATGTAGTAGAAATTAATGAAATTGAACTTGTTAAATTTTTAGTCTTTGAGAATATATTCTAATTTATTATGCATAAAGCTCTTTCTTCAAGGAGAAAAATTATTTCTTAGTAATTCATAATTTTCAAAGCATAAAACGGTAACATGCAATTTTAAATTAAAGGAAAAGCTCCTATATTTCAGTAAGATACCGTTTCTTAAGAAATTATTTTACTAAACTATTTATGTTTATATTCCCATATGTTTTTGTTCTATGATTTTCATGAATTTTAATTTTCAATATTAATTTTTAAGAATGATATCTAAAGATTCTTAGAAATTAATTATTTAGTACTTCAAGACTATTATTTTCATGAAAATTGAAAAGCCATTGATTTTCAAATCTGTCATAAAATAATCTAGTTTTATGCATTAGAAATGCATTTTAACTGTATATTCAACAGATAAATCCGATAACATGCCCGTTTAAATATCAATTTTTGACATCGATAGAAATTCTGAAAAGTTAAAGTAAATTCAATTAAATGCTTGCTTTTATAATTTAATAGATATATGCTGCTATGCATTAATCTGTGTAGTTATTGATGAAAACTATATAATTGATAATAAATCACAATTTAAAATTGAATTATTCTATTATTTTAATTAATTTCGTATTTATTATTTATTTATTCACTTATGTTATTTACGTATGTTCGTTTTTGTTATTCAGACACATTTTATTATTTTATTTACTTTCTCTGCCGTTATCTTAAAATTTGAATTGATCTTCATTAATTGTAAATTTAATAACAAAGCCAAAGCATGCGTCGAAAATGATTAGTTTTACAGTTTACAAAACTGTATATTTATGTTTCCTGTTTGATTAAAATTAAATAAAAAAGAAAACATATAAAAAGAGAAAATAAAATAAAACTATATTTAATAACTATTTACATTCTCCTTATATATATATATATATATATATATATATATATATATATATATATATATATATATATATATATATATAAATTTCTCTGACAACACTTGGGAAATCGCAGAAAGCCTAATTCAGCTTTAAACCATTCAGACTACTATATTCGGAACATAGGATTCGCGTGTAAATATTCAAAATGGGTTCCACATAAATTAAGTCAAGAGAATTTTGATGATTGAGTCACATCAGATGCCTGTGTCTGCTTGTTCGGAACAAACTCGATCTCTTCTTGGACCGGATGATAGCTGGTGAAGAAAAGTGGATTACCTACGAAAACATTGTAAGGTAAAGGGTATATTGTGCGGAAAACTAGCCTTCTTAATCTAAAATAAATTTGACTAGGAATAAAAGAATGTTGTGTATACGGGGAAACATATGAGGACAAATAAATTATGAACTTAAAAATTTGAATGAAAAGCTCAATTTGAAAAAGTATCGCCAGCAACTGGATAATTTAAAGAGAGCAGTCCAAGAAAAGAAGAGAGCAATGTTCTAAGAAAGAGCTGTCCAAGAAAAAGGCCAAAGAAGCATTTGTCAAAAAATTTCAGAACAACTCTGGGAAATGCTGTTCCACACACCATATTCAACACAATTGTTACCATCCAGTTATCATTTGTTTTTGCCCCTACATAAATTTTTGAGAGGGTTAAAAAATGCAAAAATCATGAATCTATCTATCAAGCAATGCTTCAATTTTTAGCAGGAAAAGATGAAATATTTTTCAATAATGGGGTATTCAAAATACCCTCTCGGTGACAAGAGGTTATCAATAATAATGACAATATTGACGTTACAAAAAAATTGTAATAAAGCAATGTACAATACATAGAATAGGAGGAAAGCATAGGGACCGCGACTTCATTAGGAGGGCGATGGTCAGCTATGCAAATGAAACACTTTTTTTTGACATGAACGAAGGACATTTGTCTAAAGATATTCGTGCATAGAATGTTTAATTTGCATACCTGACCATCTCTCTCCTAATGAAGTCGCGGTCCCTTTGCTTTCCTTCGTTTTTATGTATTGTACATTGCTTTATTTTTGTCAGGGATTTTCAAATTTTGTCTTGCTAGTTTTATTGTTCTACATGTTGTATCTAATTTATACTGGATTATATCTCCTTACCTGCTTTTGCTCTGGTTAGATTGCCTGCAATATATATTATTTGGTATTGTATTTTTTGATTTAATGTTTAATGTACTGCATTTTATATACTCATTTTATTGCTTAAAATGTATTTTCTGTTGTTGTTGTTGTCGTGTACCAAGTAGGCTGGCAATATGGGGCGCACTGCATGACTTTACCAACTGAACCCTATTTTGGTGTAGAGTCCGACTTCCTCAGTACACACATGCCATAGGTACCCGTTCATAGGGTAGGCAACCATTCACAACTCATTCATACAGGGAAAGGACAAAGACAGGATAGACAGAAAGAAAGTATGTACATCCATGCCCGAACCGGGGTTTGAAACCTGGACCTACCTATCCGCAGTCAGGCACGCTGACCACTAGACAAGTTGGGTGGCAATGTATTTACTGCTTAATATAATATATATTTTACAAGTTTTTGCATATTTAATCACTTGAGGCTGAGTTAATGAACAAAATCAGTATTAACTGACACATGTACATACATATATATACAGGGTGATTCTAAATTGTTTTTACAAAAAAAGAAGGGTTATTGCACCCACCCATACAAATAATTACACAGGGTCACCCTCCACTCTGAGAAACAGAAAAGAAGAATTCCTTGACAGTGCTTGCCCAACACTTATAAGAATGTTGGGTAAGCGAATGAATAATACCTTGCCAGGAGATATTCAGCTGAGACCACAGACGTCTCGTACATTAAACATTTCATGTGGCCCCAGAAGACAAAATTCCAGTGTGTTAAAGTCCGGTGAGCGATAAGTCCAAGTCACATGCTCGCTATGTCCAATCCATCGTAGGGGATATGTGGCATTCAAAAAGTTGCAGACCGTAATGAAAAAATGTGCTGCGGCTCCATCGCGCATAAATCACACGTATCTCAGATTTTGGATTGGAACAGCTTGCAATAAACTGGAAACACCTGTTCCAATAACATACGTTATGTGGAGCTCCAGTGGCTCAGTAGCTTCACGCCACTTCTCGTAAGCGCAGCAAAGTGAAGCATCATTTGCCGTGGGCAGTGGTTGGGAGGATGACCACGGTGTACTCTCCTTCACTGAGTTGCTGGAACTCCGTGGTTTGGGGACGTGTCCACGTTAATATGTGACGTCCAAAGTCCTTCCGCTGGTGTAGCGTGGATGTGGAGAGGAGGGTGCCAGCTCAGGTGTGGCCTTGTCACCTGACCGTGGTTCAAAATAACGAGGCATCTTAAAAAGAGCAAAGTCGTACTTTCACCTTCGTGTTGCTCTGATCCAAACGAAAGACTTAATTTGCACTGCCAAAGGCATAGCGTACTTGCCTTATCCAAGTGTCATAAGCAACAACAACATACGTTATGTTGCGCTGGTCAAACGGTCTGGCATGATATAAAGTCACCAAGGATACCTGCCCAAATATTCACTGAAAATTTCTGCTGTTGTCCATGAGGGGATGTATGTCCAACGGCATTGTTGTCAGACCAAAGGTGTTGTTTGCGTTTTTAAGGGACAACATCTACTATCATTATAAGTTTCTTCAGTAACCAATAAGAGCAAAATGCTCCTTCACCTCTGTGTAAATTTTCATTCGGAGAATTCGTGATAGATTCTTTATGCATTTCTACTTCCTTTTTTTTCTGCCTTTCACAGTGGAATGTGACCCTATGCCCCTAGGTAATTATTGCTTGTATGGATGGGGGCTATTTTAATTTGTAAAAACAATTTAGAATCATACTTTATATATATATATATATATATATATATATATATATGCTGAGATTATTGCATATCATCCTCAGAAATCAAGCTTCAAATGAGACCGATTATAAAATGTGTTTTATAATCGGTCTCATTTGAAGCTTGATTTTATCTGTATAATTAAAGTTTTAATTATAAAGATAAAAATTTATAAAATAGTTATCCTAGGTACTTGTGAAGATTTCTAAATTAATAAAATTATAATGATTTTTTTTTAATATTTTTAATATTAAGTTAATAAAATCTTACGTCTGAGCAGAAAAATATTAAATTTAATTATTTTTAGTAAACATTGATAAATTTATAATAGATTTTTCTAAATTAAATTTCATAAAATTTATAAATTTGTTAACATTTTTGAAAATTAGTAAAACTTTTTTTTTCATGGACAGCAATATATAAATAATTTACTTTGTAGAATCAAATTTACTCATTATGTCTAAAATTGAAATGCTAATTTAATTTGAAATAACTTGAGAAAGAATTTGTGTTCACTGGTGAGTTTTTCCTTTCTTAAAAGTTTTAACATGTGAATTAATTGGCTTATATCACAAATTCAGGCGGAAAACGAAATTTGTTTTCTGTAAAACATATGATAATTAAGGAATAAAGAAGGATACAATAAAATTAGTTAGGATAATATGACTCTTTATAAATAGAATTAAACAAATATATTAAGACATTAGAGAATAAATTTCATAGAATGGAGATAAATGATACTAGGAGAATCAAAACATACTAAATAGAACTCTTTTTTTTATCTTATTCGAAAATCAATTATTTTCATGGAATAACAGAAGTAAAATATTTGAAACTAGATTTATGTTACATTTTCATTCACCAAAGCAGATAAATAATTTCCATAGCGTATTTCGAGTTTAAAATACAAACTTTTTATTGTCATAAAAACAATAGGTATCTCCAGTAAAATATCTGAAATTGTTATTTTCATAAGACTACTTATTTTCAAACTGCAAACGTAAGTAACAATTTGAAGGAAAATTGGGAAAAATATTCTAATAAATATAATTTAATGAACTTAAAGAATAGTAAAGAATTAATTTTAATTTTTCATTTAAAGTTCATTAAATTATTTTTATTAGAGTATATAATTTTTCCTAATTTTCCTTCAACTTATTACTTACGTTTACAGTTTGTGTAAAATTTCTAGAAATTAATAATTTCAGATATTATATTGGAGATACCTATTATTTTTATGGTAATGAAGACTTTGTTAATTAAAGAATTAATTTTATAATAATAAAATTCACATCAAATTTGGTCCAATATTAGTAACATTCATGTCGTCAAATAATATGAAAGATCTTAACACAAAAGATAGCTATTTATTAGTCACGTTTAATGTTACATTGTTATTAGTGAAATCAATTACAGAAGAAATATCAATATAAAATGATTAGAGTTTATTTTTTTAACAGAAATATGAAGATAAGGATTTGAAATAGGATGGTAAATATGTATTGAGATTTGCTGCAATACGTTTATAATGGCCCTTTTCTGATAATATTAACCACTATGTACAGCCAACACACAAGCTCGACATTTTAAATCCTTGCTCAAATGTTGCAGTTGACACAATCATGTTTGGTATTTTATTCTCTTTCGTCAAAAAAGTCTATGCTAATCCATGTAGTCAGTTTGCATCATTGGTTGATTCAGGTATTGAACTTATTAAATTTGAAATACGAGACTAATAATTTAGTTTGCAGGAAAGTGGTTCGTAAATAAGTAATTTTATAAAGTGTTAGGATTTAAACAAAAGTTTTGAAGTTTTCAGCCATGTTAAATTGTTGTTGTTTTTTGTTTCCTAATGACACTTGGACAAGCCAAGCTCGCTATGCTATACGAATTTAAGTTGATTGGGAGCATCTTTCGCTTTTTAATCAGAGCACCATGAAGGTGAAAGTACGAATTTGCTCTACACACATGCCATAGGGACCTGTTTATAGAGTAGGCAACCATTCACACCTCATTCACACAAGGAAAGGACAAAGACAGGATAGATAAAGAGAGAAAAGTACATCCATGCCCGAATCGGGATTCGAACCCAGGACCTCCTTATCCGTAGTCAGGACACGCTGACCACTAGACAAGTTGGTCAGCCTGTTAAATTGTTACAAAATGATGTTAAAAATTTTTATTTGAAAAATGATCTTCTTTCCAGTGAAGAGTTCTGCTGGTAAAATTTTGTAGCATAACAAGTGATTTTAAAATGATTCTCGTGGTTCATTAAGATTCTAATGTAATTGCTTGAAGTCACAATCAGAGATGTGGATGTTTCATTCTCACCACCTTTCTGCATGCACCTTAGCCGCTCTAGAGTTTTACTGGTTTTTCCCTTCCCACACGAGAATATGACCCACTATCTCTGAACATTTTTCATGTAATGTTATTAAAACATGGACATTAAAATACCTTATCCCATAAGGCTGTCCATCACGTGATGTTGAATGAAACGGTTAAATAAAGTATAGAAAAATAATCTGTTTAATCTGTATTTTAATATATTTATACAAAGATACATTAAAACGTTTGATCTTCTTCTGTCTGGTTTAGTTATATTATTGTTGTTGTTGCTTATCCTAACTGGTTAGCTAATAAGCTAAATCAGATGCATGAGATCGAGATTAAATAAAAGATCCAAAAGAAGAAAGGACTTCGAAACAAGTCGTCTTTTTTGAATAGCAAACAGGAAAAGATGACCAGGGGTAAAATGTGTGGTTAGTTATACTTTATATAACAATTTTAATAATAAATATAAAATATCTGAAGAATAAGATGAAAAGGATGTATACAGCAGGAAGTTAAATTTTATCTCAACTAAAAATATAAGTAAGCCAATTTACATAAAAAAAATAAAAAAATAGCTTCATAAGAAAGGCTGTCATGTAAAAATGTATGTTACAAATATATCGTTACATAAAAGATGTCATTCAAATGTATGCCTTATTGTATGTTCTGTAAGTGTGTTGCTATTACGCAGCTATTCATTTTGATATTTCAAATATAAAAATTACTACTAAACCTATTAGGAAAGGGATTTGGTTGAACAAGGAATTTCATTGCGTAATATTGTCAAACAATATCCCCCTCGGATAGCTTTATAGTGTAGAGGTGGTTTCATGTTCACCCGCAGGTCCGAAATACCATTACGAGTAGTTAAAATACTGAAATTGTTTGCAGCATTTTAATTTCACTCTTGTTTTAATAATTTGTTTTAAGAAAATTCATAAGCCGCCCAACTTGTCTAGTGATCAGCGTGCCTAACTGGGGATGAAAAGGTCCTGGGTTTGAATCCAGGTTCAGGCATGGATGTACTTTCTTTCTCTATCTATCCTGTCTTTGTCCTTTCCTGGTATTAATGAGGTGTGAATGGTTGCTTACCCTATAAATGGGTTCCTATAGCATGAATGAAGAGCAAAGTCGTACTTTCATCTTCATGGTGCTCTGATTAAACGAAAGAAGCACCCATTCGACTTAAATTTGCATAGCTAAGGCATAGCGAGCTTGGCTTGTCCAAGTGCCATTAGTAACAACAAGAATTCATAAAAGTTTTTAATATTACCGACATTCCGAATATAATTTTTCATATTTGATGTCTAAAAGAAATAAAAATTTGTAATTTCCTCGTTTTAATCAACAAGTTTTTTTCTGTTTTTGATAGCATATGTTACATAATTTTACTGATGGTTAAAGTCTTTTAATAAAATTGCAAACTAAAGCAGATAGCTTATTTATAAATATTTCATTATTAAAATATTTAAATTCGGAATGTGTTTAATATTTATTAAAATTAAACGTTTTTATTCAATTTCACATTTCTTCCGTATTATTGTTCATTTTCGGAAAGTTTCTCGATAGTTTTGATAAGATTTCATTGTTTTCATGATAACTGCCTGCGGGGAAAAATATTCTCTTATCTGTTAACAAATTTTTTACTCACAGTCATGAGTTTAATTTAAAATAAAATTAAACAGGAAAATTATTTTCATCAAACTCGAAAATAATCTAAGAACTACTCCCAGGCAAATCTGAATAATGATAGGAAAATTTTACCAAGTGCTCGAACGTAGCAAAAGCGATCATATTAATGGTACTGTACAAGATATTCCTGGGGGTGCATTTGGAGGAAAATATCCCTTAATACGATACTCTTTCCGCGTCAGGAGAAGTGTGATGTCAGAAAGTTCTCCTTTAAGCGAATAGTTATTATCTTACAAGTTTCGTTTCCTCACTTAAAATTTAAACTGTTCAGGTGTGCTAAGGAGCACTTTATTTTTATGCAAAATATAATGTAAAATGAAATCAATAATGATTCCAAAGAAAAGTGCTTCAATATTACTTCAAAGAAAAAGTAGAGGTTTTTTAAATGATAAAAATTATACCTCGTTACTTTAAATGCTACCAACCTGAAAGTAGATAATACCCTTTCGGTGTTCATCCAAATAGAAATCCTTTAATGAAATATAAATGATGTCTTAAATAGTTAATTAATAACGAACATAAACAGAACAAAATACAACACACACACACATATATATGTGTTTTTAATTTTTTTACTTTGTCTCTAAAAATTTATATCATAGAAGAATCCCGTTTCGTTTTTTAATAAACATCTAGATGAAAATTTTATGTTTAATTAAAATTTTTGTTTTTATTATATTATTCTCATTTTATTAAAAATGAAAAATTTTTTACCTTCCAATATTTTTATCTTATGTAAATTTTATTTCAAAATTTAACGCCCTGTCTAATGGTCAGAGTCCCTGACAACGGATAGGGAGATCCTGGCTTCGAATCCCAGTTCGGGCATGGATATACTTTTCTCTCTCTATCTATCCTGTCTTTGTTCCTTTCCTTGTATGAATGAGGTGTGAAGTTTTGCCTACCCTATAAACAAGCTCCCTATGGCAAGTGTGTACTGAGGAAGTCGGACTGCACACCAAAATAGGGTTCAGTTGGAAAAGTGAAGCAGCGTACCCCATGTTGTCAGCCTAGCTGGCACACGACAACAAAAACAAGTCTTAAAAAATTAATTTAAAGATTTTGAACGTGTGTGGTATAAAGGATTAATCCAGAAATTAATCAATCTGCAGTTGGACGAAGATTTAATTGTGTTGCATTACTCATATCTTCAAGACAGACATTTTCAAGTTACAAATAATAATGAAACATCTTTAACCTTAAACATCAAAGCAGGAGTACCCCAAGGTAACATACTGGCGTTGATACTCTATCTTTTCTTAACCTATGACTTTCCTAACTCAAAGGAGGAAACCACGAAAATCGCTTTCTATGCAGATGACACTGCAATCATTGCAAAATCCAGTGTAACCTCAATATAATGCTATCTATGAAATTCAATTATCACTTTATGAAGTGGAAAAATAGTGTAACAACTGGAGAATTTCCAATAATGCTGAAAAATTCTCAGTTAATGATATTTAACAGAATGAAAAGAAATATAGAAAAAATAATAATCTAATTTTATTTGACAAGGAAATTTTTAAAATTTACTCTACAAAGTATCTTGTTTTAATTCTAAATAGTGTGATTTAACTTGGTGAAAACACATAATTAATGTCATTAAAAAAGTTAATCAGACATATGGCTATTTAAAATTGATTATGGGAAGTAAATCAAACCTTTCACTTATAAACTAAAAATCACTTCTCTATATCTAAATGTTTAGACCCATAATTACATATGTAACCCCAGTTTGGAAGTACTTAAATAAAACTGACAAAATAAAATTCAAAACTTTCGAATTTAAACTTTTACGAAACATTACAAATATACCGTATTTCAACAGAAATAAAAATATTGCGCAAGACCTATAGGTCGATGATCTAACAGATCATATTGATAAATTAAATAAACATTTTTATGAAAAAGCTATTCATTGTGAAGCCTCAAACTTCAAAGAAATTTTTAATTATAAATATTTAAAAGGAGACTGCATATTTAAACCTGTAACAGACTTCTTTCTAATCGAAAATGTGATAAATGTTTATTGTAAATATGTAAATATTATAAATAGACTTTCATATTTTATATTTTATACTTTATACTTTTGAATTATTTTATCAAGATTTCTCACTTATTTTATTGTATTTTGTATTCTATTTTCAACTCTTTGAAATGTTTCGCTTTCAATTACCACGCCTACTAAAATTCTCTAACCGCTGATTGTCAAGAATTTTATACCGCAGACATGAATATGCCTCATTGTAAGTAAAGTCAAGAATTTTTTTTGTAGTGAAAATATGGAAGGAAAAAGATTTTGAATTTTTATATGAAGATTATAAATGGCGTTCCAAGTCCACTAAAGTTTTCATGGACATTTATGATGAATTCCAGCTGAAAAATGTGTGCTTAGGTTTCAAAGCAAGGTAAAAAAATCGAAAAAAATAACGATATTTTTCGTTAGCTAAGCATTGATCGCAGCGCTATTTCACCTATCAGAATGAGTTCCTCCAGCATATGTCAGCCAAATACGAAATATTATAATATGTTAAAGTACTTAGCAGTTGCTTTCATTTTTTACTCTATTTGCTTATGATTTTATTACTGAAAGACAATAGTCTGAAAGTTAAAAGGAATTCGGAATTGAAAGAAAAACCACGGAGATATTTACTTTACGAATCATATTGTTATACTATCTTACAGTTTGAAGGAATAATCATAAATAAAGACCAATGGTTAAAATTTATGTTTCTGTTTCAGTATTTTAGAAGTTTATATCGCCACCCAACTTGTCTAGTGGTCAGCGTGCCTGACTGCGGATAAGGAGGTCCTGGGTTCGAATCTCAGGTTCGGGCATGGATGTACTTTCTCTCTCTATCTATCCTGTCTTTGTCCTTTCCTTGTGTGAATGAGGTGTGAAGTGGTTGCCTACCCTATAAACGGGTCCCTATGGCATGTATGTAGAGCATAGTCGTAGCTTTCACCTTCATGGTGCTCTGATTAAAACGAAAGACGCTCCCAATTGACTACAATTCGCATAGCCAAGGCATAGCGAGCTTGGCTTAACCAAATGTTACTAGTAACAACAACAGAAGTTTACATTAATTTTTCTTTAAATATTTTCTTTTATTATTAAAATTAGAACATGTTTGGGATGAGTCTATGAACATTATTTTCGTTAATATCAAAACAATAAATGTGAGTCGAGTAGCAAAACGGTATAAAGGTCTATTCTTTGAACAGTTTTTATTAGCCCTAATATGGATTTACTTATTAATTCACTAACCTGTGGAAGTGTATTTCAAATTCTTTGTTTATTAAGTAGAAGAAAAACCATTTAACCTTAAATTGTGTGTGTGTAGATTGAGGAAAAGCAATAATAATGCAAATATTTAAATCGATCCTTGCCTATGTAAATTAACCATATAGTAGATGTTTTGTATTGATTTTTCTTTTGCTTTTTTCCTGCTCGTAAAATCGTGTTCAATTTTGGAAACACAGATTTGAAAATTAATTATTAAGGACAACGGGTGATTTTCATGATTTTGAAAATTATTAAAAACGGGAAAAATTATAATTAAAAACACTTTATTACTTTTAAAAAGCATGAATGAATATTTTCTCATCACCGACGACATAGACATACACAATGGAACACCTGGTCCTGTACCTTAGGTTATCAGGTATAGCTCCATCACGTAATACATCTGGTGTGACAGAATTGTCACGAAATTTGATAACAAAATTGAATTTCAGTAGGTCTCTAATATTTGAAATTAATAATTTGACAGAAATATAACATCCACAACAAAACATTTACAAAATTTTCACAATGGGAGAGGACATGAGGTAAATATTGCAATAATAATTGTGAAAATAGATTATCCTCACACTCCAAGTAACCTCGGTAAAAAATACAAACTAATTATCTTGATGATGGTCATAGCAGACGATATAAGTAGTTTATAACACAAATATGCAAGCAATATCATTAAGTTTCGAGTAGAAGAGTATAAAAAAGAGCAAATAACTGGGACAGAGAGATTTTCAATAAGTACTAGTAACTCCCTCATGCTGTAACTGTGTCCTTTAATGTAACATTGCATTATTCGCAATACCAATGGACTGCATTGTCTACAGCAGGTAGTTAAGATTATATATGCATGAATGGTATCCATTTTGAATTTCGCCTTTTTTCCTGCTTCTCGAAGAATGGTTTTCAAGACAGGCAATAAATTTATCGACAAGTCGGATGTACGACAGCGTCTCAATACAATGTAACGTAGATAAAACGTTATTTGACGTCATGAATACTTTAAACCAATGAAAATTGTAATAAAATGACGTAATCGTGATCTCAACAGGAGCGTAAGAGACAACCACTCTATGATTAATAAGTCTTGGGAGGAGACTTTTGCAGAACATATTTATTGCGCTATAAACATTTTTTTTGTAAAGTTTTAATTTATTGTTTATTTTATCAGGATTTGCGCACAGTAACTTATTTAAGCAGTGAATATAGATGGAACCATTAATCACTATGTAGTTATCAACGATCAAATGATAAGGAAAGCCAAGTTGCTAGCTAAATAATTAGCCTGTAGTGGTCAGTTTTGAATCCTATTCCCTTTTAGTACCTTAGAAACCGTTTAAATAACTAAAATGCTTTTAAAAGCTAAAGTGCTTATTAAACTTGTATAAGCTGCCTGCCTGTATATATATCAATTTCGTATCATGCCATTTTTTTCCTTTTCATAATTAAGTGTTCATACTATTTATAATATTGCTTTCAATGTATATAATGTGTTTTTATTGCCATAATTAACTTTGAAATCGTTAACTGTCTTTTCATTGATTGTAAATTGTTTCTCCATTGTTTGTTGTATGTGTCATCCTGTTATATTTTATTTTTAACTCAGAGAAAATATTTAATGCTATTGCCTGATGTTCAACAGGGCTTAAAGCCCCTTAAAATGTTTTGCAACTTTTTTGCTACCAATTTGTAAGCACAATTTCTTTGCCTTGTTAAATGCCACGATGGTGGCGCCCTCACGGACCTCGTAGAGGTATGGTGCACACTAGGTGTTGGGGAGACGGCACGCCTTAACCTTAAGGTACAGTCCAGGGTCTTCCTCACACAGTTATATATGTATGTATGTAGTAGTCAGTTGAACAGTTCATGCGTTCAATAATCATGGGGATATTGAAATGTGAAACAATTTTTTCTTGTAAATTTACTCTAATATAATGGGTCAACTCAAATTATCACTCATAAGCAAAAAAATTGTAGCTAAACAATAAATAAAAAAAGAAGGTGTTGAAAATTGTGCCGACATAGAGTTTTTCTATGGAACTAATGTTCTTTCTGATTTCTTTTGTTAAAAATACAATTCCATATTTTTTAGTTTTGAAATTCAATTCTATAATTCTTTTTTTTCCAACGGCGGGCACATGAGGTGTTGAACCCTAATGCCACAACAAGACCATAAACTGCTACTCATTTGTCGTTACCCAGCGGGCACCTGTGAACCAAGTCACGGAGGCGAGTAGCGTTACCCGCGTCATACCACCACAAACCCGTTTATAGTATAGGGCGGGCCACATTCATACATCACCATGGAAGACAGAGAACAGACAAGGAAATTAACATCCATGCCCGAACCGGGATTCGAACCCAGGACCTATAGCTCAGGAGTCAGGAGCGCTAACCACTCAGCCATCGGTCGGCAATTCTAAGATTCTAAAATTTCCAATTCTAGAAGTTGCTTTGCGCACTAAAGTGAAAACAGGTTTTTATTTTCCTTTACAACCTATTATGGTTCTTTGTTACTTTCAAATACGCAATAATGTATTGTACCTTGAATGTAACACTGTATTTTAAATTTTTATTATAATTTTTAATGCAAGTTATTTTATTTAAAATTATAAGGTATCAAAATTATGATAAACCATAATCTAAGATCTGAGCATTATTTTTATATAAAAATAAGTGTTTGATAATGTTATAAAATAATATTATTCAATAAAAATTTTAATTAATTTATCATAAAATTCTAAATTTCTAAATAAAAGCAATCTATTCAGAACAGTTTTATTCAGAAAAGTTAGTTTCATTTAAAAATTATTTAAAAAATTTTGTCGTTTCTTGCTAGCTGTATTGAAAAATTATGCTTCAATTACACAAATTATGCGTGTGAATATGTTTGTAAAAATTCAAAATCCCCTGTATGAATCTACTGGTCCCAGTCAACTAAATTTTTTAGATAGAAAATGTAGGTTAACAAACCAAACCTTATAAATTTTACTGTCATTCTAATTTGTTTAATGATTAACAATGCAGATTAAAGGTTATTTGCTGATAAAATTTAAAAGTAAAAAAGGTGTAAAAGACAAATGATAAAAACAGAAAAATTTCCTTTTTGATTTAGTGAACGTGCTTAAGTTTAACACAACTGTAATTCTGAAAAGAATTTAATTTTAAATTTGGCTTCGTTCATTAATAACATAGGAGTATTTTTGTGGAAAAAATAAAACAAATTTATAGCTTAGAGATATAAAAAAGGAAAAATTAATGGTTACTTATACAATAAATATTTCATTACGTCTTAGTCCACGTTGCATAATATTTTTCTTGCACCTGATTTATATTTTAGAATAATGTGACAAAATCAAACAAATTTAACAATCAATATACAATCATTTGGAAAATGAAAAAAATTATTTCTCCTTTCTTGTTGAATTAGAAATAATCATTTGCATATATATATATATATATGTATATATATATATATATATATATATATATATATATATATATATATATATATATATATATATATATATATATATATATATATATATATATCCAACTTATTCAATAAATACCAACTTATTCAATAATATTATCAACGGCGGGCACTTGAGGGTTGAACCCTATGCCACAACAAGGCCAGAAATTGCTACTCATTTTTTGTTACAAAGCGGGCACCTGTGAACCAAGTCACGGAGGCGAGTAGCGTTACCCGTGTCATACCACCACAAACCCGTTTATAAGGTGGGCCACATTCATACATCATCACGGAAGAAAGGATAGAGAAACACAGAGAGAACAGAGAAAGAAAGTAACATCCATGCCTGAGCTGGGATTCGAACCCAAGACCCATAGCTCAGAAGTCAGGAGCGCTAACCACTCAGTCATTGGTCGTTTTATATATATATATAAAATTTATTGGATGACAATAATTTCACAGTAAGCAAATAACTTGATAAAAAATTAGGAGGAATAAAGAGATCATTAGCAATATTTATTAATGATTCTAGCAAGCTGTTAAGGAAAGTGGAAAGGAAATCGGTAGAATTATACCACAAAATTACGTTTCATTTATAAAGAGAAATAAATACAATGAAACACAAGTAACCGTCAAAATATTTTGCAATTCACTGACCTGTGTACTTTTAAAAATGCTTACAATGTAAATTTTATTTCGATTTATTGCTACGAAAGATTGCAAGTAAATTTGAGTTTCAATGCATCTTAAGATTTCGCATCTCTTTGATTTTTAATTAATAGAAAAAGGTGACATGGGATTTCTATCAATGAAATAAATATGCAGCAGCTTGATGCAACTTAATATCATAGTAATGTATAGTAAAATTGATAGAATAAAATTTTACAAGAAAGTGCATTAATGTTACGTAGTCCTTGTGTAAGTTGTACCTAGAAGAAGATAGAGAGAGAGAGAGAGAGTGAGACAGAGAGAGACACAGAGAGAGAGACAGAGAGAGAGAGAGACAGAGAGAGAGAGAGAGAGAGAGTTGAAGATGTAGTTGGTGTAAAATAACATGTCATGAATAATGTTGCAATTTTTTTTTTATAATTAACAACAATCTATATATTTATAACTTCTCATTTACATCAAAATTGTACACATTTTATGATCTTTTGAACGATAGTATTATTGATAATTTTACAAATTTGTAAACATTGCTTGTATTTGTCTTATAATATCTCAGACAGTTCTTAAATACTCAGATTTGGCCAAACATTTGGAAATTTAAGCGTATTCTACGTTAAAAACGGGATTTGTAATGGTCTGGAAACCTTTGGCGAGATTCTTGGCCTCTGAACATTACATAGTTAGAAATAGATATTTCTAAAAAATCTATCACTGAAGCTCAAGTACCAATATTAAGGGAGATGGCTTATAACCTTCCAGAAATGTCAGAACTTTTAGATTTTCACGCCAAGTCAGGTATAAATACTGCCAACCAGCTTAGAAGAATTAGTAAAAGGTCTCAGAACAATTTGTTTGAAATGCTTATTTAGAGCGTAAAAGCTGTTGACTGTCTGATGTATTTAGAGACTTCTGTGATTGGAAATTGTTTCCTGTTATATTAGCAGAATTTTAGCTGTGTAATAGTGTTGTTGCTGTTACTAATGAAACTTTGACAAGCAAATCTCGCTATGCCTTGGCTATGCGAATTTAAGTCAATTGGGAGCGCCTTTCGTTTAATCTGAGCAACACGAAGGTGAAAGCACGACTTTGTTCTTCAAATACTCTGATAGATGGCAGCACCAGAGGATCCACTCCTTTCATTTTGCATTGATTTGAAGGTGGAGTATATTTCTCCAGACCTTTACACCCATGTTAATTACTGAACGACCGACCACAGGACTTTCGATTCCACAGATTTAACGAGCACGTATATCGCATGTACTCGGTGGGTTTTTGGCGGCATTGGGAATCGAACCCCACCCTTCCGGATGGAAGGCCGATATCCTAACCACTAGGCTACCACGGCCGTATAATAGTGTGATTCCTACAGTTGGAATTTCCTGTATCTTGTTAAATTTGCTGCGGGAAAACGTCTTCTGATTTTTAGAGATTGTTTTATAGACTCTCAATTATCATGAACCCCGAAGTGCTTTACAACTGGTACCAGAAGTGGTATTAAAGAGTTGATGCAGCGTATTACAAGAAAAATGGATATGGATAAAATGAAAAGTTTTCGCAAAACATTGACTTAGCAGATGACTGAGATAAAAGGTGGGCAGGAAGTGATTATAACCGCGATGATGAAAGAGATAAAACCTGGAAGGGAGGAGCTTAAAAAAGATATTTTAAATTTTAAAGAAGAATTCTCCTCCATCATTAAGAAATAAATGGAGTAGAAGATAAGATAATTTCAGAAGGAATTAAAGTTTTGGAGGTAGAAGGACACGTTGAAAAAGAATAAAAAGATTGAAAACCTTATGAAGCAAGTGTCAAATAGACCTGCTACGAATAAACTCTCTACATTTGATGGAAAAACATCATATCATACATGCAAGATACAGTTTAAGATGATAAAGAAGCCAGCGAGTGGAATAACTGAGCCAAAGCTTTTCATCTGGCGGTTTCTTTAAGATGAGACATGATCAACGTTCTTGAGATGCTTCTGTAAGAGCAAAGGCATGGTTTCCAAGTCCTATCCAGTGCGCTTAAGCTGCTGTTTGGAGTTAAGTGCACTAAAGAATATAGCTGGCTATACAGTTAAAGTCCTGCTATTAAAAAGTGTGTGAAAGTCTGCAAGAACTGGCAGCCGATATTAAAGATTTTCCAATTTAGCATTTTCGAACTGCCCAGTTGAAACACATCAATATCTGGCTCTCAAGCTATTCGTCGATAGTGGGCGGGATCTGGAGACAAAAAAAGCTCTTAGGCTCCACTGTCAAAGATATCAAATGTAGCCTAAATCACGCAATAAGATAAAGGCTGCCCGGCAAGCCGCACGTAAAGACCAGCACTCTATTAGAACAGCCTCTGCTACGGATTCACACTCTGATTTTGTAAAGCAATTTGAAGAACTGCCATTGGAAATCAGTAAATTATTGGAGCACAAATGTGGCAGAAATACGGAGATTCAGTGTTGGATCTGGGGTGCAGCCGGTAACGTCCAAAGAAACTGCCCGAAATCTAGAGATAGTGGAAATAATCTTCCATTACATTATGGAAACTTACGTTATTTCAAAGGTTTTTTTCATGGAAATGCAGATGCATTATCAAGGAAACTTGATAGTGAGAGCTGACGATATTTTTCTAGAATTGAAAAGGAATGTCAGCTAATAAATCCTTCGCTGCACTAAGTCAATGCTTCACCGACATCGAAACCAGACCCATGGAGTGATGAAGGACTTAAAGAAGCCCCTATAAAAGATCAAGATATAAATCCAATTTTCGAACTATAGGAATCTTCTAGTATGAGACTAAGTTGACATGACATTTCCACCAACAATCCTACTGAACAGCATTTGGCTCTATGGAAATCACTTTGTATTAGAAATAACGCATTATACAGGAAATGGGAGCCTGAGGACGGGCGTAACTTCCAATGGCAGCTTGCTCTTCCAAAATTAAGAGTTTCAGATGTTTTGAAAGAACTGTATTGTAGCTTAACTAAAGAAGCCACTTTAGAGTGATGAAGACTCCACAGAAAGTTTGAGAACGCTTCTAATACAGCGAAACGAGACAAGATGAAGATAAGTGATACCAACTTTGTCATAACTGTTGGGCTCGCGAAAGACCAAAGAAAAGTAGACGAAGAAGATGGCATCGTTAAAAGGAAGGAACACCTTTCGAACGGATAGTAATGGACCTTTTGGGGGTCCTTACCATGGTCATCAAATGGCAACAAATGCATCCTAGTTTTCATGGACTATGTGTCCTGAAGCGTTTTCAGTCCCTGGTCAAGGAGCTACTGCAGTAGCAAAAGGTCTAGTGCATGAATGGGTTTTCAGATTCAATGCATCTGTAAGGACAACAGTTATTGCTATTTTTGCCACTAGATGGCAGCACCTGTCAAACCGCTTTCTCAAATTGATTGAATGATGTCTGACAGGGTTATAAAGAAAACAAATTAATTCTATTTCCTTAAGTAATAAATGCTAAGTTTATTTTATTCAAAAGTAATTAATTATTGTTAGGTTTGTAATAACTGTAGTAATTTATATTTCGGTTTTATGTAATTTTACTTTTATATCTTTTAACTGTTTATCTCAATGTTAACTGGAAACCAAACTGTACTTGAAAAAAAAAACGTTTTTGAGCGCCGCGTTTGAGTCTCTTCTCTGATACGATCGATGCTGTACGCTTAATGAAATATCCATTAGATGCTGAACCTTGTTGAGTTATTTTGAATACCACGCAACCCAATAAACTAAATACGAATGAAAACATCTCTAATACATCTTTACAAATTCACTTAGATCAAGGGACGAGTTGTATCTTTGATGTATTCGAAGGAATGAGTCGAATTCTCAAATTAGACAAGGCGCAGACATCTCTCTTACATCCACAATCGGACAGTATGGTAGAGAAGTTTAACAGAACCATCTCGAAAAACATCTCACCAAAACTCAGCAAGATAGGGACCGCTGTACTTGTTAGCACATCGCAGTGTTGCCCACGTGACTAATAGATATAATCCATATCAGATGCTCTTTGATCGTGACCTTCGTCTCCCTAATGACCTTCATTTTAGTCGTTCACCGGATATATCTGCATTTCATATCTTCGGGATCCCCAGGTACGTCTCGAAGATCTCCATAACTTTGCTCGCGACCAAATTAACCTTGTGACCGAGACAACAAAGACGAGGTTTATCTTTAATATTTTCGTTTAACGTACAATTTTAATTTTCAAAAAGAGTATACGATTGCGTGCATCTTTCTACTGTCAAAAAACTTGTATGAAGCCTGAATGTTATGATTAGTGAGGAGTCACAGCCAGAAAATCAAGAAACAAAAAATTCTAGCAAAAACACAAATAAAGCTATTTATAACAAAGTACTCAAAAACCCATCGGTGATAAGATTAAAATAAATTTAAAATATTACTTATTTCACTATAAGCACTTACAGCGTTTCACAAATAATTTGAATGAATATTAGTATACTTGTGAACACGTGGATGAACTCAACTTTCTACACATAGCATATCTTGAAAAATAATACAAAAACTAATGAAATATGTACTTACAAATTTCAGAAATTGTGTTTTCATTTACATGATAAAGAAAAAACACAGTATATCTACAGGGTGATCATAATTAAACTGCAAATTTAAAAACGCTGTAAAAAAAGAACCACTGATCAGAAAGACCTGAAATTTCACCAGAATGTACTTCAAGCAGGGGGATTTTGTTTGGGGTGTGAAAAAAATTAGGAAAAAGTGGCCAAAGATGGCGCTGCACAGGGGGCTGTAGGTGAATTACATGAATTCTGACATAAACGATAAGGAATTGTGGCTGTAAGCTGAACGTTAAACCAGTTGTGCTATTGTAAGTCAGGCAGATGTTGTGGCACTCTTGGTGTAAAGCCTATTCAGAGCGACAAGGTGGTGCCACATCGAATAGGAAAAAATCGGTTTTTAATTGCCGTGCGGCCAAAACCGTAGAAAAAGCCAACAATAATTCGGTTTTTAATTGTCCTTAGTCTTCTTCAAGAAATTTTCAATATGGTGTCCACCATTTTCTGTTAGGAGGTGTAAACGTAAAACAGTATTTTCCACAGCAGCTTGGAGTGTATCAGTGCTGATGTTGTTAACGTGCTGAGTAATGCGGCATTTCAAATCCGCTAAGGTGTCTAGTGGAGCACTGTACACAACATTTTTCAGAAATCTCCAGAGCCAAATGTCACAGGGAGTGATGTCCGGTGATCGTGGTGGCCAGGGAGTTGGAAAATGTCGGCTGATAATACGGTCATTTCCGAAATGGCGTTACATAACCATCGACAATTAACGAGAATTCAAGCTATTCAGCATTTTATACAAGACGTTAATTTGCATATAATTACCTGTGCAGCGCCATCTATAGGCTACTTTTTTCCTAATTTTTTCTCACGCCAAACAAAATCCCCATGTTTGAAGTACATTCTGGTGAAATTTCAGGTCTTTCTGACCAGTGGTTCTTTTTTTACAGCGTTTCTAAATTTGCAGTTTAATTATGATCACCCTGTATGTATATTAATTGGATGTGTTTATTATATATATATGTGAATGTCTTTACGATTCCTTATTAATAAATTATTATTATTGACAAATTAATATATATTATGAATAGGAGAAATATTTAAGTAATAGCAATGCGTTTTGAATATTAATGTGTTAGAATTTATAGACTTAGCAAATCTAATGAGAAATTTGCAAATAGGTTCGCAGACATAAAATGTTTTTGACATTTTACAAAGTGTTAATAAGGCAAAACTTCTGTTCCTGACTCTCACCTCAATAAAAATGTTATCATTAATTTTACACCAATATTTTTTCGGCACTCTTAACACAATGTATTGCATTCTAAAAAGAGTTTATAAAAAATATGCTTAGTAACAGCTGTGGTAAATTTTCAAAGTTTTATGAAAGAGAAGGCGTATAATATTATTCAGCACTTTTCCTTCAGTGCATCATTTTTCACAAACTTATGGAAAATAAATTAATTCAGTCAATCTATAAAAAACCATCTCTTATAAAAAGCAAAAGAAAAAATTAAAAATTTCAGAATATAAAGTATATGAGAGATACATCCTGTACACACTTTTTATCAAGTTTGAAACTAAGAAATATTTTTTGAAATACTTATGACTATTTTTAAATACTGAATATATTTCTCAGAAAAATAATTTTTAAAAATAAATTTTGAACAATTTCAAATCATTGTTGAAAAATTGATTACAAAATGTGACAAATTTCATACATAAAAATTTAAATAAATATTTATTAGATTATTGCATTGGTTATTTATTAATTTAGTCCAATCAGTTATATTTTTCTTAAATTCATTTTCATTTTTTAAAAACAATTATAGTGATTTATCAATTAAATCATATAAAGACAAAATTAAAATTGTAGCATATTTCCCTTAATTTCGGTTACAACCTATTTGCTATTAAAAATGTTGTATTATTAATAAAATTAATTTGTCACGAAGTAGGCTTAGATTCTAAATATAACCTGATCCTATTATATTAGGATATATATATATATATATATATATATATATATATATATATATATATATATATATATATATATATATATATATATATATATATATATATATATATATATATATATATATATATATATATATATATATATATATATATATATATATATATATATATATATATACATACATATATATATATATAAATATATATATATATGTATATACGCTTAAAATATATTGATAATTAAAAGCATTATGATGCATAAAATTAGAAAATAAAATACAACAAGTTAAAAATAGATATCAAAAATATAAATATGTGTTATTGCTAAAAAATAAAAATAGGTAAATATACTATTTTAAATTACTTTTGCAAAAAAAAAAAAAAAAAAAATTGTGAAAATTTTAAGCATATTTTAAACATGGCCTTTCGATAAAAACATCATATTTACTTGAAAATAAATACTGGATAAGCAATATAGCTTTAAAATGGTCTAAGAATGTACTTTGCAAACCATTTAACTTTAACTTCTAGTAAATAGGATACTGTAATAGAAAAAGTTTATTATCACCAATAGGAATATTTTGCTTTTGTAATATATTCCTTCCAGATATTCGTGGATGAATTTCTTACTTTATATTAAGTTAAGGGAAAGTGAAATATTAGAAAAGAAACAAATCTCTTAAATTACTTCTTAATTTTGTAATGTTTATTTTTTATTCTTCAAGGTCTTTATGGTAACATTTTTATCTGAGAAGAAAAATTTTTACATTATAGAGAAGAATTATTGACAATCATTTATATTATGGAATCATTTACGATTTCGACTTGATTGTCAGACAAATGTAAATTGGAATCTTCAAAATTAACTGGTATCATTGGAAAAGAAAGAGATGTGACGAAATCATAAATTGTTCAGATGCTTTTATTGACCCAGAAACAGCTAAAAATTGCAGAAACATCTGTAATGTTCATCGATGGAATGCAACTCATTTTTTGATATTAAGTTGCGGATTTGCAAATACATCAAAAAATTTCTTTTGTGTCCGTCTACCTAAAAACAGATTGTGGTGAAACAGATGAAGTATATTTGAAAGAATAGATTTCAAGAGATGCGCATCATGGAAAATTCTTATATGTTTGAAAGGACATTTGAAATAGTTTTCCCAACTAGAGACGAATGGGATAACAACATGTTCGAAACTAAAACAGGAGATCTAATGTGGTACACAGATGGATCACTGAAAAACAGCTTCTCAGGACTGGGAGTATATGGCGTGTCACCAAGAACCAGCCTTCTGTAAGCCTTGGGCAATACGCTACGGTCTTCCAGGCAGAAATTTTGTCCATTATCCACTGTCTGCGACTAAATATGAGGAAGGGCTACTACGGTAAGCGGATTCTCATTTTTAGTGAAAAATCAAGCCGCTTTAAAAGCGCTTAAATCTTTCGAAATCATATCTAAGATGATTTTGGAATAAAGAAACCTTCTTACAGAACTGGCAACTAGAAACAAGGTGATCCTTGTATGGGTGCCAGGGCACAAAGGTATCGAAGGTAATGAAAGGGCTGATGAACTTGCCATCGGTGCAGAATCTTTTTGTGGGATCAATTTGAAGACCGCAAAAACCAATGTTCTTAGATGGGAAAAACGGAAGATGTATGAGGCTTGGCTCAACACTCCTGGTCAAACCCGCGCTAAAAGTATGATCTGTGGATCATCAGCAAGGATTACTTCTGAAATTCTAAGATGCTCTAGGCAGAAGATATGTTTAATCGTAGGCTTCAAAACTGGGCACTACTATTTCAGAAAACACCTCCATAAAATGGCAAGACCCTATCTGCAGGAAATGTCATACGCAAGAGAAAACGGCCAAGCATATCATTTAGGAATGCGAGGCTCTTGCCCTCCCTAGATTAACTTCTTTAGGCATCATCCATACTAGAGAGTTACACCTAGACTCCATTAAAGGGTTATCGGACTTTATTAATAAAGTGGGTGACCCGAACAACTGGAACTAGGAAACATTGGGTTTGGAGTTAACAGTAAAAAATGCTGATAAAAGCTGAGGTAAAGTAAAGTAAACGCCAGCAGAGGTCCCTGTACCTAACCCTGAAAGGGTTTTACCAGATTTGATGGACCCGCTGGAGAGAAAAGAAAACGGAACACAGTACATACAAGACAATACAATTATGCTTGCAATCATATGGAGACACTATAAATTATAACTTTTACACAGTAAGGAGGGTTTGTAAAGTATACTATTTAACACAAATTTGGTTGCAATTGAAAGTTAACACGTGGATACATAAGAAGCATTCAAAATAGGTATCAGACAAAATACATGGCAGGAAATGGTAATACAGGCATATGAAATACATATCAAATAGCATGCATATAAGAAATAAAGAAAATAAATGGAAAAACAAAAGGAAATTAAAAATGATAAAACAAAACTGAAAACATATACCTGAACTTACTGCAAACTAATGAGGTAATAATGATTAATGAATAATTAATGCCTTTAGTATGGATTTGATAGTTGGGTGTATCGGCTCAAAGTAAGTTAGGTCATATAAAATTCTAAGCTATATATACAAAAAGTTTAGATAGGTAGTACATAATGCATTAAAATAGGTCAATATAACATGATGACAATAATTGTGACTGAGTAATTAAGTGAGAGCGCTGGAATGATGGTGAGAAAATGGCAAACAAATAATAATGAACTATATACAAGGAGAAGAAAAACAGGCGAAATGTTACAGGTAGAGAGGGAAATGTCTAAATGCAGAACATGAGAGAGATGGAGTATGCGGCTCATCTACTTCCAGGTGATGTCTATCACTCTCACGGGCATCATTATCCTCCTATTCCTCTGGAATTATTAATTCCCTATATTCAAGGAGAAAGTTTATAAGGTTAATAATTTTTAGCTTTGCAGCCTTGTTGATGGTGATGTTTTTGAGCCAGACACTTATCAGATTGTCACTGGGCGTAGTGAAGTGCCAGGAACTCGTGATGGGGCATGACGTAGCGTAATGAATTGGAGTACCTTCTTCTCCACATGCACAGTTCGGAGTGGGTTGTACTCCTATTCTATGCAGATAACTTGGAAAAGGGCCATGTCCCGTTACAAAAATCGTGATTTGTCTTGGCCAGCACTGTTGGTTCAAATTCACTTTTGGCAGGATGGAGTATACTAGGCGTCCGGTGGTATTTTGATCCCACAGAGTTTGCCAATCCTGAATTAAAGCAATTTTCCTGATCCTTTTGAAGTGAGACCGAGGAAGAGGGAGAAAGATTTCCGATTCATCTGAAGAAGCTGCAGTTTTTGCTAGGCGGTCTGCCAATTCATTCCCTTCAAATCCTACATGAGCCTTTATCCAACAGAGGGAGATGTTTTGTTGGTTGTTAAGTTCCTCTTGAATTTGCCTGGCTAAAGGACTGATGGCTTTCGGATTGCAAAGCGCATAAAGACTAGCTTTACTATCTGACCAGACGAGGCAAATCTGTTCTTGGTTTTTGGCCCACTCAATAGCCTGCTTAATTGCGAAGAGCTCAGCCTGGAAGACTGAGCAATTGGCATTCAGTTTGTAACTTTCATTGTGAATTATGATATCCTTCAATGTTGTGACAAACGCGGCTCCTACACCTCCATCCATCTTGGAGCCGTCAGTAAAAATATGGCAGACCTGCTTATTCAGGGTAGGGTCGTACTCCGTGTTAGGGTTGACAATCGTATCAACTCTGAATATTCCTGGATGTATAGAAAGTGTGGGTACTCTTGCCTCCATAATATTACTGCTTGTGGTCCTAAATTCTTGTTTTATTTGTGCCTCAGAATTGATGGTGAGATGAAGGGGAGGTATGCCAGTAATGACTTGTAAAGCTGCCGTCGATGTTGTTTTGTAGGCCCCAGTTATATTAAGCAGAAACTTTCTCTGTATTTTGTCTAGAAGTAGCTGATTTTTGACCCGAAGATTGGCTCCCCAGAGTGTTGCACCATGGGCTAGGATTCTTTCTGCCACTGTTTTGTACAGTACAATGCGCTGTTTTTGGGAAAATCCCCAGGTTGAGCCAGCTATTCTAAGTAATTTCTGGTGAATGCGAAAGGCTTTGGCACCTTGTTGTTTGATATGTGCTGACCAATTCAACTTTTCATCTAGGAGTACACCCAGAAGTTTAATACTCTTGCTTCTCCTTATTCTTAAGTTATTAAAAAATATTTGTGGTCCACATTGCAGTCTCGTGAATAGGAGGTAATTTGATTTTTCAATTGAAATTCCAAGGTTATGCTTATGGGTCCAGTTGCTAAAAATCTTAAGGGCTTCTGTAGCGACGCGTCCAAGCTTCCTTTCACTGTCAGCTGACACTACGAAGGTGAAGTCGTCAGCAAAGGCCTGGAGAGCAACTGTTGCTTTAGGATCAATATCCTTACCAACTGTGGACCAGTCAAATTGTAGCGGCTCATCAGCAAGCAGATTCCATAGGATTGGTCCACTGCAGGAGCCTTGTGGACATCCAATGGCTTGAGTTTTCTTCACAATGCCCATATTTGTATTGAGGGCAACCTCTCGATCTTCCAGGTTGCTGATTAGTATGTTTTTAATGGTTTCTGGGCATCCTTTACTTTCGAGTGCTTGTTTGATAGCTGGATGTGGTGCAGAGTCGAAAGCTCCTTTAATATCTAGAGAAATTATTGCGCAATGTTTTGCTGAGGCTTTTGCAATCTCGATTTGTCTTTTCAGGTGTAGGAGAGCATCGTCCACTGACCTTCCTTGACGAAAACCAAATTGATTTTGGTGAAGAAGACCATGGCTCTCTAAGAAGAAAGTCAATCTAGTAGTCACGATTTTCTCCAGTAATTTTCCCATCGTTGGTAAGAGGGTGATTGGCCTGTATGATTTAACTTGCAGTTTGTCTTTTCCTTCCTTATGGAAGAGAATGATTATGCCAATTTTGAAGCACTTTGGGAAATAGCATAAATTCCAGCATTTTTTTATTAGGGTTCTGAGAAGCTCTGGATAGTGACGGTCCAATGTTTTAAGAATAATGTTGTCAATTCCATCAAGTCCTGGTGCTTTTCCATTGGGAAGTGAGGCGATAGCTCTCTCTATCTCTCCCTTGCTTGGTTCTGGATCATAACTGTCATTGGTGAGAGATCGCTGAAACAGAGTGGTAGGTTGTGTAGGAAACAGCTCTTCTAAGATTCTGCTGGCGATGTCAATAGCGTTACCTTCTTGTAAATTCGTGCAGAACAGGGCTGATGGTGGAGAGGATTTCCTAAAGGTGGCTTTATAAATTTTCCCATAAGGGTTAGTTGCTGAAGTACACAGTTCTCGCCAGCATGTGCGCTTTGCTCTTCGTATATCTTTAATATATGCAGCCTTCAGCTTTTTGTAATCAATTCTGAGTTTAGCTTTGTCTGGATTAGTTAAATTTTGCATTTTTCGTCTTTTGGCATTTAATTCTTTTTCCTGAGATCAAAAGACTGCGTCCACCAGTTTGGCATTAAATTATTTCGCGGCTTCGTTTTCTTATAGGAAATTCGACAACACTCAATCAGTTGTCTTTGCATGATTGCGGCTGCATTGTCAAGTTGATCAGTTGTTTGACTATCCTCTAACAGTTGTAATATATTGCTTACGTGTGGATATAGATTTTTGATGAACTTATGGTGATTTCCATATTTAGTCTTGAATCTGGTAATTTGTGTCGTATCTGGTGGTGCTGTCAATGTGATCTGGATATATTTATGGTCACTGAGTGTTTCAGTGTCCAGGACCTCCCATGTACTTTCTATTGCAATGTCGACATTAGGAGTTAACGTCACATCCGGCCATCCTTCATTGGTTGAAGATTTAAAAGTTGGAGGAGCACCCATTGTGTTTAGAAGATGTAAATTATTACCTATCAGGTAATCCAAGAGTGCTTCACCTCGTTGGTCGTTGTCTTTATATCCCCACATGATGTGATGGGCATTAAGATCTGCACCGATAATGATCTTTTCATTTCTTAAATTTTGTAGGAAGCTATCAATATCCTGCAGTGCTTCACTGATTCTCGCTTGGCCAGACTCGCTCGTAGTATGCCTGTGATTTGGTGGGGCGCTATATGCAGAGATTATTGTCAGTGGGCCAGCATTAATTGCAATTTTAACTGCTACTGCGTTTTCTTTAAGTCCAACTAGGATTGGGCTTATATCAACTGTGGTGATTACACCAGCCTTTCCATTACCCGAGAGCCAGTATTTCCAGGTGCTTGGAATTCCCATTATCTGGTGATCTTTGTTTATATGTGGTTCTTGTACCACAAAGATTTGCACATTCAGACTGCAGGCAATCACTTGCAATAAGTCAGTTGGGGCACTTGACCTCATAAGGTTTATTTGGATAATCTTTGTTGTGTGCATGTTGCTGCTCACTTGTGCTTGAAGATTATTTGTTTGTGGAGCATTGTTGCAGGTTGGGTAAATGTTGCTTGGCATATTTAGTTGTTGTTCGAATTAAGCAGAGATCTGTAGATGGGACAAATTGCAGAGTAAGCTTCATGGTTTGAGGGGAAATTCGCTCCGTTTTTGTTGGCAATGTGGCAGTTGATGCAATTTTGATATTGAGCCTGACAATCATTTTCTGAATGTCCACATCCACATCTACCACAAACCTTTTGAGATTTACAGTCCCTGCTAAAGTGTCCAAAATCTTGGCAATTGTAGCATCGGATTATGGTTTTATGGTTGCGTATGTATGTAGTCTGAAATCCAATGTGTATCTGCCTCCGTGCAGCAAGTATCTTAGCTGCTATGCTGTTTGCTTCTATAACTATATGTTGTAGGTTTGCATTGTACCTATGTGACTTAATTTCTGTTATTTTAATATGCGTGTCTCTGTCCATTTCTGGAAAGTTATTCAAAATTATTTGGGTTATGTTGTCATCATTAACTGTAGCTGGCATATTTAGAAATATTACTTTTCTAACTAATTGGGAGGGCTCTAGAATATTAAAGCGTTTCTCTTCCAGTTGTTTTTTCAGCTTTTCTTTTGTTGCAGTTGAACAGCACTTTACCTTAGCTACGTGTTTCCCCCATGTTACTTTTTTGGGGCAAACATCACTATTTAGCTTTAGGAGATTTGATTTTAGGGTTGTAAGGTTTTCGTTCTCAGCAGGTTTGATGATGATTGATGTTTCTAAGTCAGCCTCTGTTCTTCTCTTTAATATGTCACTATAGGTGGGTTTAGGTGGAAAAATTTGTTGCTTGGATGCAGTTAGAAGTGATTTGGTTTCTTCTTGAAGCTCTTTGATTTTCTGAATGTTGTTGTTGAGTTGATCCATTTGCTGTTTTAGAGATGACCCATCGTCATGTTTAGAAGTGGTGGATGAGGGAGGGAGTAGTGTTTTCAGTTTATCAAGCAGTTCCATCGCATGGTTTCTTTTGGACCCAGGTAGATGGTACTTCCCTCGGGTCTTTAACAGAATAATTCCTTGGATACCTTCAATTAGGTGGAGTGGAGAAAATTCAGTATTTCTAGAATCTTCTGAGTGTTGGTTCAATGGGGTAATCTTACTTGCTTCCACTGTAGTTGAGCTATTGGTTAATCTTTCATGTGGTTTGCCGTCTTCCTCTACCATTGTTCCATAGTTTAGATGATTTGCAGATACATTTTGTGATACTATAATGTTCCTAAGATTGACAAGCGAGATTGATTTCTTGAGTTGTTTTTTATCCATTATTTCGGAATATGGTGTTCAAAAGAATAATCGAATGGTTTGTTAGGTGGGAGTGAAATACAAAATTGCAGAAATGCTACTGCTGGAAACAATAGGGGAGAAATGAAGTCAGTAGTAGATTTAGAATTTTACTTATTATTGTTAAGGTTTAAAATTTAATTCATAAGTGAATAGAAGTGACCCAGATGCTATCGCCATCCCGTCCCACGCAACTATCCCGGCATTCACTGCATAGATCGGAGCAGATTCTTAAATAAATATAAATACACACATATACATTCTCAAAAGAGACACGGACCATGTAGCTAGTTGTATTGAGAAACTGGAGAATTTAGTAGATTATTATTTATTTGATGTAAAATGGTCTTTTGGTCATACATCCTCCCCAAGCCCATTTTAACCACAATATTATCCTTTGCATGGGAACTAGATTAATTTAAAATGTAATTGGATTTATACATTAAAGTAAAATGTTAGATTAAGTATTGAAATAAAATTTAAATGGATAATTTAATTAAATAGTAGTCAATATAAGTTAGAATTTGACTTTAGAAGACTTTAAATACTTAGTTAAGAACGCTGTAAATTTAAAATCGAGAGCAGGAGAATTAATAAAGAAATAAACTTAAAATTAAGAGTTATTTGAATAAAATATAGAACAACTGGGACACTTTTATTTTATTTATTTATTTTTGTTAAAGTCCCCAAATTTAGGTTTAGCTATTGTGGCTAAAGGGTTAAAGTCCAAGAGAGAATGATGGAAAAGGTTTAAGTCTTAGATTTTTAAACATAGCTAGCTTTTTTTTTTTTTTTTTTTTTAGAATAAATAATTTCTAAGCTGGCTTATTGGAAGCACATTTAATAAAAGGAATTTAGAAAGTAGTCCCAGGTCTCTGCGACAATTAGGAGCCGAGAAAAACGCTGATTAATATTCAAATAATTTAGTTAATTAGGCGCGGGAAATTGGTGCTCAAAGGGTTAAGACGAAATTGAGCAGGGGGACATGGTAGGTAGCAAGAAACGGGACTTAGAAAATGTTCAGAGTCAATGCATATACATAAGGGAGGAACGAAGAACCATTGGGAGAAAAATAAGAAAAATATTCAATATTCAAACACACTAATTAAACTATATCTCATTAACTAATGTTTATTTTTTGAACTGTAATACAATTTTTGAGTCACAAGAATCTGCTCCGAGTAAACATAGAAAGATTGGAGTGGATTGACTAAAAATTAAAAAGTTATGGTAACATTAAAGTGAAAATAACCAACAAAATTTATAAAATAACACGGAAATTTAACAACAAAAATAGTATTTAAAAATTTATGGAAAATTAACTGTTATTTGAAGAGCAAAAATACAAACATTTCCAGAAACGTTAGAATGTCCACTCCAATCTAAAATTAGTTTAAAGATGATAGGACAATTAGGGCCGAAATTATAATTGAATAATAATTAAGGTAAAAAAAAATTGCGAAAAAGTGCCGAAAAAAAGGAATTTTTCTAATTCATTAAAATGCTTACATCTTCTGGCCTAATTATCCTATCTACACAATCTATGCATCAAAATGCGCAGAACTATCACGCGGAACGAAAGAAGATAACATCTGGGCACTTACCTAATTAATTAGCCACTCATGATGTTGGTAAAGTGTAGCATGTAGAGAAAAATGCTTGAAGAAAATCAGAATTTCTGGGCTAGGATTGCCTGGGAATGAAGATAAGTTATCCAAATTGCACACAAATTTGCACCTAGGTAGTTCAGAGGGTTTTTGATAAGCCTGCAGCTGAAATTTAATGAAGAAAGATATAGCAGCCGAAATAATGAAGTGTGAACACAAGTCACTATCCTCCGTTGCTAGGGGTATGCCTTTGGTTGCTATGCCCTCCTTTGTTAGGATGGGGGAATCGCCATATTGAAAATTTTTGTGAAATATTCACAATAATGCTTATATCTTCGCTGCTTTGGCACTTATTGATACCAAATTTTTTGGCAAGATGAACAAAGCGTTAGCACACACAAAATTGTAAAAAATCTAATTAGATCAACGTTTAAACGCGATATTAAATTGGAATTAGAACCACAGTCAGAGAAACACACACATCTCCCAGTCCGCTTCCCCGCTCCCATAAAAAAAGCAGAGGTGCCCAATGACATACAAACCCAACTCGAAGAAGAAGATGGTTGGTTGGTTGGGTTTTATGGCGCAAGGTCCAAAAACGGACATGCTGCGCCTAGAATAAAGTTTAAAAGTAGATGTTTTATTTTATTTTTTTATTTATTTATATTTATTATTTTATTTTATTTATTAATTTATTTTGAAAACCCAAGCAACATTAAAATTTTTAAAAAACAAAAATCAGTGTATACATATATTAAAATCCAATTACACATAAAAGCAAAATCAAAATATATATACTTTTAAAATTTAAAAAATGTAAATTAAATATAATGTATAAAACCTATTGCCCTCAAAAAGGCAAATAGGTTCCTGTGGGGTTGTTCCCCAAGCAAATCAGATAATGTTAAAATATCACAATTAAAAAAGAGTAAGCGATATTGGTTAAAATATGAACATGAAATTAAAATATGATAAATAGTGAATGGTTCATCACACGTTTCACACCAAGGATTTAATTCGTTTAGAAACAAATGTCTATGTGTGAAACGTGTGTGTCCGATACGAAGGCGAGTCAAACGGACATCAGCTCTTCGTAAGGGTAAAATTGATAATGGAGTGATGTATGTAAATATGGCACGCAATTTATTATTGACCTGCATGTTCCATGACTCCTGCCAAAGAGAATAGATTAAAATTTTAACATATCTTCTCACGTCAGACAAAGGAACTGATGGAAGACATGGGCCATATGCAGATTTAGCAGCTGCATCAGCCCTTTCATTACCATCGAAACCTACATGACTTGGGATCCAGCAGAAAGTAATGTCATATCCCTTGCCAGCAAGGGAATCTAATGCTCGGAAAATTCTAGACACAACAGGATGACAGTCAAAAGTACTGTTCCGCAAAGCTTCCAACACACTCAAACTGTCATTGTACACACAGTATTTAGAATTATCACATGTATTCATCTGCTGAAGAGCTTGGTAAATAGCACTTGCTTCAGCAGAGAAGATGGAACATAATGGATGGAGGCTGTAGCTAAGTGTTTTGTTCTCAATAACTACAGCACAACCAACATGTCCTGCGGATTTTGATCATCTGTGAAAACTGGTGTATACGTGGTATACTGACAGCGATGTGAGGCATATAGCTGCTGGAAAACAGTAGTTGCTGTGTCTGATTTTCTAAAACGAGCAAAAGGATTGATGATTTTAATCTGTGGATCATACCAAGGTGGGTGTAGAAGAAGGTCCGTTTTGTCAAAAGGACATCACATAGGTCTGAATATAATAAGTTGGACTTTGTCCGAGTGAGAAAAGGTGGAATGCTGTATGAACGAAATCGTGGAATAAGAAGAAGAAGAGGAGATGCCCAATCATCAACACAGAGTGAAACATTACCTATTCCTGGTGGGTTTTCTTACATTGAGCGTATTTTTGCAAGCGATGACTAATTTCTCAGCGCATTGCATGAAATCACATTTTTTAATATGCTATATACAATATATTTCTTAAGTTCATTTGTAATTACTTTGTTACGCCTACACTAATCCCATTTGTACTTTCCTGGATAATCTATTTGATAAGAAAATTTTATTAAATATTATTCTGACTTATTCTTTTCAATCACTATTCCAAACATGCATAATTTTTAGAAATATTAAAATGATTCTTAATTTCTACGTAATATTTATTCACATAACATCTAACGTTTGTTATAAAATGTTTAACTCTAAATAACATCTAGGGACTTTTGTAAAATATGTAATTCTTTTCTTTAACACTGTGCCCGTTTCATAGACATAATTCATTCAAACGGTCTTGATTAAACGTCTTATTCTCTTATATATGAGCTTATTATGTTTTTAGATTATATGAACTTATGAAAATAATCTCTGAACTACGCTGAGTAAAAAATCAACATATATATATATATATATATATATATATATATATATATATATATATATATATATATATATATATATATATATATATATATATATGTGTGTGTGTGTGTATGTGTGTGTGTGTGTGTTTGTGTGTGTATATATCCATATTTAAGTGGTGAGTCCAACTTCCTCAGCACACACATGTCATAGCGGCCCGTTTATAGGGTAAGCAACCATTCACACCTCATTCATACAAGGAAAGGACAAAGGCAGGATAGATAGAGAGAAAGTACATCCATGCCCGAACCGGGATTCGAACCCAGGGCCTCCTTATCCACAGTCAGGCACGCTGACCGTTAGACAAGTTGGTCGGCATACTTTTTTAAAAATTTTATATTCAAACTTTAAAACTAATTAAAATTTGATTATGTTTTGAAAGAAATGTAATTTACATATATAAGATCAATAACATTAAATAAGTCTTCTTTTTAAATTATAATTACATTAGAAATTGCAATTATTTCTTCGATGTTTATCAAATTAGAGAGCCACCATTTTAGTTTTAAATAATTTAATATAAGATGCTTTGGAAAAAAAGCTTGAATCTTTTGGAGCAAATTATTTACAATTTATCAACAATATAACTTTAACCAAAAATTTTGTTATTTCTAAAAATAATCTTATGTTTGAGATTATTCCTAAACTTTGGCATATTTTTCTTTATGGCTTTATTCAATTATTACTTGACCTATTAAAGGAATCGTAAAACAGTAATTATTTCATATTAAAAAAATTCATATTTTTTTACCATTCTAATAATAAAGATGTAACAATATTTTAATAAGTTAGCTTTAGAAAATTTAATAATTGATTTTAATTTTGGTTAACTTATGTTTATTTGTATCAAATAAAATTTGATAAAAATCTTATCTTCCCATTTTCAAAAGCAATTAATCTACATTAATTCCTTACTGTCAATATTTATCAATAATCTAGATTTTGAATTGCTGTTTATTCTTTTCAAAAATCAAAAACACGGTAATATTAGTTAAAGAAATTATTTTTGATTTCACATCTATATGAAACAATATTTTTTAAATCGTTGAAAAGATAAATACTCAATGACTAAAACAATTATATATGATAGTCTAAGAACATTAGATATTTTTTTAAGTTTCAGTTTACGAATAAAGTAACTATTGCTGTTATAAACATATTGTTAAAAGATGTAATAGTAAATAAATTTATTATTTTATATTAATTTTAATACTTAAATTCACTAAAATGAAATTTTAAATTAACTAAGATGAAAATCAAAGTAATAAAATGATTTTGTTTTTTAAATATGAAGAAAATTTCATATGAATATATACGATTACTTTAGAAATTTAAATATTTGATTAATATTTATTATAAAACTTAAGTTTTTAAGAAATATTAAATAGGTGGAAATTGTAATAAATATTTTAAGCTTAATTTCAAAATAGATATTTCGTCACAGTTCAAACATTAAGAAAAGATAACTAGCGAAATATGTTAATCATTTATTGAATTGATTAGCAAGGAATGTGATTTATTTTTAAAGTAATACTATAAAATAATTTACTGTTATTGATTTCAGATTTGTTTAGCTGCTTAAGTATTAATATTTTAGCAAAAGAAGCGAAATATTCGAACCAAATATAATTTTGGCTATATGTAATTCAAAGGATTATTTCTTACTTTATTTTTATACCTATTGATGTGACACGTAATTTAGTCATAACCCTACAAACCTTTTTTTAGCTAAGAGGAAGAGATTATTAAATACATTAATAATTGGAGATTTAAATTATTTTCAGCTCTTACTTTTTAGGAGCATTAAATTCTATACCTACTTCTTAATGGCTTAATGCCATACATAATAATTTAACAAAATAATAATTAATTCTTGTATATTTAATTTCAAACAGCTATTATGATAAATCAGCAGGCTTTATAGAGATCTGAAAGTAGTATGGCGACATATTAATCAGATCTAATTCACAAGGGTA
The DNA here is from genome assembly GCA_037975125.1 of Latrodectus hesperus. Taxonomy (NCBI): domain Eukaryota; kingdom Metazoa; phylum Arthropoda; class Arachnida; order Araneae; family Theridiidae; genus Latrodectus; species Latrodectus hesperus. The sequence continues at coordinate 116,665,726 of CM075852.1, forward strand.
AAACGAATATTCAATTTTGCGCATAACAATTCTACAGTAAATTAATCCGTTCAAAACGACCGTTTGAAAATTAGCTCGCCAATTATTTCCGAGATAATACCTTTAAGGAATTATCATTATCTTTCCTTTTAAGTTTCGTTATTAGAGCGAAAATGCGTGCTGGTTGCAAGAAAATACGCGTCCGAACTTAGCTGCTACGCAGATGAAAGAGCGAAGATGATATTAACTTTGATGAGGTTGAAATTTTAGAGTTCCTATTTTAAAATAACGTGCAATGTCATAGTCGAAGGTAATTCTCAAGCTAAAACAAAATCTACAAACACATGATTAAATAATTAATATTTTCCCAATTGTTAAAGACAGAATATTATTTCATTGAATTCTTTGATTAAGTTTATGAAAAATGTCCTAAAATTGCTTTCAAAAATTCTTTGATATTAAAACAAATAAGTTTCATTATAGATGTTTTCTAAATAAAATTTGAAATAGTTACCTCTTATTACTAACTTTAACTTTTTGATTTCCTTTTCTTGATAATAAAAATTATTAAAATTGAGGAAGATTAAACATTTTCAAACAGTATTCTTTGTTATACAGTTGGCAAAAAAAGTATTAGAACAATGAGAAATTTGTAGTTTTCAAGTTAACAAAATCAAGTAAATCGTATAATCAGTTTATAAATGATAACATTTTCTTAGAAAATTATAACTAGGTAAAAAATAAAATTTAAAAATAATTACAATATTATTAAAATAAAAATAACAAAATTTGGATAGCAAAAAAAGTATTAGAACAGAAGCAGAAACATGCAAATTACAACGCTGGTGACTTCATTAAACTTTCAAGGTTACTTTCAACCGTATCAATGTCAAGGGCGCTTGTCTCATTCGCTGCTAATTTGTAGAAATTCAGTTTACGTGGACTTTTCCTGCCATGGCACCCAAAATAAAAGAGATTTCACTTGCGAAGAGAGAACAAATCTTTCACCTGCACAATAGTGGCAAAACATTTCGAGAAATTTCCAGTAAGTTGAATGTTTCACTTTGCGCAATTCACAACATTTTAAAAAAGAAAAAAGAAATTGGGGTTGTGGATAATAGGCCAAGATCAGGGAGACCAAGCAAGCTAACTGTCAGAGAAAAACGACAAATGGTTAAAGATGCCCTACAGTATCCGACAGGAAGTGCAAGGATGTTGCCCGCAAATATTGAATCAATCTCAGGAAATGTTGTAACACCTCAAACAGTTAAAAATGTATAGCATAATGCTGGTATAAAAGGAAGAAGGCCAAGGAAAAAGCGCTTTATTTCAGAAATCAATGGAAAGGAACGCCTAGAATTTGTCAAAATTTATAAAAAATAAATCATTAGATTTCTGGAAAAACGTTATTTTCTCCAACGAGAGTAAAGTTGAAATTTTCAAACCTAAACACGTGCTCACAGTTTGGAGAAGAAAAGGAGCTGCTTTTCAGGCTCAAAATGTACAGAAAACTATAAAGCACAGAGGAGGGAATGTCATGGTCTAAGGCTGTATGGCTTACAATGGAATTGGAAATCTCCATTTCATTGATAATAAAATGACAGCTTTGTCATATATTGAGGTGTTACGAGATAACTTGGAAGATAGTGCAAAGAAATTAGCTTTAGGGAAGACATTCATTTTTCAACAAGACAAGACTCCAAACATACTGCCAACAAAACCAAAGAATGGCTATTATATAATGCTCCCCGAAGATTGGTAACTCCCCCACAGTCCCCAGACCTGAATCCTATAGAACATTTGTGGCATCTATTGGATGAAAAAGTGAGAAAATTCCCAATAACAAGTAAAGCAAGCTTTGCAAGATGCATGGACCAGCATGTCATCAAACGTCACCAAAGATTTGGTGGAATCTATGCAAAGACGTCTGGATGCAGTAATTTCAGCAAAAAAACTACATACCAAGTATTAGTATCACGTTTGAATTTTTAGTTATTTTATTTTATGTATGATTCAATATTGAAGTCCGATGTTCTAATACTTTTTTTGCAATGCAAATCTCCTTTTATTTTAATTTTTTAAATTCTATTGATTTTAAATATTTGTTTCTTACTCCATGAGTAATTATGTAAAAGTATTACATAATATAAATACTATGTGACAAATATTTCATTTTATTACCTTGATAACTTAAAATTTACTACTGTTCTAATACTTTTTTTGCCAACTGTAACTCAAACTTAACTACAATAGTTTAATATGATTCAAAAAATCATAAGTAAGCATATTTTAATTTTGCGGGCCATGGTAACCTAGTGGTTAGAGTATCAGCCTTCCATCCGGAAGGACATGGTTCGATTCCCAATGCTGTTAAAGACCCACCGAGTACATGCAATATACGTGCTCGTTATAAATCTGTGGAATGGAAAGTCCTGTGGCCGGTCGTTGAGCAGTTACCATGGGTGCAATGGTCTGGAGAAATTTACTCCCCCTTCAGATCAATGCCAAAATTGAGGGAGTAGATTCTCTGGTGCTGCCATCTATCGGAGGATTTGAAGAGCGAGCAAAAGTCGTACTTTCACCATCATGGTGCTCTGATTAAAACAAAAGATGCTCCCAATTGACTTAAATTCGCATAGGCAAGGCATAGCGAGCTTGGCTTGTCCAAGTGTCATTAGTAACAACAATTTTGCAAAATGAACCATTAAACATAAAAAAGCTGTTGTAAAGCTATATTAATAATGACTGCATATTATACGTTTCCGAAAGACATTTTATTGACAATAGGAAGTATTCGCGTATCGAAAGAAAACCCCTTAGCACACACCCTAAAAACTAAAGCGCCGGAAGAAAAAAAGAAGAGATAATTTCTCGCTGTGTTTAAATGCAAGTTATTTAACAATTCAAGTGGGACTTCGGGTTATATTAGATTTTCAAACACTAAATATTCTCACTTCAGGTGGTAAACCAAATTTACAAGCAATTTGATTGAAAAACTAGAGGTTGACAAAGAAGATTAACAATTCAGCACCAGCATATTGAATGTTTTTTTTTTCAATGGTGGGCAATTGAGGATTGAACCCTATGCCACAACAAGGCCAAAAACTGATACTCATTTATCGATACCCAGAGGGCACCTGTGAACCATGTCACGGAGGCGAGTAGCGTTGCCCGCGTCATACCACCACAAGCCCGTTTATAGGGTGGACCACATTCATACAACATCACGGAAGAAAGGACAGAAAAACACAGAGAAAAGAATATAGCATCCATGCCCGAACCGGGATTCAAATCCGGGAACCAACAGCTCAGGAGTCAGGAACGCTAACCACTCAGCCATCGGTCGGCATATTGAATTGTAAGACACTATTTTTCTCAACTTGCATAAAAGCAATTTTCTAATTTTTACTAGAGTTCTTTTTTGATTTTTGAATTTACAATTTGAAAGTTTAGTTTTTGCCAAACTGAACTTTTCTTCTTATGATTTATTTTTGCACATAATTTCTAACTTTTTGTTTGAAAGAAGCAATTAGCATTGCATAAAATACTTTGAGATTTTAAAAGGATAATGAAATAGCAAGATAAGATGTCATTTTCTTAAGAAAAAACATTTAAGATTTTTAATAAATAAATTTCTTTTTCATTTTACTAATGTAATCCTATTTATCTTATAGCAAAAAATATATTTAAAAAATTGAATTTTTTTCTTATTTTAACTCAGCTGCTACAGAAAAAATATAATTTTCCGAGTAATTGCCATTTCATAGGAATAAAACTAAAAGACACTCTCGTAATTATTTCAATGAAACTTAAATTAGAAGTAAGTACGATATAATTACTTTACATTGAGGAAGATTAAGTGGCAAGAAAAGGGAGATTTCAGTGGATTTTTTTAAATATCTTTAATATCCATTACTTTTACTTCGGTGATTAATTAATGGAGAATGAAAAGAGTGCTTAGAAAATATTACATCTGAGCATAAATTTGATATTAATTGGAAGAGAATTTGACTTGATGTGGAACACAAAAATGTATTTAGCTAAAAAATATAATTGGATTCTAAGTAACCTAAAAAAATATTGACAGTTGCAAGTAAAATTTCAGAATTTCAGGTTGTACTTCGTTTAAATTTTATTACTTTATGGGACAAAGGAATTATTAATCAGCATAAATGCAAATTTTAAAATATATTTTACTTCGTACAAAATGTTAATATTAAGTTATAATTATTCATAAACAATTTTACAACTTACTTAATAAAACTAATTCTGTGTGAGTGTAATTTATTTCATTTATTTTCCATTTCGCCTTAGATTTTTCTTTCAGTACCGTTTAAATCGAGACAAAATACTGTAAAATATTGTTATAAATAAAGCTGTTAAATCCACCAAGTGGCCAATATAGTAAATACACTACTGGCCATTAAAATTGCTGCACCAAGAAGGAAAGCAAATAATAGAACGATATTTATTGGACACATACATTATAGTGGAAAGAACAAGTGATTAAATTTACAGGAAATTAGGATGTATAGATCTTGAGAAATCATTACCCAGAGCAGCCACCTCTGGCTGCAATAACAGCATTTATCCGCCTAGGCATGGAGTCAAACAGAGATTGTATGGCATATACGGGGACCTCGTCCATGCAGTTTCAACACTATGCCACAGTTCATCGACAATAGTGGATGGTGAGTGATGGCGTGCCAATCACTCGGAAACCATTGATCCCACGTTCACAATTGGTGACAGATCAGGAGAACGTGCTGGCCAGGGTAACAGTCGAACCTGTTCTGTATCAAGGAAGTTCAGAACAGTACGGGTAACATGAGGTCGTGCATTATCGTGTTGAAACAAAGCATTAGGGAGGCCTCGAAGATAGGGCAGAGCCACGGGCCTTAACACATCGGAAATGTAACGGTTGCTGTTCAAAGTGGCGGTAATGCGAACAAGAGGTGATCGAGACGTGTATCCAATGGCACCCCATACCATCACTCCAGCAGATGGGCCAGTATGGCGATGTCCAATGCAAACTGGCCAATGCGCGTTCTCCACGATGCCTCCAAACACGGATGCGGCCATCATGGTCCTGTATACAGAAACGAGATTCATCTGTAAAGATGACGTGATGCTATTCCCGCGTCCAGGTTCGTCACTGATCACACCACTGAAAGCGCTCCTGTCTGTGACACAGCGTCAATGGTAGCCGAAGCCATGGTCGACGTGCAGACAATCCATGCTGCTGCAAACGTCGTCGAACTGTTCTAGCAGAAACTTGTTGCCTAGCAAATAACTCTATTTTTTGACTCGGGGTTCGTGACGTGGCTATACAATCCCTTGTGACCATACGGATAAGATGTCTGTCTTCTCTGCTGTTAGTGATGGGGGTCGCTGAGATCCTGCATGACGTTCCGTATGATTGTCCTAAACCTATGGATTCCATATTCTGCAAACAGTCATGGGGTCTCGACCGACGCGAGCAGCAATATTGCGGTACGATAAACCGCAATCCCGGTAGGCTATAATCCTTCCTCGATCAAAGTAAGACACGTGCTGATAGGCTTTTCTTCTTCTTACACGAGGCATTACAACAACTTTCATTGCCGAAAACAACGTTGGAACGGAAATTGAGTATGATAAAACTGCAGTCAAATCCCTGGTTTTATACACATTGTAGATATCGCTACTGTCACCTGCTTTGTATGAATGCGCTGAAAATGTAATCATTTGCATATCACAGCAAGTTCTACCTGTCATGCAAATTTCACGTGTGTGATGTGCCGCTTTCCTGGTGTAGCAATTTTAATGGCCAGTAGTGTAATATGTATATATGTTATATTGTATTAGTTAATGTAGAAAATAAACTAAAAAAATATAAGCTAAAACCATGTATTTATAACATAAATTACTGAAGAATTAATATGAACAGATTGAAAACTAAAGAATTTGCTGGAGAACTTATAAAACTATAATGAACGCTACTTAAGAAATGCAAGTATTAACTTTAAAATGTTTTCATGCTCTTGTTGTTGTTGTTGTTACTAATGACACTTGGACAAGCCAAACTCGCTATGCCTCGGCTATGCGAATATAAGTCAATTGGGAGCGTCTTTCGTTTTAATCAGAGCACCATGAAGGTGAAAATATGACTTTGCTCTACATACATGCCATATTAACCCATTTATAGTGTAGGCATCCATTCATACCTCATTCATACTAGGAAAGGACATAGACAGGTTAGATAGAGAGAGAAAGTGCATCCATGCCCGAACTGGGATTTGAACCCATAATCTCCTTATCCGCAGTCAGACCACTAGGCAAGTTGGGCGACTTTCATGCTCTTAAAGATCTGAAGTAAACTATTTATGCCAGATAAAAAGCCTAGTTACAATATTTAATTTATATTTATGCCTTATACCAGGTATAAATTTCGTGTTCAAAAGAACTTGTAAATCAAAGTACTCTGGTTGCAAAGTATCTTTATAGAAATTATTTTAAAAGTTATACGAGAGATATAAATGCCATTCTTAATTACGTTCCATCAGGGATTTCAAGATAATTTTGCGGTCACTCGCGTTCTTTTTAAGTATATAGTTATTTTTAAAATTATTTTTTATTTAATTGTTGGTATTTACTTATTCATAATCTGATTCATAATCAATATTCATAATCTGAATGACGATTATGGATATGAATTCATAATCATAATTCATAAAATAATAAATATTCATAATCTGATTCATGGTTTCATATATAAGGGCCGAAAAAAATCCTTTTGAATATATTAGGTTTCAATTTGAATAATTGAGTAACAAAATTGAATTACCTTTCTAAACCAATCTTGAGTGAATGCATATGAGCAAAAAGCAATTTCTTGTACTAGGTTGCTCTTATTACTCTATCGACTTGCAGTTTATTATGTATTTTGTTTCGCTACACGATAAAGTAGAACTGATATTTTCTAAACGCATATTTATAATTATGTTATAGATGATTTATATTGAATATATATGCTTTGAAACCCTGCAATTACATGTTGTTTTCTTACAGATCAATACTTATAATCACTTATATATATATATATATATATATATATATATATATATATATATATATATATATATATATATATATATATATATATATATATATACAGTTTGTCCACTAAAATCCCTTGCCACCCTCTTAACTTCGGAACGGCTGCTGCTATATTCATAAAAGTGGTGTCTAGGTATAGTTAAGTAGCCATGCGCGACTTAATGAAACCACCTACCGCGCCACCTGGTGAAAAACTGTGGAGTTAGCGTTCGTATCTCGAAAACGGAACGAGATAGATAAAAATAGTGATTTACAAAGTAGTAGAGCATCTTCGATTTAGTACGAAAAGATATCTTGTAGGCATGAATGTGTAGAATAAAAGGATAAAAACGCGCATTTGTTGTTTCGTGCTGTGACGTGGCACATCGTACGTGTGCAATGGCGTGCACAATAGGCAAAACAACCATTACTGGGCGCTGGAAAATCTTAAATGTTTCGTCGACGTTCGACATCAAATGCGGTATGCTATTAACGTTTGGTGCGCAATTTACAATAAAAAGCTGATAGGCCCAATATTTTGCAATTGCACGTTAACTAGTGCACGATATTTACAATTTCTTCAGAAGGTAATACCCGATTTTGTGGAGAACCTGACGTTGCTTAATCTTAAGAATCTATGATTTCAACATGACGGCACGCCTGCTCACAAGACATCTCCAGTGAAACAGTACCTGGAATTTGGCAACCAAATACTAGGGTATGGTGGTTTCAAAGAGTGGCCTCCACGTTCTAATGATCTGAATCCACTGGACTTTTTCCTGTGAGGATACTTGAAACAGCAGGTGTATGCTTCCCCTTAACAAAAATTTCAGGACCTTAAACGACGCATTACGGTCGCGTGTTCCAACGTGTCACGCTGTTTGTTCCAATGTGTGCAACGTGATCTTCAAGCGAGGATCCAAATGTGCATTACAGTTGAAGTTTGAACATATTAAATAAAGTACATTGTTATAACTATTTGCTTTTTTCTTTCTTAAATCGTTTTGTCACGTCGCAGCACGAAACAACAAATGCGCGTTTTAACCTTGTATTCTTCAGATTAATGCCTACAAGGTATCTTTTCGTATTAAATAGAGGATTCTCTGCAACTTTGAAAATCACTTTTTCTCTCTATCTCGTTCCGTTTGCGAGATAAGAATGCTAACTCCGCAGTTTTCCACCAGTTGGCTCTGTAGTGTGTTTCATTCAGTAGCGCCTGGCTACTTTATTATACCTAGACACCACTTTTATAAATATAGTAGCAACCGTTCCGAAGTTAAGAGGGTGGCAAGGGACTTTAGTGGACATACTGTAGTTATATATATATATATATATATATATATATATATATATATATATATATATATATATATATATATATATATATATATATACGGAAAATTTTATTTTAGTATTGCGTGTTATATTGGCACAGGTCATCGTAAAATAAATTTCACTCGGTTTAGTAGTAAGCAAGTCATCGCTAAAAGCAAAGAATATAAAAACTGCTTTTATCATAAGATAACTAATAAGAGCCTGTGAAAGAAAAGTAATAGATAGCAAAAATGACCTTAAGATTATACTTATTAAATTTCAATAAATTTCTACTTAAAAATATCGAATGTGTTTTCAAAAGTAAAATAAACAATCTTATTACATTTTTAGAAGAATAATGGAAAAGGATACAGGAGAAAATGAAGTTTGCAGAAAAATTAAATAAAAATTATCTGAATACTCTTACTTAAATTTTACCTAAATATATTTTAAGCAATAATTTACAAAGGAATACAAAGGTTTTATTATAAAAGTATTAGCTAAAATTAAAAAAAAAACAACTTTATTTTCATTTTCCTGCTTCAAATTTCTAACAATTTTGACAACTTAGTCTTAATTAGTTACATGTATCTTAATTTTTTATTTAGTGCATTGAAATTTTCTTAGCTTTTCTTTAATAAATGCACATACTTCTAAATTTGTTTTAAAAATTTTCAAATCATTGCGTTTTTACATAGCAATCTTTGCAAAAAGATCTGATAGAATTTTTGAAAAATGGCAATAAAATGTGGAAATACTTTTTCAGAAACTAAGAAATGGAAAAAACAATGCTTGTATAGTTTGATGTATATCATTGTTAAAGTCATTAAAATTTCTCAACAGATTAATAAAATTTGAGACACATTTAATGTTTTCATTGATTCTGATAAAACAGAAAACTATAAATTAAAAAAAATATAGTAAGAATTATAAAAGTTAAATGTTCAATAAAAATTTTCTTTATTGAAAAATAGTAGTTACATCTTTTACATTAAAATTTCCTTTCCCCTTACTGAATCACCAGTAATTAAAAATAATTTCTAATGCATTTTCGCATTTTTAACATGGAAACAAACTTTTAATTTTTCAATATGCAGGTTTTGTTTATTTATTTAATATGCATAAGGCAGTCTCTAAACTATTTTACATTAGAAATAACAAAAATAATTCATTTTGAATAATTAAGATACAATATCTTAATGAGAAGTAAAAAGAAAACAATCTAATTTAACCCTTTAACTGCCCAGGAAAACTTAGGAGATTCTCTCTCTAGTTATGCGGTGTATCGCAGGTAAAAAAGCTCCATGTTTTCCATTCTAATTGTTTACTTTCACAAAATAAAAAAACAAAGTGTGGTTGCCCGGAGCACAACACAACCGCCTTGGTTACATTAAAATTTTATGACATTCGGACACAAAATTCCGGAATCTCTTACCACTGCCAGAAGGAAATTTGATCGGAAGAAAATGGTTCGCTTGAAAGGGGAAGAAATGTTGTCTTGTGCCAGCTTGATTGGCAACATAGGGTGCGCTGCTTCACGAGGGAAGAAATCCATCAAGTGATATCTGAAAGTCTCATTCTGAAGCACTCATAAGTCCGCCACACACGATAGGATTTTTCGCAGGAAAACTGGTATTTTGAACAAGTTGAATGGGTAAGTTGGACAGGCTCAAGAAAATTCAAACAAGCTCTGATTTTTCTTCTAACACGGGTTAGTTACAGGAAGTAAGCAATTGCTTTCCATTGTCGCGTGTCTGTCTCACAGGGTTGCAAATTATTTCTTGGCGATACTTGGGAAAATTAATATTTGAAATTTCTCATTTACTGAAACTTAAGCCCGCCACACATGATAGGATTTTTCCTTAGGATTTGTTGGAGGGGTAGAAAGTAATTAAGCACTGACTTCCCTCAAACTATACTGTGTTATTAAACTATACTGTGTTTATTAATACTATATACATAACTGTAATTTAAAAATATTTTTTTTGCACTCTTGTTTGTAATGTGTATTCAAATTTTTCTTTTTTTATGTTCATTCAATCTCATGCAAAGAACTCTCGTTGGGAGCACTTTAACCTAAGCAAAATATTTTCTTAATTTTTTGTGTTTAAATAACCTTATGATTTAAAATCATTATGCTAATCTCAACTAAAGTTAGGTGTTGAAAAATTTCTTAGAAACAGAAAGCACATGGCCATTTAGGCTAGGAACCTAACAAACACTAGATCCATTCATTCCCTCAAACTCTGCTGACAACAGTAGGGGAGGAACATCTGGAGTGGGAAGTTATTTTTAAGGGTGCCATTTTTCAACATTTAATGCTTTTGGCTTAAAATGTGTGCCTTGTAAATGGAAATCGAAAATCGCCAAAAATTTCAATCATTTAAAAGAGTTTTTCTGTCACTTTTATGACTTGACGTATTTATGTGTACTCTTTCACTTCTAAATTTGATTACAGAAATACAGTCGGAAGATAAAGATTTCTTGAATTACATGAGGATGAATGAAAATTTGTATGCAACGTTGTTGGATAAGGTAACACCTTTTATTATAAGAAAAGATACATCCATGCGCTCATCTTGAAGTTCTCATGAACCATTAAGTGCAACTTAACGCTTTCTGACAAGCGGTATTAATTAAAGAGCCACATTTTGTACTTCAAGAAGTTCATCTATCAAGTATTAATTATTTATTAGTAGATATAAAATCACACACACAATTATTAATTTGTTATTTATTATCCAAGTATTCTAAGATTTTATAATATTTTCTTAATGATTTTTAAATAGAAGGGAAACAAATTAACATTTACCAAATAATAAATCATAACTGAAATTGCATTTAATTTCAATTTTGCTTAAAGGTGAATAATTTTCTTTTGTTATTATTAATCAATTTATTATTTTTAATTATCTAATTTTATTACTGTTTAATTGTATAAAGAATATTTAAAGAAAACAATAGAATAATCTCAACTAATACCTTTATATTATTGTTTAAACTTAATTCATATTTAAAAATATAGAAAATTAAAATTTTAAAATGTTCATTTTGAAGATTTGTAAGCATTCTGAAATAAAAAAATATTGTTTTCTAATAAAGCTTATTATAAAATTTCGTAGTTCAATTTTACGTTAAATGTGTAATTATATACATTCATTCAGATAGAGAATAATTTTACAAAATAAATTATTTAACTTATTTTCATCACCATTCTCAACAAAACTTGTGTCCAAATTCGTGGAATTGCAGTTTCTTCCAGAAATGATATAAATTCTAAGTACCATAAAGTCGGCACACATGCATCCTACATGCTTTTATCATCCTTTTAATATGAATAAATTTTAAATAATATTAGTTTTAATTCATTTATTAGTTTTGATTTTTATCATAATGAATTTTGTGTGACAAATTAAACTTTGATTTGCATTCGTATCTGCGTTACGGTGACTTTTATTTTACCCACTATATATATATATATATATATATATATATATATATATATATATATATATATATATATATATATATATATATATATATATTATTGGCCATATCATGAATGCAAAAGTAATAATTAATATGATGTGTATTCAGTCTTTCTCCTGATCATCATAGAATACTGTCATTTGGATGAGTTAAGGGTATGTCCCAATAGCGGTATCAGCTAAAGAAGCCAGCATTTTTACTGTTTGCTGCTTCAAAAGTTTTCCTCAAATAAATAATTTTATTTGCGCTCTTTCCAATACCCAGTTACTGGGATTTTTTTATTTAACACACCTAGCGGAAGTGATGTCACCTTTATTATTAATGACATAACAATGCAGTAATTTTATATAATTACATATAGGATTGTTCTTTAAATTTTATGGGTTTGACTTGCGCCTGCCACCAAGTGCCTCGTAATTTTGAACCAGGGTCAGGTGATGAGGTCACACCAGAGCTTATACCCTAGTTTCCATGTCCATAACAAACCAGTGGAATAACTTTGGGACCTACAGATTGCAAGCAATCCAACGAGGGAGCGCTTGTGGTTACCTTCATATCACAACCCGCTCTAAATGATGTTTCATTTTTGCAGATTTCAACGGGATGCGGTGTAAAACTACTGAGCCACTGAAGCACACCTTTTTTATATAAAGAGACACGCAATGAACGTGCAATGATGACCATGAAAGTGGGTGGATCCACGTAATTTAGAAGCAAAGACCGAATACAAGATTCCTAGAATTATTGCTTCACCCCTAGAAATATCATTTCATATGAAAGACATTGCAACCCTTGACCTACACCCCAGTTGCCACTGGTGAACTCGACGGAATTTCTGTGGAAATGCATCCCACATTGCAGCTGTGCGAATGGCAGTGAAGGCAATGCTTTGCATTATGTGGAACACTGCAGCTATACGGAAGGCCTCCACCTAATTCGCCATTCCTCACAATCAGACGTCGCTTTCATCAAGTTTATTATTGGTGATAAATTTAGAGTTAAAAGAGTGATGAAAATTATATCCATGCTGGTTACAAAAGGACTGGACTTATGCGCCACGCCAGTACAAACCACACCACAAACACAAAATGGCTCTGAACGTAACCTCTCAGATGTTGATTAAAGCAAGGACAAATGCTGCACACTTCCTTAATTTTGTAAATTTTTTTGCTTTAATTTTTCATATTGTCTGTTACACATCTTAATGTTTTCAGCCTAGAATTTTTTTTCCGTGTTTTTTCTCTTATATGTAAGAATCATTATATCTTTTCTAAACTGGGTTTCTCAAATTAACGAGACTTGTTATGTCAATTCTGTACTTTTTGAACTTTTATGAATGATTTACTCTATTTGATATAATTAACTATTTCTTCGCCTATTCTATCTTTTTTTCTTTGATGTTTACCTTTGCCGATTTTCTTTTTCATGGAACTACTGTATCTTATTCCTGTAATGTGTGATCAAATTTTTTTTCTTTTTTTTAATGCAAATTTGTAAACCCAAATTTAAACTAAATTAGATGCTGCGGTTAATAGTTATTTTAACCACCTCTCATACTTACTCAATCTCTTCTGCTTTAATTTACACATTACTTATGTCTTCATTTTTAATTTCCCCTCTCTTATGTACTCAAATGTAATTTGTTAAAATGAACCTCTTTCTTTGACATGTGTCACAGCTATATAGGCTTGAAAGTCCAACATTGTATTCATTTTTAGTCCTCAACTACGTAGTCGAGTTCTGGATTTCAGCGGGTGCCTGGCACTTAGTGCGAGGTGTTTGTTTCTCTCGTTTGAAGAGTGAGTTTTAGACCCTGGTGGAATGGCATCTACGCGCGGGTTACTTTCCCAAGAGAATTTCAATGCCCGAAGAAGATATTTCTTACTGAATGCATTTGTATACATACATTTGTATATAGGTTTTTTATACTCAGATCTTTATTTTTATTTAAATAGACGAATCTTTATACATCTAATTTATTTATGTATATAAATAACATATTTATAAATCTGTGTTAAATTAATATATTTAAATTTAAAACCTATATAAAATATAATTAATTTATTTTTAATTTTTCTTTTATTTATAACTTATCTCGCCCTCTCTCTCTTCCTGTTTGGGGGTACAAGAGAGAGGGGGGCTAAAATATTACCTTTTCTGAAAAAAAAATTCAATTTTACTTCAAACTATTGTTAAATTCTTAAGATGTAAAATTAACTTTCTAAATTAATGTTATTAACCTACGAAAAATTTAATCTCGGAGTAAATATTTATTACTTCAAAAATTTTGTAACAAAATTTTTGAAAACGGACGGAAAAACATCTACCAAGAAAACCTCTGAATAACCCCTATTCAAAGATCTAATCCTAAACTAAAATTAAATTGATATAAGTTTACTAGTTAGTTAGATATACGCTAAAGTGAAGAGATCCGTACAAAGGGTAAAATGCGCCAAGCAGGCGATAAAGTGGTGCGATAAGTTCGTCAAACTGGTTTAACGGTTCGGATTACGTATGTATGACGTGTTTTCGTTTATTGGGTAACATGATCGCGTGACAAGCGCATTTTGTATGTAACCATTGAAACTATTATAGAATAATATTTAATAATTTAGTTTCTATATTCGAATTTTGGAGTTTGTGTGTTGCTAGGGAAAATTAACTATGGATGAGAATGTATTGAACTTACGTTTTTTTATTTAGAGCGTGATGGTAGTAAGAAAGTAAGTATATGAATTTTTAAGTTGTGTGTATTGCATATTAGTGTTAGAATGTGCCGCGTACTGAAATTTCTTTAATGTGGGTGCCATTGCTCGGTATATTAAAATTCGAGTTTAAACAAAAAGTGAAATTTGTTAACGTTCGAAATTTAGTTTTATTGCCCGGTTGGCACTGCAGTAGGTAGCGCTACACTGATGTTTTTTTAAGGTGGGCGCCATTGCTCGGAATGTTAAAATTCGAGTTAAAACAAAAAGTGAAATTTGTTAACGTTCGAAATTTAGTTTTATTGCCCGGTTGGCACTGTAGTAGGTAGCACTACACTGATGTTTTTTAAGGTGGGTGCCATTGCTCGGTATATTTAAAATCAACTTTTAAAAATTTCGTACCTATTTATTATAATTTTATAACTTCTACAGTATTTAATTATAATGAAATATTCAACTTTTTAATATTTGGAACTCTAAAAAACGTGCGATTTCAAAGCTGAAGTTCGAACGTGATCGTTATTGGTTGACATCTATCGCGCGTAGTGACGTAATTTAGGTTGGCGACAGAGCTGTAGAGAGCTTGGTGCCAATAGTTGAAATCACGCCAATCGCGTACGGGTCTGGTAACTTTTACCTAGATATATAAAGATTCGTCTATTTAAATAAAAATAGAGAGATCTGAGTATAAAAAAAACCTATATACGAATGTATAAATACAAATGCATTCAATAAGAAATATCTTCATCTGGCGTTGAGATTCTCTTGGGAAAGTAACCAGCGCGTAGATGTCTGCTAGGAAAGGCATTCTGGGTTGACATTCGATCTCAGTAACTTTTGATAATGAGAACACCCCAACCAACCTGACCATCATGGACACTTTTTATGTTCGTCTGTTGCACTAAATTCGAAGTCATGCAAATATTTTCAGAAAGATTGTTGACTAAAAAAAATTTGAGGATAACATATTTAAATAAATATTTGAAATCCTAAAAGAATATACAAATTGTGAGATAGTAAATATTTTCGAATGCTCCACTCAAAATTGTGCGATATTTGATAGTACTTATGTAATCAATATTTACGGTGAATATATTATAGCTTTTTTATTATAATAGTAATTTTTAAATCCATGTGAATCATTCAAATAGTACAATTGTTTTTAAAAACGTTTTAATAAATATTAAATATCATTTTACCATTAATTTTAAAACTTAATTAAATAGTGCTTAAAATTATTCATGTAAAGAACAAATTTTAATAGTTGAAACATTTGTAGTTCACTATGTAGAAGGAAAAATGAATTCAAATTGCAGAAAATTTTACAATCTGCAAATACATATTGTGTATTAAAATATAAATTTAATACTTATCGAAAACAGAAATAAAATAATTAATACCATTATTTATGATTGAGAAACATAGGAAATAATTCCAATTTATGTACTACATACAAAAGCTAAAAATATAATTAATCTTGTATCTTTATTCATAATCTTTTAAAAGGAAAGTGAAACCAGTGACATTATGTCTTGCTTTTAAACAAGAGCATAATTTTTTTACACTTAAAATAGAACGTAAATAAAAAATAAAGTTATAAATACTATTTGTTTCTAGCTTAAAATTTGTATTTTAATTTAAAAATGTTTGTTGTTTTAAAGGAAATAATTAAACATTGAATTCAATTTTACTACAACGATAATTTGTATTTAGCACAAAACATTTCATATAACATGATTCAATATTAATACATATATTAATTTGTATATATAATTTTAACATTACTTTATCTTCATTAATTTAAAGATTTGAATTTCCAACTCCCAAATAACTTCAAATTTAAAGATGTTCTTTATTAAAATTTCGTTTCAGATTTTTAAATATTTAATTTCTTAAAACACATGTTAGATATTCTTTAAAATCTTATGAATTGTTTACATATCCCGAGACAAAATGTTTTTAACACATAGCATATTAAACATCTACCTAAATAGAAGACTAAGCAAAATGCAGAAAGTACTATTATTTAAAAGTGAATTATAATCAATTATAGCTCCCAAATATTTTTAAGATTTTACACTCGAATATTTTTAACAGTAAGAACATTTTTTAGTTAATCTAAATTAAAACGAAAGAATAAAGCTGTTACAGTTCATAAAATTAGTTTATTGTTTATTTCACAATTTTAAAGTTAATTGTTACACTAAAAAAGTACACTTATTTAACGAGCTAAAACACACAAATGGCAATTGTAAAATAACAGAGTGCTGAAATTTACTATATATTCAAGATCACATTATATATTTTCTAAATGTTCAATTTAAAAAATTAAAATATAGTTAGTTTAAAATTTGATGCAATATCTTGAGTTCTTTGTTAATACATTCCAAAATAACAATTTTACATTTGGAACATTTGAAAATTTTTGGTTAACATATCTTTGAGATTTTTTTAAATGTAATTTTTATATAAATTTGATATTTCACATCTTCAATATTAAAATTAAAGAAATTTTCAAACTAAGACACTTATTAAAGTCGTTAGGAAAATAAAATCTTAAAATTTAAATGTTTTCTAAAATTATAACTGAACAATTTTTTGTATATACATTAGACATATGAAGCAAAAGTAACTTAGCAATGCCTTTGTCCTCTGCTACTGCGTTTTTCCAGTACTCTGACGTTTCGATGTTCATAAAATTACGACTCAGATATGTCACAGCAGCCTTTTTCAAGTTGTCAAAAAAATCTAGATTTTCCGAACTGTACAATGTCCAAACAATTTTACACACATTTGTAACGTCCATTTGGGCATTCAACAAGCGGAAAAGAATTCCTCCAAATACATCGTTTCCGTACGTTTTATACACAGGAAGCAAACTCAATAGGTGGTCAACACCTTTTTCTATTTTACCAGTATATATATAACACAGAAAATCTTCCATGGTAGATGTTAAGTCATCCATGTTGATTTCATTTATTCCCTCGTCTATGTTGAAGAGTTCTTTAAAGCACTTCAGACGAGCTGCAAGAATGCATTTGTGAGCCAAATATTTTTTACCTCGCACCAAGAGTGTTAAATCAGCGTAAAGATTGCTATCTAAAAGAGAACTGTAAGCATCGAGCTGTGTCTGGAAAGGCTCGCTGAGAATGCGAAAGAAAAACTCACTGCTTTGCCAATATTTTGAAACGAGGCATTCGCCGGATACTGATAATTTATCCTCAGACGACGAAGAAGGATTGAACAAGTCTCTACTGAGAGTTCCCATATACAAAATCTTAAGATCGTCTGGATCAAAGAAGTATTTTAGCTCGAAGCTTTTGGACTCGCTCATTTCAGTATGGGAAATCGTTATGTTTACGTACACAGAGAACCGATCCCAGATGTTGGACGGTTCCAAAAGAACGCGGTAATTATTTGAATCGTCGAGGGAGAAAGACAAGAAGAATGTACCGTGTGGGCAACCGTATAAAGGGCTTGTTCTAGCAGAGGTGCTGAAATTAACTATTTCAAAATTAATGTCGTTAGGAACGACCAAGTTGGTCTGGGTCAAAGTAATTTCTGTGGGTTGCAAAAACGTCTTCAAACCATCAATTTCAAATTTGTCCGCATACTGATACAATAAAACTGACGGGGGGTAGAATAGTAACCAAAATTTGACGTTTCCAGTGTAAATGTAGAGCAGCAGGCTCATCATCTCCTTTTTATCGAGTTCTAGAAGTTCTAACGTGTCTTCATTCTCCGGCATTTCGGACAGCATCTTTCGGAACACTTCAGATTTGGAGCATAATATGGCTTTATGTGCAAGAAACTCATATTTTGGCTCACCAATATGTAGTTTCAGGTCACTTAAATATCCATTGCTGTAAAGATGGAAGAAATCCAAAGGAAGGCCATACTCAAGACTATCTGTAGAAGCAATGAACGTCGAATTACGTTTAGGAACAAGTACCGTGAGAAAGAATTCACACATTATCACGAAAGTTCTTGTACTGCAGTTGAAGTAATTCATAATGTTCTGTGTAAAATGACCGAGGGCGAGTAATTTGTTGAACTGATCACCTTGCTCTTTCTCCCATACAATACCATTCACCGTTTTGTAACCAAATCTAACATATATACTACCCAAAACCTCTGAATTCAACTTAACAAAAAGTTGTAAATGAATTGAATCTTGGGCAAATTGGGGAGACATTTGAAGATAAAATTTACCAAGATTTTCTGCAATAGTAAAAACAGCACTTGTGAAACTTGTTTTAGAATTTGGTGAATCTAAGAAATTTTCAACAGTCCAAGTCACGATGTTGTGAGTAGTCTCAATGCTCTCGTACAATGAGAGCCGTCGCAACGCTTCCCGAATGTGGATATCTTCAGGGTGTTCCATTTTAAGAATAAGAATTAATGAGTTTTTAGCTATGAGAAATCGAGATAAATTAACAAGAAATTAAAATCATAAAATAAAATATTTATAAACTCATTGCTTTCCGAAAGAACACTGCAAGAAAAATTGATTTATTTATATAGCCTGAGAGAGAGATATGTGAGATTATATATATGCCCTGAAAAACGTTTCCAGCAGTTTATTTCTGACGAATAAACATTCTGATGCTTAATCAATCAACTCATAGTTTTCTGCAACGATAAAGTGACGACACTGACATCCGAGTTTCACAATCCTTTCCATGCTACTTTTTACCAATGAAGAAACTGTGAATGCTAAATACATACTTTTAAGCAAGTATAAGCTTCTCTAGCACAATGAATTTCAACTTGGATAAAAAATTAAACTAGTTGGAACACAGGATTTTTATTTTTTTTATTTATTACATTACATATACTCAGACTTGTATGCTTGATTCTTGAGATCCGCTTGTTAGTCTTCGTCGATAATAGGACAAATAGCACATTGACTGATGTACAACCACAGAAGAATAACGAAGAAAACACCCAGGGCTACGGTGGGAATCGAACCCACACTCCTACGCTCTGAAGCGATTAGCGGTGATGATTTAGACCACTCAGCCACGGAGCGCCCCTTGGAACACATGAGTGATGTATTTCTACATTATGTGACAATGACATTTATAGCTTAACGGTTTCGCATCAAATTTTGGAAGCTTTATTGATACATTAGTTTATCTCTTTTTAATGCCTTAATTTCTAACTTTTCCTCTAAGCGAAGCAGTTATACGCACACAACTGCCTCATAACTATAAGCCCGCCCAAAAGATGAAAGAGCAAGCACCAGCATAATTCAGCGTACCTAGTCCAAAGTTAGGATCTACTAATCTGATTGAACCTGGAACCAGGTGTAACGTGTACCTTCCTGAGGCTTGAGCACAGCCACCAGGCGCGTCGGCAAGTGGTGGATAGCCGAATGTCCTGTAGGAATGACAGGATAGCCTTGAATATAGATTCAGAGGCCGCGAACCAGCTCCCGTAAACCCTGGTGTTATGCGATCCGTGCCTAGGGCTAATTGGCACCGCGATATTGGTGTCTTAACGGAGCCTCTAGTTGCTTGGCGAACTTCTAGAGTAATTTGCCTTGCCCAGTAACTCAGGCAATGCTGGGTGGACTTATATTACCTGAGCTTTTTAATTGTTATCTTGTGGCTGAAAAGACACAAGAAGTAACAAACCTTTCTGCATTTGCAGGTGAAGCCTCTAAAGTAGACCTTGCTGAAAAAGACAAGGGAACTCAGAGGCAATCTTGTGAAGGGGCAGCAATGAATCCTTCACTGGAGGTAGAAATGACCTCTAAACCATCTTCTTCTGGTGAAAGTCAGGAAGTTATTCCTAGCATGACTGACTCTCTGACGAGATGGGACTATTTCAGCAAGACCTTATCTGCTGGAAATGTCATATGACAAGAGGAAACGGCAGAGCATATCATTTACGAATGCGAGGCTCTTGCCCTCCCTAGATTAACCTCTTTAGGCATCATCCATACTAGAGAGTTACACCTAGACTCCATTAAAGGGTTATCGGACTTTATTAATAAAGTGGTTGACCCGAGCAACTGGAACTAGGAAACATTGGGTTTGGAGTTAATGGTACAAAATGCTGATAAAAGTAGAGGTGCCTAGTGACATACAAACCCAATTCTAAGAAGAAGAAGAAGAAGCACCAGCATAATTCAGCGTACCTAGTCCAAAGTTAGGATCTACTAATCTGATCGAATCTACTGATGGGAATCTGTAATATAAAGGCAAGGACCAAGAAGAATAATCTCTAACATTTGACTACCCTTATTAAAGAAATACCTCCGCTTGGAGGATATTGCGATCAACTCCCTTTAGAGAGAATTCAAAGGATTACCGGTTAAAATTGAAATTGAACTCATTACGTGTCATCGTTGAGAACGATACCTTAACCAACTAAGCTACCTTGGCCTCACTCAAATGTCATGTAATTTGTCACAAATTTATTGCAAATTTACATATAGCAACTGCAAAAGGATGTTATAAGTAACGAAATTTTAACTTGAATTTCTTACACCATGGAAATGTCCTAATATCCGATATTGATCCTGCCATTTTCGGGATATGCTTTTTTCTGGTTAGGCTTCTGCAAATTATTCAGTTTTGAATGCATTTGCTGAAATCTATGTAAGTATGTCTCATATGAACATTTGAAGAGATCTTCACTAGATGTGTTTGAAGTAAACAAGAGAGTATTGTTCACTTGGGGTCTAAGAAATTGTTGTCTAGATCAGAAATTAGAATGTTTCTAAATCAGAAATATATCTTCACTCGATGAGTTTAAAGTAAACAAGAGAGTATTGTTCACTTGGGGTCTAAGAAATTGCTGTCTAGATCAGAAATTAGAATGTTTCTAAATCAGAAAGAGATATTCACTAGATGAGTTTAAAGTAAACAAAGAGATTGTTGTTCACTTGGGGTCTAAGAAATTGCTGTTTAGATCAGAAATTATCACATTAACTCGTATGCAGAAAAGAAAGATACTTTTAGGTTTAAGATTATTCAACAATTAATGAGGTAATTTTTACAGTCACAAATGGTAAAAGGTAATATTTCAAAAATTGTAAAAGGTGTTATTTCTGTAACCGTATGCTTTTGGGTTCGAAATACAGTTCATCGAGAAGACTAGCCTTAAAAGTTAGCAGATTTGTGCGAAATGTATCACAGTGAGGGGGTTTATATAATTTAAAAGCTCAATGAAGTTTTATGTTTCTACGTTGATATATCATCTGAAGGATCTAGCTCAGTTGCTGAAAGCATCCTTTAGTTACTGTTCTCAAACCCAATACCTCTGTGAAATGTTTAACAAAACTAAGCAATCGGAAGCATCATAAAATCTTAACATAATATCAGTAATCAATGCTGTATACAATGTGTAGCTCCCGAATTGGCATTAATAAGTTGTATATTTCTTGGAACTGAGAAAATGTGTAACTGAATTTCAAGCGACAAATATTTCTCTCTTGAGCATTTGTTGCACAATTTTTAAATATCTTTACACAATTACTAAATTACCTGTTTAGTTCAATGTTAAGTTTTCAAGTGAGACAAATGACGGTATTAAGCTATATGTAAATAAATTACTTACCGTTGAAGGAGTTTCGAGATTCAATAAGAGATAGCACACAACAACTGATGGATACAATAACGAGTGTGTAGGAACGTGAATATTAAAAGCATCGTTAATAGAAATAATAATAATTTTCTTTTAATATATATATATATATATATATATATATATATATATATATATATATATATATATATATATTCATTAAATAAAAAATTATTATTATTGCTTATGTTTTAATTTTTCATTATTATTTATCGCATAAAACAAAGCAAGATTTATATGTGATAGCTTTGAAAAAGTCCACACACTAATAAACAAAATAGTAGAAACTTCTTAACTTTCAAAACTATTACACTGATCAGAACATATACAGTAAATAACATAATTGCTGCTTTAAAGAAAAAAAAGAGAGTTTTTATTTTAGAAACCTTGCTTATTCTACTTTTAATATTATAACTTAATTTTTTGTTTAAAATTTGGATTTTTTTTAAAATTATATTTATTAAAATTTAAATTTTACTAAGCAGCTAAATGAACATAATGATATTTTAAGTAACATATTTTGTTTATTGTTAGAGAAATATTTTTTTAGAAATTTGTAGTGTTTTTAACTAAGCAAATTCAATTTTAAACGTTTTCATTAACAAGTTAAAAGGTAAATTTGACTCACAAAAGACATCATTAGGAAGCACCTGAGAGTATTATTAAAACATTTTAAGACTGATTAAAGGATTTTAGTTTCTATACTTATTACATCTTCTTCTTTCTTACCCCCTGGTCTGAATCAGACCAGGTCCATGATATCCTTCACCTTCAAAGAATCGAGGATAGCTCCAGGGCTATATAAAAGTTCACGCTTTGAAAAGCCAACGCAGTTCAGTAGGTGTTCTGGACTGGTTTCGTTAGTATTGCACGAACTGCAGGTGGGAAAGATTTGTTTGCCCTGGGAGAACCGTAGAGTCCGAAGATAGCCGGATCTGAAACTGGACAAGGCAGTCTGATCATGTCTTTCACCGTCGAACTCAAAGATCTCCCAGGATCAGAGCCACTGTACCAAGGATGCGATGGCGGAATTTTCCAAGATGAGTTGGCAAGAACCCTACTCCTAGAGAAGATTTCCTGGAAAGTCAGCGGATCAGCAGAACCAAGAGGCAGCGATGATGCATCCACATTGTCCATCTAAAGTAGGTAACCAAGAAATTCCAGAAAAGGCATTTTTGAGATCACTACACAGAAGACACATTTTTCAGTAGAAAGTCAACATATATTAGAAAAAAGTGTCACAAGCGATGTGATAAATGTGTTTGGTTACAGGATACAGTTCAAGAGTACAATACAAAAACAGAGATGCAGCTAAAGACATTCGCTGTAAATGCAAGTTGGAGGAGGCGTGTAGTGGGACAAATACAGGTGAAGAGTTCAGAATCAACAAAAGCCTTCCAAAACATTGGTAGAGCTTTTTAAAAGGATTGTTGACGGTGGCCATCATAAGTAAGCAAATGAGTGGGTGACCCATAAATCTTTGCGCAAGTGGAAATAGCCTGGGACAAGTCAACAAGCATAATTGCTCAGCAGTTGGGTGCAGCAACAGAGTGACAGGTGTTGTTGGGAGTTTATTGTGTCCAGACTCCTTTACACAGAGAGTGATCAATCACTAGCCCTCATGAAAGCTGCATTCCTTTGAAAGTTGACCATCGCTTAGATCTGGATATCTCTTCAATGGATTCGCGTCCCTACAGATGAGTCATTTCAGTGCTAGAAGCGATTCCCAATGTTAACTGATTTGGAAAGAAGTCGGGATACGGTGTGTCATTAAAAGAGATAGTTAAGGTGGTCTTGGAGTTGTAGACTGAGAAGGCTATCTGTTGAACAGGAGGACTGAATTTAACGTTATCGACAATGGTTTTGTATGTGGAGATCGTTATTCAAGGAAGGGATTTTCTATGTGTGTCCTGCTCTACAGTGCCACTGTAGAAGAACCTGGTTTTTTGGGAAACAATGAAACACCATAACGGTATTCTGCTGTTCAGCAGATCCTGAAAAAGGAATATATCACTCGAATTCTCTCCTGAATTAAATCACAGAGAAAATATATGGAATGGCTTTAGGGCGGTTCCTTTCACAACGAATATATTTTTCGATCTTGATATCATCTTAGACAGTTAGTACTAGAAATTATTAATTGGATTCCCTGCGACGTAGTTCAAATGTATACCGACGGTAGTCGTACAAAAGATCGTACTTGGAGCGGAGTCTATATTAGAACCCCTCAGTCAGAAATTAGGCTAAAGTAACGTAACCCTGATACTTGTTCAATCTTTAGAAGTGAGTTAATAGTGATTAAGGTGGGACTTGCTGCGATCATTTCTAGCAACTGTGATTTTGGAGAACTATGCATTTTGTCATACAGCAGCAGTGCAACACAACATCTCAGTGACTGGTCGTCAATAAACGATGAAACAAGTACATCCATTCTGTTCAAATTGATAATGATCTCGCAAGACCATGATCTATATCTCTAATGAATTCCATCCCATATAAATATTAGTGGCAATGAGACCTCAGATCGATTGGCCTAATTAGGCAGTGGGGAAGATACGTTCACTTATTCATCACTTACATATCAGGAACATTATTCTAAGGAGAAATCTAGATTACATTCATTCTAGCAAATTCCACCATAGCATCAATGGTATTCTGGAACATCTTCTGAAAATAAAATGTGACCGAAAATCTCAGACTACCTTGGCCAGATTCTCAAGTAAACATCTAAAATATTAATCGTTTGAACGGGGTACAAAAATTATCTCAATTGTATAAAATGCTGTGACCATCCAGCTTCTCCGAAATATATTCTGGATTGTGTCGAACTTTCTCGAGAGAGATATGTCCTCAGATCTTTCAAGCTAGTCATCCACTTTCTGATTGTCAACAATTTATTAGAGTTGATCTGACAATTGTCAGATCTTTAAAGAGGATAAGTAAAAAACAACCTTCGAAACACCAAACGAATGAAGCAGATGCTAATTTAGGAAAGGGCACTCTTAGTGTAGTAACTGTTGGACAATCTGGTGCTGAGTATTGAAAGAAGGGGATAAGCAACCACTGCAAAAAGAGGAGGGACCTATACTTAGGAACATTTGCTTGCACATTCGCTTGAATAGACGATGATGCGTAACGATATTATTTGTTCAATAAAGCCTTTTCTTTTTGATTCTGCATACTGCATGCATTTAATTCATTTTTGTGAAAATATGCTTTGCTTTATAACTCTTTTTCTAAGTTGATGTCTCCCTTTTCTGAATTTCATACACGTACGATGTTTTCTCTTGGCAGTATAGCAAGAACATCTCTGCTTTTTAAGTCTATGTGTTACATAGTAATGTGTTGTCCATAAATCTCAATATTTGAGTTTTAAGAAAATGTTCCAGAAAAAGAGCATTTTAAATTGCATCTTTGAAAATCAAAAAAGAGCTGCATAAAATTTTAATGAAATGTTTATAAGATATCTTCAGCCTCTAGAATGTAAATTTTAAAAAAAAAATATCGATTTGATTTTTATAAAAATTTAATACTAAAATTCATCTTGTTTGACTACAGTATCGAGAAACAGAATTAGTAGCTTTAATATCAGTTCCAGCCCAATTTAATCTAGTTTCATGTTTAGAAAATGAGGCCACAATCTGATATAAGTAAAGAAATAAAAATTCACCGTAATTCTATTTTTATACAAGATAGCAATTCCGAAATTATCAATATTCTCTGATACTAGAAACATGCCTTTTTGTAATATAAACTGTGTATAAAGACAGCATATGTTTAAAAATAGAATTTCAATATTCTGAATTAGGAAAAATTGTGTATTCGTCAAATTACTAAATATATATATATATATATATATATATATATATATATATATATATATATATATATATATATATATATATATATATATATATATTATAAAAAACTGAAAATTTTCGAGGAATTGACATGATTGTATTTTAGTATTTTGCAAATTTTACGACTACAGTATTTAAAACAAATCGGTGCATTTAGATTTATCATAATGAGTCTTTCTTCCAAGAAAATATTCTTATCAAATACTTAATAACAAAAGTAAATTCTTGATAACAAAGTAAACACTTGAAAAAAATAATTGCTTTTTTTTGCCATTATTTTAAAAAGAAAACTATTAACCTACAGAAATCATTTTTTATAGGATTCCTTTTGATTAAACAGAATATTACAAATGATAAGTGACATTTTTTTATATCATTATTTGAATTGAATTTCTATAATTCAATTCTGTTTGTTTTAAAATAAAAATTCCCATTTTGCTGAAAAATAAATTCTTTTACTTTTGCCAAAATTTGAATATAAATGTTTTCTGACATTTCCAAATATAGAAAATCTAAAAATATTTTAAAAGTTATGGCTGATATTTTATGCGCCATACCATTAAAATTTTTTTTTTAATTTTCTAAAGTACTTTTTAAAACAAACTTTGATTTATTTCAAAACATGTGTTTCAATTAACTTTTTTCTCAGTTTTATATTGTTTTAAATATTGCTTTTATTGCACAATTGATTTTATGCTAGTTTTTTTTAAAGTTTTTTATGTGTTTTTATATTGTAAGTGATTTGAAACTGACTGATTTTTAATGTTATTTTGCAGACATTATTATTTATTTTTTCAATATTTATTATTTATTCATCTTAACAGCCGCCCAACTTGTCTAGTGGTCTGCGTGTCTGACTGCGGATAGGGAGGTCCTGGGTTTGAATCTCGGTTCGGGCATGGATGTACTTTCTCTCTCTATCTATTCTTTGTCCTTTCCTTGTATAAATGTGGAGTGAACCATTTTATACAAGGAAAGGACAAAGAATTGTCCTTTCCTTGTATAAAATGTTGCCTACCTTATAAACGGGTCCCTATGGCATGTGTGTACTGAGGAATACGGACTCCACACCAAAATAAAGTTCAGTTGGAAAAGTGGAGCAACACCCCCGATATTGCCATCCTGGCTGGCACACGACAACAACAACATTCATCATAACATTATTTATTAAAGTGTAAGCAATTACATAGCTGTAACCATATTTAAGGACAGCATATGAAGTATATGTTTATCATAGTATGATAGTTACATATGTGCAATAATTTTTTACTATATGGAAATCGTTTTGAACCAGATTTATTCCTAAAATGGAGTTCGGTCTCTGTATATATTCAACAGTTCACTGAATTTATTATTACAACTTTTACAGGTAAAAGAAAGTGAAACGCTTAGGTTTGAATCAAGATGCTGGTGAATATCTGAAGATGAACGTCCCATTCTTGCTTTCTCCTTGGAAAGCTGCCAGATCAGATCCTCAGAGTATTTTAAGTTTTCTTTTTTTCTAAATCTGAATATATTTCAATACAGCGAAAATTCTTCTGGAATTTTTGAAGTGCAGTGAATAATATAGAAAGTTTCTTATAAATATATCCTGATTGCTTATATACTTCAAGTGAATCAGATAAGAAAAAAAAAGTTTTTTGATGTGAGAAGTTTACAAACAAGCGTTTAAATATTATCAGCTTGTATCAGTGAGATATGAGACTGCTATGCTATAGGTAAAAAAGTAAAGAATTTTGAGAACAAATAATAAAAATGTAATTCAAAATGGTTTCAGTCATTAACAAGTCAAATACATTTTCAAATAGTCAAATACATAAATATCACGTTATTTATAATAAATTCTAAGAAAAATAAAATATTTTATCCTTAGATGGGAATACGATTTTGTTTCTGATGTATATTTCTCAAACTCACTGTACACAAAAACACACATAATAAAAATAAATAATAAAATAAAATTAAATAAACGATTTATTTGAATATTGGTTTTCAAGTCATAATAAAACAATACATTTTAACCGTGTAGTTAAAAAAAGATTATTTTTGACGATTTAAAACTGCTATTTACTATTATTTTAGAATTAACATTCATCAGAAAATATCGCATAACTCTAACTCAGTATGTGTCAAATAACATCTTCTGTGAGTTGTGTTAGCAAAGAATAAGATACATTGTTTGGTTGATTCATTTTCTCATATATTTAGAATCAGGATTGTGTTTTAAAATGTAGATTGTGTAATTGTTTTTTAATTACCAGGTAGAAAAACTTCAAACTATCCACTACGACATTCTAAAAAGGGAACCCCATACCTATTTGTTGTTATTCAACAATGGTTAGAAAAAAACCTGGGAACATTCGATTTGAAATACTGTGTTCAAATGCCTCTCGATGACCGGAGTATATATGTTTGCAGTGATTAGAATCCGATTTAAACTGTAAGTTCTTTTATATATATATATATATATATATATATATATATATATATATATATATATAAATATAGGAAAAATATGTATATGTTACACATAAAATAATAAATTTTAATGCCACAGATTTTATATGTTTTAACTCCGCGTAGAGGGCAGCCTAACAGATAAAGACTGTTGTAAGGTACTTCAACTTAGTAAATAGCCTTCCCGGAAAGACTTTTTATGCATAGCAGGCCAAATTCGCATGTCGCAGGGGAGAACTGTGCAACAAGCACTTACCCCGACTAAAGTGCATGTAGAAGGCAGAGGGGTGACATACAGCGCCCGTAATTCAACAGTATTTAAGATCGAATCTGGAGCTGCAGAGCGGTAACCTACTTCTAGGCCATGTTGTAGTAAACTTGCCCAAAATATTTAAAACGATATATTTTAATGTAAGCAAATTTTACAGTGTGCCTAGTTGCTTTATACAATGTTGTTGTTTTTTTCTTGTGCCAGCCAGGCTTACACTATAGGGTGCGCTGCTCCACTTTTCCAACCGAACCCTATTTTGGTGTGGAGTACGGCTTCCTCAGTACACACATGCCACAGGGACCCGTTTATAGGGTAGGCAACCATTCACACAATTCATTTATACAAAGAAAGGACAAAGACAGGATAGACAGAGAGGAAATACATCCATTGGGATGTATTTCCGAACTGGGATTCGAACCCAAGACCTCCCAATCCGCAGTCAGGCACTCTGACCACTAGACAGGTTAGGTGGCGCTTTATGTAATAAATAAAATATATTTATAGTTTTAGTCATCCCATATCGTTCCCATATGAATTGTGTACATAAAAGAAGTATCAAGCGTTAATATGAAAACTTGAAATCAGATGTTCGGAAGCAATTCTTTTTCTCAAATTTTCAAAGAAATTAAATGATTCAATGTCAATGCATCATTATTTAGGTGCATATTCTTTTTCTTTGAAGACCTTAATACATCATCGGGGTATGTAATCAACAAAACTGAAGTAGACTTTGGACTTTTCCCCCTTTCCTTTTGAAGATGTAGTCAAGGTTCCATCCTTAAAATATATTAAGATGTTTTAACTTTTCTTACTATACGTTCAAAAATTATTCAGTTGGATTGAGGTCAAGTGATTTACTGGGCTAGTTTAAAATTTAAACTTCTGCTGCCGTATTATAGATATCCTGTTAAATGTTAAATGTTTTAGCAAAAGAAAAAAAAACTTTTAAAACACAAATCATGAAGAATTTGGATATTTAATCAATCATCAAACTTGTTTCTCTAAAACTCTTAATACACTTGAAATAGTTATGTATAATTGATAATTTGCTTAATAGTTAATAATTTGTTGACAAAAATAAGAAAAATATTTAGAATTTTTAGAACAAATATTCATGGTTTTCAGATTTTCCTAGAACTTTTTTAGTTTATTTTGTTATGAATAAATTATTTGAATTCTACCCAGTGTCTTCAAGAAGACATTTCGTCGATAGTTGCCTGCATGCAAAGGAGGAAACCAAGAAATTATCAAGCATTCAACTAAACAGGCATGCATGCGGAAAGCAGAGGTACAGTATCAATCTATAATTGTTAAAGAATAGCAGGAATTGAATCCAAGTCCTTTTGCTCTGAAAAATGCTGTCTTACATGTAGTTTACGATTAATACTTGACTTAATCATTTTATATTTTGATAATTTTCCCTTTTATAATAAAAACAATTAGGTTAAGTCAAATATCAAAAAGTTATCAATCAATAAGCTGATGCCTTAGAACTAATTTCCCAATGTGAGACATACTTACATATAAACCTAAAATTAAATGTTATATATAATTTCTCACAAATTTTTACAAATTTCTACTTTTGAGGGCTGAGTTGAACCCATGCATTCTTGAAATGAATGCCAGAAAGTTTGTCGCTTGTCTACGAAATGTTGACCAATTTCATTAAATGGTGTATCAAAGAGATACGAACAAGGAGATTTGAGATACGAATCGAATTCAAGAAATATCGATTGAATGCAATTATTTGACATCATATGTTTGAAGGTCTAAATTTGCTGATTCTCATGATTCTTCTGTTACATTTAAACAGGACCTGTATGAAAGAGAAAAAAGGAAATATTTTGATACATATCATATTTTCAATTATAGTATTTATTAATACTTCCGTATAATACTATTAACAATTCTATAAAAAAAAACAGTTTTCAATTAGATTTTTGAGAATTGGCAGTACTTTCTTTTCGAATTTAACTATAAAAGCTCTTTTTCGTTTATTTTATGACTTCATTTAACTTGTATATATATATATATATATATATATATATATATATATATATATATATATATATATATATATATATATAAGCGAAATGAACACTCTTTTCTGACATGCTCGAAGGAAAAGTGTATGTCAGAAAAGAGTGTTCATTTTGCATAGTTGGTCATCTTCCTCTTGATGAAGACGTGGTCCCTATGTCTTCTTCTTGTCATTTGCATCATTTTTTTGTATTTTTCTATTTTTATATTTCTGGTTTCAATATTTTTCATCTTTTATCTTATTTATACAGGCAAACCTTTCTTTAGCTGCTTTTGCGCTGGTTAGATTTCCAATAATATGTATTGTAGTTCCTATTTTATTATATTTTCAGTATTGTATTTATTACTTTATATATATGTGTGTATATATTTTGCTTTATTTTCATATATATATATATATATATATATATATATATATATATATAGCTACCCCCACAATCTCTCTTCTCTTATTTTAAGACCTAAAAAGTAAAACAAAATAAAATTATTAATTAATAAAATGGAAATTTCATTACTTAAGTGAAACTTACAAATTTCTAATATTACAAGAAATTAATTTACGTTCATTTTTTTCTTACTAAATTGAATAAATTTTTATTTTACTGATAGCAAAAATACATACATGTCTGACGCGTGTAACAGAAATCAAATGCATTTGTTTCTTTCTGTATTGATTTGACAGGGGCGATGGAGGAAGCCGCATAAAACCTCCGTGCATTCAGGGAACAACTTGATCAACGTTGACATGCAAAGCTTTAATTTTCTTGGCCGCTCTTCGTGATTCGAGGAAATAAATTTTGTTTCTATTGCAGAACACAATTCTTTTGTCTTCGATGTTTCCATATATATGGCTGCATGGTGCGCGTTTCTTTTTACTTAAGAAAGCTTTAATAAATGTTGCCTCTGTATTACTACAATGGTTATTAGCTTTAATAAATCGTATATAATTTCTGTAAGAAATTAATATTTTTTTAAATAGATTTTATTTGTAGAATTTTTAAGCATTTACAAATGCTAAGAAAATTTATATTTAATAGATCATAACTGTTATTGCACAATCTAATTGCATATAATTTTATTCTTCCTATATCTTGGAAATGCCGCACACCCTGTCTAGTGGTCAGAGTCCCTGACTATGGATAGGAGGTCCTGGGTTCGAACCCAGTTCGGGCATGGATGTACTATCTCGTTCTATATATCCTGTCTTTGTCCTTTCCTTGTATGAATGAGGTGTGAATGGTTGCCTACCCTACTAACGGGTCTCTATAGCATGTGTGTAGAACAAAGTAGTACATTCACCTTTTTGGTGCTCTGATGAAAACGAAAGACGCTGCCAATGGTTTTAAATTCGCATAACCAAGGCATAGCTAGTTTGGCTTGTCTAAGTGTCATTAGTAACAACAACAACATTTTTCCCTATTTATCATACGCTGGGCATATACTTATTTTAAATGTATTACAAGGTTTTGGCATAATCGTCAGTGGACGACGTTAGTATTTTTATTTATTCTAAAATAAAAATTATTTAAAGAAAATTAATTGCCGACCAACTTGTCCAGTGGTCAGCGTGCCTGACTGTGGATAAAGAGGTCCTGGGTTCGAATCTCGGTTCGGGCATAGATGTACTTTCTCTATCTATCCTGTCTTTGTCCTTTCCTTGTATGAATGGTTGCCTACCCTATAAACGGGTCCCTATGCCATGTGTGTACTGAGGAAGTCGGACTCCACACCAAATAGGTTCAGTTGAAAAAGTGGAGCAGCGCACCCCAAATTGCCAGCTGGCACACGACAACAATAACATATCTTGGAGATAACTTACTTGTTAGAATTTATTTTTCACAATTATTCGGCATTATATATAATTATGGGCATATTATTTGTCAATAAAGACATTTGAATGTTTAAAATTAAAATTATTAAATTTAAATTAGAATTTTAAAACTGGATCCTTTATTCCTCTCAAAAAGCTTTGTGGATTTCCAAGTAGACTAAGGCTTTTGTAATGTATTTTATAATCCCTTGCTTAGTTACCTTCCAAGAGGTTTTGTAGGTAGTGGGCCGTATTCACATGTGGCAAGAGAAGAAACTAGGAAAACACAAAAGCACCCACCCCGATAGACCTGCACACAGCAGAACATCCTTCTTCTATTGTTCAACAGTGGCCAAGATTGAACAAGTGGCCTTCTGTTTTGAAGAACGTTGTTCAACGATCAGGTCTCCGTAAGTCCGAATCTTTATATCTAGCTGCAGTAATCCTAGCTATTTAACGTTTTTTTATTTACAAAAATGCAATGTTATATGAACTACTTATTCTATTTGCTCGTAGAATTTTTGGTCAGGGCTGAATTGAAAATAGCAGCACAGAATGGGTTGACTTAACCAAAAACTTGGCGGATCTGTTCTACTCTAAATTTAGAAATATGTTTTATTTCAAAATTTTAAGTACATCGCTTGAAATTAACTCTGATATAAACTTTCGATGAAGTTGCTTATGTTCCGTAGTAATTAATTTGAATGACTTAATACTATTCTGGAGTTCTTCTCGCTTCAAGAACCAAGGCATAGGAGTCTTTTCTTTAAAAAACATAAAATATATAATAAACTTTTCTTCTAACCTTCTGAAATTTTCATCCATGTAATAAAAATATAATGTTGTTGTTGTGTGCCAGCTAGCTTGTCAATATGGGGTGCGCTGCTCCACTTTACCAACTGAAGCCTATTTTGGTGTGGAGTCCGACTTCCTCAGTACACACATGCTATAGGGACCCGTTTATAGGATAGGCAACCATTCACACCTCATTCATACAAGGAAAGGACAAAGACAGGATAGACAGAACGAGATAGTACATCCATGCCCGGACTGGGATTCGAACCCAGGACCTCCTTATCCGCAGTCAGGTACACTGACCACTAGACAAGTTGGGTGGCAATAAAAAGATTATATCTCTGAGATAATAAAAAGATTTTACACAGCCTATTGAAAAACTCACTTCCTCCTTACAGTATGAGTATTTATAAAAAAAGTAACGATATTAAATTTTTTTTTTCATTTTTGAGAAAATGCTAATTTTACTTACTACAGCTAACGTGTTTTCATACTCTTTAATATTCTGCCAATCAGAAAATCATCTGCAAGCAGATTATGAAAGTCCCGATTTATGTATTTATAACATCGTAACTAAAATAAATTTTCAGTATATCCAAATCTCATTCCATTGTCCTATGGGAGGCTTGTTACAAGGCAAAGTTTTGGAACAGTTGCCGTATAATCCATGGTTATGAATTCTGACGACGAAAGTTGCCAAGATAACGTCATTGTGATGTAATGACGCGCGAATATGTTGTAATTGTGATGTAATAAAATCGTTTTTGAAAAACTTTACATATTTAAATATTAAATTTAAACCTGATGAAGAACGTGAACATATATTATTGAAATAAAAAATAAGATTTAAAAAATAATGAAACAGTAGAACAGAAAGGGAAACATAAGGAAATACAAATATTTTCCTTATTCTTTGTATTCGTTTCCGAAATTACTTCAGAAATGAATGCGAATAAGGAAAATATGAGAACTTCGAAAAAGTAAATATCAATTTTAAGAAAATTTAGAATACGAATTCTAACGCAAATTCCAGAAGAATCCGAACAAGAATAATGAAAAATAAAGCAACATTCGAAAAAGAATAAATATAAAATATTAAGTACAAATTAAACTGTTAAATGGAATATTTTTAAAAAATTAAATACAGAAACAATAATTTTAAAAATGTATATACAAATTACATAGTATTTTATAGTAATGATATAAATTATAAGAATGCCATATACATAAACTAAAGAAAGAATGTGTCGACACAATTTTAAACAGTAACTTTCAATTCAATTTAAATTTTTAAAGTAATAAAAAAGAGTAATATAACCTGGAATTTAAGTATCCAAAATGTGCCAAGCAAATTGTAAAACACACTAAAAAAATCTTACGAAGTTAACTCGCAAAAATTTCTAGTAAAATGCTGAAATGGAACAAAATGTTCTAAATTTCGTCGCGATGACGTAAACACTAGGGTTGTTAAAATTGAATTTTCACTTTAATTCTTATTGGTCTTCATCTGTATGACGTAATAATAATCAGGTTACCAGATATAAATAAATATCCGCCAAAAAATCTCCAATCTCTGAATTTGGCGCATGCATTATACGGCACCTGTGCCAAAGTTTTCAATAAAACTAAGTACATGTTAAATACAATTGAAAATTGTTAATATAATTTTTTTCAGTGAACCTCTAAATAAGATTTTATCAATACACTTTATATTTTTAATATTTCTTTTACTTTTTTATTTTTAATACTTTTATACATCTTTTATAAAGATTTCACGCAAAGTTTATTTTCGCAAACACAGTGACATTTTCCCTTAGGGGAAAAGGATTGCAATTTTACTCAGTATATACTTTTGGCAATCTAAATATTATATCAATATGACCTCAAAACAAATTCCTTTGTTTTATTATACTAAAATAAAATTTATATTTAATTTGAAAATTTTAAGTTTGTAATTAAATGTAACAGTAGCGTGTTCACATAATCTTGTCACTGCCCTGATTTCGATACAGTTTCTTCCTGAAGATATCATCATATAGACTCTGATACATTCACTAATTCTAAGAAAGGATCGAGTTAAATTAAATTATTACCGTTAACAGACATGAAATAAAATATATTTAGGTTGCAGCCACAAAAAATGTGCTCATCGTTCTTTATATTTTTGGTTTCTTTTCGATTTGCCGTCATCATATAGAGTTCATATATATAATTCCTAATCTCTCTCTTTCGGTTGGTTAGAAGGTCTTTACAAAATAACAAAGTAAATCTTTATTATTTTGTATAGACTTATTAATTGTTTTCCCTATTAATTGTACTTAAATGATTACTGATCACACGCTCTTCACATTATATTTCCTTTATTAATTTTTAACAAAAAGGTAATTAAAACAATCAACAAACAAAAAAGTAATAAAAAATTTAATTATTTAACAAAAAAGAAATTTCATAATCATATTTATTTATTCATGAAATTTATAATGTAATATTGTAATATTTTAAAGCAAAAGTTTTAGTAGGTCATATTAAACTAATATTAAGCTCTGACAGTAAATACAGGGCAATTCACTAGTGTCAATTGTTCATTTATTTTCAAATTGGCACAGGTGCCGTATAATCCATGATTCCAAATTTTAAATTTTTTTGGGGATGAAAAAATGTTGCCAAGATGCCGTATCGTGACGTGGGCGATGACGTAAATTCCAAAGTTACAAAAATAGAAATTTCTGCGTAATTCTTATAGGTCTCAATATGTATGACGTAATAAAATAGAGGTTGCCAGATACATAAGAAAATCCCAAAAAATCGCCAATCACAGAATTTGGAATCATGGATTATACGGCACCTGTGCCTTTAAATTGAACAAAAAGTTGAAAAAAATTTTTAATTTGACACAAAAAAATTATTTTTTAAAATATAATAGATTGTTAGAATACGTTTTACCATATTTTATTTCTCTGATTGATTAAGTTTCCTTAATAGCTCTCTCTTTTAGGAGCTGCTGGTGGTTTCACGATAAGATGTAGTAATTGTATATGCAATGATTTTGAAAAAAAGATAGGAGCTATTTCAATGAATGTTTTTATAAATAACGCAAAAATGGATTACCATAAATATGCATTTTTGAAGCACAAAACTTGTACACAAAAAAGTTATATAGTTTCTTGAATAGCAATAAAGTGAACTTTTTTAGCCGAAAAGATTTTATACACATAAAGAATTCTTGCCTGATTCTGAAGATATTGAAGTAAACAATTTATTTCATATTTAATTTAACAAATTACAAATGTAATTGTTGCTAATTTCAAATTGTAATTCTTGCTAATTGATAAAATTTAAATAATATTGGCTTATATTTTGCAATAAAAATATTTTTTTGAGCAAAAAGTATTCTAAAACTCCAGTTGTATGGGGTATTTGTAATATATTATAAAAGCATCACAAACAGCAAACATTGATGTGTAACATTTTAAAAAAATTCTGTTAAATACTATAAAAACCTTAAGAAAAAATATTAACCAACTGTATAGTCTAACCAATGATAATAAGGTATAAAAGATTAAAGTTTTTCATTATAATTGCATAATCAACTGCTAAATTATTTCGAAATATTTATTAACTTCTTATAAAATTACTTGACTATATACATTTACTTAAATAATAAAAAATCTTAAGCTTTATTCAATTGCTCTGATTGAAACTACAATAAAACTGTTTTTATAGTACATTTTTCAAATATAATTTGATTAACTATTAACGTTATATTTGTTGATATTTATTACGAACACATTAATTTTCTATAATTAATTTGATATTTATAATTACATATCTTATAAAAAAGACTCTATTTTAATTTTCAAAAAAAAAAAATACATTCAGCTTTTATAATGAAGTAAAGCGTGC
Source organism: Latrodectus hesperus (assembly GCA_037975125.1). NCBI lineage: Eukaryota > Metazoa > Arthropoda > Arachnida > Araneae > Theridiidae > Latrodectus > Latrodectus hesperus. The sequence continues at coordinate 116,703,022 of CM075852.1, forward strand.
TATTATAAATTATTTTTTCACATTAACATTATTACAAACGTAAAATGTGATTTATAGAAGTATGCACATTAAATGTAGCAAATCTAAAATAATGATTAATCAACATCAACCTCGTTTTTGTTTTTATATGAATAACAGAGTTTTCATTATGCTATCGTAAAAATATTTTCTAAATGTCCTGAGAAAATATCAGCTGTGAATCAAATAATATTTAGTGTTATCATTAATATCTCTAACGTTCTAACTAATCCTAATTAAATTAACACAAAAAATAACCGTCACATTCTCTAATAATTCAAATGAAGCGTAAGATCAACATTAGAGAAAAAAATTTTCCTAATTACAAATTAAACTGAAATATTTATTGTAAATAAGATATTAAATAAGAAAATTTAGCTTTTTTTTAAAATTTCTCAATCATATTTTCAGTACTATCTTTATTTCGTTTAATAAACGGAATAAAAATAAACTAAAATGTTTCAAATTCACAATGAATTTAAAGAAACAATTTCTGTGTGTTAGATTTCAAATTTATTAGTTTAACGATAGAAATTCTTTTTTCTGTTACTCTACACCAGTTTTAAGTTTAATGTTGATTTGTGACATTGCGAATATTTTTATAATAACTTCATTTTCAGAAAAATAAAGATGAATTCGCAAATATAATTTGAACTTTCCATTCTAGGATTCGAAGCCTTAGGCTAAACATGCGACAGTTTTCTTTGACTCATTCAGCTTTTATTTCTTTTATCAAAATATCTTCTATCATAGTGCAATTTTTTTACGTCTGCTTAGAACATAATTTTGAAAATTATTGAAGTTAAAGAGATATTAAAAAATAAATATGTATAGATTTTAAAATATTTGAAACCAAAATCTAAAATTAAGTTACATTTTGATTGTTAAATATACATACATACATACATATACATATATATATATATATATATATATATATATATATATATATATATATATATATATATATATATATATATATATATATATATATATATATATATATATATATATATATATATATATATATATATATATATATATATATATATATATATATATTTGTATTATTTCCAATATCTAATTTAAACTATATTCAACTTCGATTGATGTTATTTTATCTATTTTTGAAATTAAAAAGATGCAACTTATGAAGACTTTTGAACAAGTTATTCGATGAAGAAATAAATTTTAGACGGCATATATTTCAACATATTATTTAATCATATTTCAATATATTAATATTAATTTCAAGTAATGAAATGTTTAAAAAAATTATCATTTCATATTTCTCCTTCAGGATTTTGAAACGAAATTCTTTTTAAGCACTATTGAATTTTTAATTTATAAGTGATTCATTTTAAGCAGAAACAATTATAAAAAATTACTTTGATAACTCTAGACAATAACTACATATTCTAATGGTGAAACATAGAATTCAATATTATCCATTTATGCTCTAGTGTATTCATAAATTGGCAAGAATTTAACAATGTGAAAATAAGAGCTTTTAACAATTTCACATATTCGATTTATAAAGCTGTGAGGGATCTGATAATTATTTAAATATAAAAATTTATTTTTTATATCTACACTCTTAAAAATATTGAGTTGAACTTCATCCAAAAGAAGTGTAATTTCATTCTTTTATTTCTTAAAGTTCAATAGTCTTATGGAATTAAAATAAACTTTCAGAAAATGATTAGTGACGAGGTGTCAGCTGATTAGTTAATTTTTTTCCGCCCTCCTTTGTTTTTTAGATATCCACCTCTGGGGTTGGTGTTTGTAATGGTTCAAAATGTACTTTAAACTGTAAACTTCAGTCAATAGAGCTTGTGTATAAAGAAAAAGCGAGGAGCAAAAGATTTCCAAATGATTGTTGCGAATTCAATCAGCCACAGAAATATTTATTTCTCAAAAAAAGATTTATTTTATTATAAAAAATAGATTTATCGAATTCATTCCTAAATCAATTCGACATATTTATCATTGAGTGTTAAAAATACTTGGTGCTTAAGAGAGTGTCACATACATTTTTATTGTCGCATTTTTATAAATACAATAAGTTCATTGCAGGAAAATCCAACAACTTTTAAGATCAATAGCCATTAATGAGAAACTTAGAATTAAATGTTTGAATAATAACTTTGTTTTATTTTAAATATATAAATAATAATTCAATTTTTATGATTATTCTTATAGAAACTGAATTAATTTTTATTTTGATAGTTTTTATTCAAAATCAAATATTTTTTGGTTTCAAATATTAAAATATTCAGAGTTTCTTTAGGATCTTTTTTTAGTATTTGAAGGTTACAAAACATTATACAGATTTAAACATTTCTAGTACATTAAAATATATTTTGAAAAAAATATATTTTTTTCAAATTTTAAACTAAGGATAATGCAAGTTCAGGCAAAGAAAGAGACAGAAGCAAGAGAAATGTGACTTCTTTGTAAAGTCTATTTATTAAACAAAAGATAAAGATCAAAAGTTTGCTATATGTTTGACACCATTAATAAAAATTGCGATTTTTAATCCCTGTAGCAAATTTCAAAAAAGAACCTATTTACAAAATCTAATATAACATGGTTGGTATGATGGTTAGTGTATAGCAATTCACTCAGATGATGCCATACATGCCGTAAAACTCTCAGGCATGCTGAGTATCAAATTATCGATTTGATCTTGGGGAATATCATACCACTCATCAAACAATACTCTCCGAAGTTCCGGTAGACGTGTGGGAGGAGATTGATGGGCTGCAATTCGTTGGCCAAGCATGTCCCACACATGATCTTATGAATTCAAATCCAGTGAGTATGCTGGCTAGTCCATACTGGTGATATCCTTTGATTAAAGGCATTCGTCTACAACGTAAGCACTATGAATACAGGCGTTGTCTTCCATAAACAGAAATTCTGCACCCATGGTGCCCCGAAACAAACGTACATGTTGTTCCAGAATGACGTTACATTAGATGTGGCCTGTCTTTGTTACATTCTGAACATGCAAGTTACTTTTGAAACCCAGAATAATTCCTCCCCAAACTAGCAATCCTGCACCACCGTAACGGTGTTATTCAATGGTGTTCTATTGGTCGTAAAGGGTACCTGGCTCTCTCCATAAGAATGTCCGATGAGAATAAGGCTGAAAGCTAAACCTGGTCTCGTCGTAAAACATCACGCAAGACCACTGTTGCGGTTTCACAAAGCATGCTATTTATTCCAGGCTAACTGCCAGTGAAAGTGAGTTGCGGTAAATGGAACGCATCTGACAGGCCTACGAGCATATAAACCAATGTGCATTAAGCGTCTGTACACGGTCTACCTTGAAACTGTCGTACCGGTAGCTGAAAAGAGCTGACGAGACAGGTCTGATGCTGTGCTTTGTCTATTTATTTTGGTAGTAACTGCCAAATACCGATCCTCATTTGGCGTTGAAACTCGAGGGTGACATGTGCTGTAACGTCTATTCACATTACCATCATCTTGTAACCGTTGCCAAATCCTGGAGATGACACTCTGGACGATTCCAAGTTCCTTGGATATTTCCAGCTGGGTACGTCCACATTCCAGACGGCCGATAATTCTGCCACGCATAAAATCATCAAAGATATTATTTAGAGTAAAAAATGTTTATGAGCTCTGAGAAATGAACATTTACCTACGAGTTTTGTTTTGATGTAAACCAATTTTTCTCATCTTGATAATATTAAAAAAGTTGGTAAAAAGAAAAAAGTATTTATACAAATAAATATTAATATTAAATGCTTAGAATTAGGGGTTATTATAATGTATTTAGAGTCAGTCCAATTGATATCTAACGCTAATCTAATTAAATAAGTTTTATGATGATTTTAATGTTTCAGTTAAAGTGACAAAAATTATATTGAAAAATGATTCTGTTTAGCGTATCATTTTTCAATATTACTTTTGCCAGCTAAAAGCAAAATTTACAGCAAAAAGCTTTTAAAAAGCTAAAAGCTATAGTACGATATTTGTAACCCACAGTGTCTTGCTTTTCTTGGTGATTTATCGTAGATGCACATAATGCAATGGTGCTCAGAAGAAAACCCATGAAAAGTCCATGAATCGATAGACATGTGTGTTTAAAGTAGAGGGCTATCATCCATATCCTTTTGTTCATTAGAACCAGGTTAGAACTTGGGACATTCCATTTCGGAGTTATTCTTCAACCACTGGGATAAAGGTCATTAAATCGAGATGTTGTTGTTGCTTATGACACTTGGACAAGCCAAGCTCGCTATGCCTTTGGCAGTGCGAATTAAGTCACTAGAGAGCGTCTTTCGTTTGGATCAGAGCACCACGAAAGTGGAAGTACGACTTTGCTCGTTTTAAGGTGCCTCGTCATTTTGGGCCACGGTCAGGTGACGAGGCCACACCTGAGCTGTCACCCTCCTCTCCACATCCATTCCACACCAGCGGAAGGACAGACAAAGTTATAAAATAGGTTTATATACAAGAATGAATAACACCACTAGAAATCCACTATAAAATGATATGGACTATATAAACATAAATAAAATATAAAGGTTCATACATCTATTCAACTATTTGATTCTATGTTTTGCTGGTAAAAAGTGTACTAAAAACATTTTTCCAATCTTAGGCTATTATTTAGGCAATTAAAAATGTTGGGGATCATGAAACTTTTCACATCCTATTCAAACATTTCTTCATAACTAGAAATTTTAAGACAAACTAAACCCTGAGAGAAAGCCTCTATATGGCAAAATTTACAACTATTAATGAAAAGTAATCACTTTCAAAAATAACTTCTAAAAGGCAATTTATAGGATTTCATGCCGCCCAACTTGTCTTGTGGTCAGCGTGTCTAACTGCGGATAGGGAGGTCCTGGATTCGAATTCCGATAGTACTTTCTCCCTCTTTCTATCCTGTCTTTATCCTTTCCTTGTATGAATGTGGAGTGAATGGTTGCCTACCCTATAATCGGGTCCCTATGGCATGTGTGTACTGAGGAAGTCGGACTCCACACCAAAATAGTGTTCAGTTCGAAAAGTGGAGCAGCGCACCCCATATTGCTAGCCTGGCTGGCACAAAACAACAACAAAGGATTCCATTAATCTCTAAAGGGTCTAATAATCAATAAAACCAATTAGTTTTTATCAATTTAAACCAATCTAAATAAATATAATTAATCATTAATAATATTAAAATATTTTTAAAATGTGTTAATATTTTGTTCCAAAAATAATATTTTAATTTGTTTTAAAATTATTAATGCATTTTAAAAAGAGAGTGTGCACTAGTATAGATTAATATATAAACTATTCACATTAATTTGATACTTATGTTGTTTTCTAACTGAATTCCTTTCTTACAGCTGCCAAATCTTGGTTGAATATTTTAACTAATTCCATGAATTGTGTTTAATTTCATTAGAACCAGGTTAGAACTTGGGACATTCCATTTCGGAGTTATTCTTCAACCACTGGGATAAAAGTCATTAAATCGAGATGTTGTTGTTGCTTATGACACGTGGACAAGCCAAGCTCGCTATGCCTGTGCGAATTAAGTCCAGCGAATTAATTTAAAGCGTCTTTCGTTTGGATTAGAGCACCATGAAGATGAAACTACGACTTTGCTCTTTTTAAGGTGCCTCGTCATTTTGGACCACGGTCAGGTGACGAGACCACACCTAAGCTTTAAAGCGTCTTTCGTTTGGATTAGAGCACCATGAAGATGAAACTACGACTTTGCTCTTTTTAAGGTGCCTCGTCATTTTGGACCACGGTCAGGTGACGAGACCACACCTAAGCTTTAAAGCGTCTTTCGTTTGGATTAGAGCACCATGAAGATGAAACTACGACTTTGCTCTTTTTAAGGTGCCTCGTCATTTTGGACCACGGTCAGGTGACGAGACCACACCTAAGCTTTAAAGCGTCTTTCGTTTGGATTAGAGCACCATGAAGATGAAACTACGACTTTGCTCTTTTTAAGGTGCCTCGTCATTTTGGACCACGGTCAGGTGACGAGACCACACCTAAGCTGGCACTCTCCTCTCCACATCCCCGCCACACCAGCGGAAGGACTTTGGACGTCACAGATTTACGTGGACACGTCCCCAACACACGGAGATCCAGCAACCCAGTGAAGGAGAGTACACCGTGGTCAACCGCCCAACCACTATTCGCGGCAAATGATGCTTCACTTTGCTGAGCTTACGGGAAGCGGCGTGAAGCTACTGAGCCACTGGAACTCTAATCGAGAAGTAAATAAAGACTACTGATAATTGGGCAAAACATATTTTTTCACCAAATTAAAAATGGATAATATGGATGCGGGTCCCATTTCTTTAAACTTAGTTTCTTTTCGCAGTTCATCAGGGCAAACAGGGTGGGGGGGAATAAAATATGATAAGGGTTAAGGAATTTTTTAGCTTTTGATTTTCATATTATTAAATGCTACCGTAAGATGTTTTATAACTTTTAAGCATTACTTGTACATATTGGAATTTGGTGTTAGGAATAAAATATTAGTCCTTTATCCTTCATGCATACATTTGAAATGTTTTTGTGAATTACAACTTGCTTCTTTCCTTTTATCAAAAGAAGATTCTTCTTCTTATAATTAGTTTAAATATTTAAGATTATTTTTTGTTTACTGAATATCTAACTGAAAAAGCTTATCATAATACATGTCATTTGCAGACGAGTAATAAATAATGATCTTTCTTCAATTAAATATGCGTAAACACAGTCTCAAAAAATAAATTGTAATTGCTGAAATTGTATATTTATGTGGGGGAAAATATCCATTTGGAATGAAATAGAGATTGAAATTCTATTGAAGATGAAAATATAATAATTTCTCTTCTAGGAAATGCAATATTTAACAATGATTCGTTGTCTTTTATAGTCTATATTTAATTTTTTAAACACAATCTATATTTAATTTTTCTTAAATTAGCTGCTTAAAATAATTTAAATTGAATTATGTCGCTTAAAAACAAATATTTTCGAAATTCTTCAGATATATACCAAATAGTTCCAATTTCATTTTAATACTGGTATTTGTAATAATACTAATAAAGAATTGAAGAATCTGTCTATTCAAGGTAGAAATTCATATAAAAAAGTTGTTCTTTAGATTGTTTTAACGTAATGATATATATGAAATTTAAATATATTTTATTTATTAAGAGTTGTTTTATATTAGCTTCAAGTGATTTCGTTGATAATCGGGATCAATTTTGGGACATATGTCTTCACATTTTACAATGAAAAGACAAAAGCAGATTTTACATATTTCCTATATATAAAATTTTATTTCAACATTATTTTTACATTATTTTTTATAAAAGGAGAATAACAAAATATGAAAGAGGCCAAATACACTTTTAATCTGTAGAACTTCTCTAGTAAATTTTAAAGGAAAATTCAAGAGAGTTTTTTCTCGTTTTGAAGCTTCATTGGTGCAGTGCACACACACACACACACACACACACACACACACACACACACACACACACACACACACACACACACACACACACACACACACACACACACACACACACACACACACACACACACACACACACACACACACACACACACACGAAAATATTATTTTATATTTTACAGAACTACAGAACTAATGGAATCTAGTCTTCTCATTGGAGTTGTTTGTTTACTATACATTATGAATGCTGATTTCCAACAAATGAAACCACCAAGCACAATCTTCTTCTACACCTCCAGAACAGAAAGACTTTTGGACTGCATTAAACATTGTCACGGAGATTCTGGGTGGTGAGAATGGTATTGTAACTTGTTTCTTCCTATTTTTCATCCAGAACTAAAATAATTTTGGTTATATAAAATACACAAGTAGTTTTTGAATTACATAAAATACAGTACCGCATCTGGTAAATTTCTATTTACCTCCACCAGTGGGAGAATTCAATAGGCCGCCGAAATTTTTAATATGGATATATTCTCTTAATATTAAGTCCTGAGTTAGGAAAATTATAGAATCTACTACCTTCCGGACTTTTGATTTCTTAAAAGGCTGCTTAATTGGTATACACATTTAATGGTTTATTGTTTATTGTTAACTGAAAGATCGCTGCCAGGCTTGTCTAGTAGTCAGCATGTCTGACTACGGATAGGGAGGTCCTGGGTTAAAATCCCGGTTTGGGCATGGATGTACTTTCTCTCTCTATCTATCCTGTCTTTGTCCTTTCCTTGTATGAATGGGTTGTGAATGGTTGCCTACCCTATAAACGGGTTCCTATGGTGTGTGTGTACTGAGGAAGTCGGACTCCACACCAAAATAGGGTTCAGTTGAAAAAGTGGTGCAGCGCACCCTATATTTCCAGCCTAGCTGGCACACGACAACAACAACAAATGATAAAATTATACACAAGTAAATATTAACAGTTGCTAAGCATTTTTTAATACATCTAGTGCAAAATTGTGCTCTACCAGTTCATAGAAGCTGCTGGGTTGGAGATTTCGTAATTTAGAAGCAGGTATCAAGCAAGAGAAATACTAAAACTTGGTCTGCCACCCCAAGGGTATTATTTTTCTTGCAAGACATAGCAACCACGATCTATTTAACGTGTCCCAGCAGTCCTTAGTGAGCACAACGAACTTTAGGGAAGCCAAGGTTTGAACTTACTACCTTCAGATAATGAGAACGAATACCAAACCGACGCCACCGCATTCTTAAATTTTAGCAGGGAAATTCTATTTCTCAAAACGCTACCACAGCATTACAATCATCATGAATACTATAATATAAAATTCTCTTCAATTGCTCCTTGCAGTATTAGGTCTGTTTATCTTTGTCATATGGCAATTAGTTCTCTACTAGAAGAGGGACATCAAATTGTGCTGCAATGGATACCCAGACACTGTGGTGTGCGAGAAATGACCGGCTGGCAAATTGGCAAAGGTTGGCTCAGATCTACAACAGCCTTCTCCAGCCTTGGAGTACCATACTGTTAAAAGGCTTATTAAGTGAAATATAGCCTCCTATCGTAGAAATGTTTACAAGATGTGCAAAAAGGGGAAAGCATGGGCTTCCTTACTAACAAAGCCCATTCCGTGTAACCTCCCCACAGCTGTGGGAGTGGCTAATTTTCGCCTTAATACTGGGCATGATTATCTGCAAAAGCACCTTCACCGTTTGGGTTTGAAGGACTCTCCGATCTGCCCTTTTTGTGGACTAGAGGACATGACTGGTGACCACCTTTACACTTGCCCTGGACTTTCGGACGTCGCAGTTAGATATTCTGCGGAAGATGACTTTTCATTCACCTCAAGATTGTATTAGGCTGCCCGACAGAGACTGATGGTTGAAAAACCAAGGTCGGGCTTAGGATAAAAAAAATAATATAAAATGTATACAAGTTGTGAACATTAACTCAACAAATATTATATCATATAAAAAAGAAACTGAGCTAAAATTCTGTTCACGGGTTTCCTCACACTATCTTTATCATTTCTTGTTAAAAAGATAAAATAATATTTTGATTTTTGCAATTTTTTATAAAGTTAAATAAGTTGAATTACTTCTCATATATTTCAACCAAATAACAAAATTTATCGAAGAAGCATATTTGTTATAAAAATATTGAACAAACGTGAAATACTTTCAATAAAAAATATGAAATATAAATAAAAAAATAATTCAAACTCAGTGTTCAATTTCCAGAGTACCGCACTTTTTATTTTCATGAGCATGGATTGGAACAGTAACAAAAAAGGAAGCTTCTTTTCATATAAAATATACAATAGAATAAAATATTCACATTTTTCTACCGGATAACTTAGAAAATATTTTTATTTTACTTTATTTTAGTTACAAAGTTGTTTTCTACTATTTACTTCGGTCTGTATTTATAAGAAAGCAAGTTTCTTAGAAAGTTAAAAATAGGTATAAATATTCTGAATAAGAATTTAAGTTTATGTTTATTATATAAACTGCACGTATATTCGAATTAATTTAAGTTAGTTTCATTTATTTATGGATTTAGAACTGTGTATATTTTTTCATAAAAATACCTTAAAATATTAGGACGATTGTTATAAAGTATATGAATTAAAACTAATAATGAAGGTCTTTAAAATTTTATTGTATTGTTTCAGATAGTTAATATAATAAAAATGCGAGATATATTATTCCCGTTAGAATAAGCAATTGTGATTATCATTTTTAGAATATGGCATTAAATATTACCATCAAAATAATTTATAAAATACATTTGAATAAGTGTGTGATTTCATTTTAAATACTTATAATATTTGTATAATTACAATACCCCTCACACGTTTTACATTTATGCATTTTATGCCTTATTATTTTGTGCAAAAAATTTTCTTAGGGAAATAAACTGATTTATACCCCTTTCAAGGTGTAAAACGTGCAAAGTGGAGACATGTGCAAAATTGAATGACAGTCAAAGAATTACGAATTTAACCAAGAAAATGTTTTGACAGTATTCAGTTTTTTAAAATGTCTTATTGAAATTAATCATCTCAATATAATTCAATATAGCAGTGATTAACATTTATTTAACATAATCATTTTGCTTTGAGGACAAAAGAACAACGTCCGACCCTGGAAATCTGATATGGATTTAAAGAAGTACTATTTCCGGTTAAAGATTTTGTAATGTTTCTTTTTTAAGAATGTTTTTTTGTTCCATCTTTAACTTTGTTATTTTTCTCCAGCTTACTCAAATGCAAAAAAATCAAGTGGCCAACTTGGCCATACCAAAATTTTAATTTTCTTAGCTTCTTCTTCTTCTTCTATTGAATGACAGGTCCGTGTGGGCCAAGGCCTTCTTTAGAACATTTTTCCACGCCGACCTTTGCTTGGCGGCAGGCCTCCAGTTCTTCACTTTTAAAATGCTAAGATCCTCCTCTACCGCATCCCACCATCTGAGTTTGGGCCGACCCCTTGGTGTTTTCCCGATGTGTTTGTAATGCGAGATTTTGTATGTCAGGGTGGAGGGGTCTAGTCGGCAAATGTGTCCTGCAAATTTTATACGATTTATCTTGATGGTCTTTATAATGTCATGGTCTCTTAGCATCCTATAGATCTCAAAGTTGTAGCGATGCCTCCAACAGCCTCCTTCATTGACTGGACCGAAAATCTTCCTAAGGACTTTTCTTTCAAAAATGGCTAGTTGGTTTTCATGATTCTTAGTTAGGGTCCATGTTTCTGATCCATAAGTCAACACTTGCGTTATAATTGTCTTGTATAGTATCATATTGGTCTGTCTTTAATTTTCTTAGCTATAATTTAAATATTTTTCCACATTTATAAGTTGAGCTTAAGAATACTACAGTATTAAGAACACTTATTCACGAAGCATATTTTCATTTGACAAATATTACAAAATGTTACCATTTAAGATACTTTTTATGAATATTGATTTCTAATGTCATTGATATGTAAGATATTAAAAACGCTTTCTCGACAGAAAAGTTCCCTTTACAATTGTTGAACGTAGGTATAAGGGATAAAAGCTGGTTATTTTTAAAAGACAAATACAACATCGAAAACATTTTCAAATAAATTGAATTTGGTTTACTTATTTATTCTAAGAAAATCTTCATCCTATCTTTTGTTGTCAAGGTTTCATGTTGCTTAGCAAATTTTCAGGATAGCACGAGCACCTATGGGCCTTCAAGCGATTTTTTTAGGTTCAAACGATGTTTTTTTCGTTCATGTATTTTTCGTTCAAACCATGTCTTTTAAGTTCAAACGATTTTTTTTAGTTCAAACAATGTTTTTTCTTTCAACGATCGAATATAGACTCATAGTGATGTCTTTTTTCGCTATGAGTCTATATTCGATGGACATCTTCTTTCAGGATTTAGCGATCAACTCCCTTCAGAATAAGGTGTCCTGATATGTCCAATTTTTGGGCGCTAGTGACCATTAAAGACCAAGCACACGTTTCTAATTCAATTACTTTCCCAAAATCAAAAATTGATTTTAAAAATGCAAAATTCTCTAATGATTGCAGAACATCTGCCCATATAATTTGATCATTAGAGGCAATTGCCAACCAATTTGTCTAGTGGTCAGCGTGCGTGACTACAGATAAGGAGGTTCTGGGTTCGAATCCTGGTTCGGGCATGGATGTACTTTCTCTCTCTATCTATCCTGTCTTTGTCCTTTCTGGGTATAAATGTGTTGTAATGGGTTGCCTACCCTATAAACGGGTCCCTTTGACATGTGTGTACTGAGAAAGTCAGACTCCACACCAAAATAGGGTTCAGTTGGAAAAGTGGAGCAGCGCACCCCATGTTGCCAGCCTAGCTGGCACACGGCAACAACAACATTAGAGGCAATTGACCGAAGTATCGCTCCTGTCTCATGTTGAAGCTAATAAGTAATTACTTATTAGCTTTTACTTAAATATATAATTATTAGTAATTACTTAAATGTTATTGATTTTTTTGAAAATCATATATGCATAACAGGAGTATTAACCCTTTGATGGTTATGAACGAACAGAGCTCGCAATCGAATCCTGCCTCAAAATGCACGCAAACGTGTTCCGCTCTGCAGCATGTTGTCGACCGAAAACGTTAGAAGCGAGTAATACTCGCGTAGTTCAATTTTCCCCCAATGCGCGCTGACGAGCTGAGCTCGTTCGCCAATATTATGCTGCATTGATAATGTTACAAACGAATCCTACTAGCGAATTTAGTTAGTTTTACTTTCTACAGATGGCAGTGCGGGTTCCATGAATTTCTTTTCATAATGATTGAGGATGTTTGTCTTATTACCTTGTTCTTTTTATAGGCATTTTGACACGTTATTTTGGGTGTTTGTAAAGTTCTAGACCTACTAGACGATGTGTGGTATGTTGCAGCAAACATGATGCCAATGGAAAAAGAATTCGCCGTGAAATACGTACATATAGCAAAGACTGTAATGCTCCATTATGTGTCATTCCACGTTTTAAAGTATATCGCGTCTAGTGGTCAGTGTCCCTGACTGCGGATAGGGAGGTCCTAAATTCGAATCCCGGTTCGGGCATGGGTGTACTTTCTCTCTCTATCTATCCCGTCTTCGTCCTTTCCTAGTATGAATGGGTTGTGAGTGGTTGCCTACCCTATAAACGGGTAACTATGGCATTCAGTTGGAAAAGTGGAGCAGCGCACTCCTATATTGCCAGCCTAGCTGGTACACGACAACAACAACAACAAAATATATCACACCCAAAAATATTTTTAGGTAATGACTGTATTTAAATGCTTCATAAAGTTTTACATTAGTTGTATTTATTTAGACTTTTCCATTTAATATTTGTCTTGTATTTATAATTAACGATTATTATTATATAATTGGTTATAATCATTTAAAATTTACTATTTACTAATTATCATTTATTAATTATTTTAAAGTGCTTAAAAACTGTTATTTATGTATTAAAAATACTTTAAGAATTTTATGAAACGCGCGAGGTGAGCTATCTACGGCATCGACAAAGTAGGGTGACATTTTCGGAAGAACTGGAGGGGGGTGGAAACTGCTGCGAATTTTGACTGCTGTTTACTCGCAGTACAGCTCGAATTATATAAGTCAGTGGACACTGCCCCTTTCCATAACCGTCAATGGGTTAAAAAATTGAAATTTATCAGACATATCAAACTTTTCTTTTTATGTAGTCAAATTCATTCTCAATCATTTTTAAATTGAAGTTTTTACATATTATTAGTCGAGTAATGGGAAGTGGGCTTAAGTTAAAAATTGCTAATTTATACCACTGAAAAACGTTTTTGCTCACAGGAAAAGCTGTAACAAAAAACATACTGTGTCAAAACTTTATCATTCTACTGCACATTGCTCATAAAAATGCATTAACGTTCTGATGAATAAAGTGCATAGACACGTGTGTCTATAATATATATTTTTATTCGAAACATTTTCTAATTAAAAAAAATCTTCTATGGTTTATGCTTTTTTTAATTATTCCCATTTCGTTAAAAAAAAGTGCTAAAAAAATATTTGTAATTTCGTATACATGCATATAATGCATGCATACATATATACATGAGTATGTGTATGTGGGCGCGGAATGAAATCTTGACCCTTCTCAGCAGAGCAACAGGTGATAAAGATAGAGGCACTTTGAGCAAAGAATGAACAAAACACAAATAAACTGTTCTTAAGGCCTTCAAATGGATGGAATATTTGAAAAGTTAACGCAAAATTATATATAAAAAGAAAAAAAAAACGTTTCACATAAGATAATTCGTAATATAATTAATTTTAACGGCTAATATATATTATGTGTAAAATATTTAAAATAATATATAATTAAAAACATAATTAATAAAGATATTAAGGATCGGGCGTAAATATAAACTTATAAAATCAACTTAAAAATGATTGGAAAAGAAATTGATTTCGGTAAATAACTTGTTATGAGAAGTTTAAATAAAAATAAAAACTTTTACTATCGAAGAGCGAAAGGAATAGCACGATACGTTAGAAAATTATTACTAATTTATGGTAATAACACTATTTTATGGGTGAAGCTATAGCTTAAAAAGAAAAAAGAGAATTGTCACAATATTAAAAATATGAAAATAAAGCATAACATTAATTTCAAATATAACCAAAAAAGGTATATAGCCAAACATTTTGTTTTAAAATATGACCATATGTATATCGTATTGTTGTAATTAAAATTTCATATGTATAATTTTAAGTTCTAGATAATTAACTAAATTTTTCTAGGAATTAAAAAATATATTATTTATGAAAAATTAATTTTTTATATATTTATTTATTCAAATATTATTTGTTTCATTAATTTCTTTTCGTCGTTCTTGACAAGTTGTTTCAGCAGCGCATTCTTTTCTACAAATAATATTTCACTTAAAAACCTACAAGAGAACGTGATATAAAAAAGCATCATTAATGCCTATTTTTAAATATCTTCTTCGATACTTTTCAATTTAGATAAATTTTCAATTTGCCAAAGAAACCGTTCACTTAATTATAATAACTCATTCGTCGAGGGATATTAATATTTTAAATCATAGCAGAGAACAATAAATAAAAGAATTATTTTGTGAAAGTATGAAAAAAATGTTTTTTTCTGTAAATTTAAAATGTCGTGGATTAAAATTTAAAGCAAGAAAATAATTAGAAAGATAACTTTTCTGGAAAGTTATAATTGAACATGTAATTTTTTCTTGTTGCCACCGTCTTCTAACTAAAGATCTGTTTTATTTATTTATTTTTTAACTGTAATAAATTGATATTTTTTGCAGTTCCTAATATTCTGCACTTTTATTTCCACAGCAAATTATTCTCATTTTTTCAAATAGTTCTAATTTGTAATTGTGAACAAAAAATTTTAAAAATCCTTTCATTTCAACGAATTCACAAGTGAAATGATTTAAGTAATTTTCAGGTAGTAAGAGACTAAATGTACTCAAATTAGCACTTTTGGTTTCGAAATGAAACATCATATTTCATAAAGGAATAATACGACATATTAGAGTAAAAAACAGTTAGTTTAGAAACATGCATTTAAGATTTAAACTAAAAATTATTTGTCTCCAATGAATAGTAATCGAAGTTAAATTTTTTTTGTATCATAATGACAGTGCACAACTGATTTCACATAGATTTTCTCAGAAAACTATATTTTCTATTATCATTCTTTCCACTGGAATACATTCTGTTGTTTTGTATAAAAATACGAAAGAGCTTGAAAATAATAGACTGTGCTTACTTATATGATTAATATGAAAATGTAAATGGCTATTTCAAATGATAAACATTTATCAGTCTAGTTTTGTTTAGTCTTTGTTAAAAGTATGATTTATTCGCTGACATTACTTACATTTAAGAACGATTGCATAAACTTCCGCTTCGTGATATTTGTTTCTTTTCATCAATGTATCGAAACATTAATTCTGTAAATATGTCAATATCTACCGAATGAATATTCTTCCTTTATCTCTATATATACTATTTATCTATATATACAGAGTCATGAGATATCACTCCTATAATAGCCCATAAACTGCTAATATGGAATAATAAAAGTAACTGCTTTGAAGTAATACTAGAATATACATTTCTGTCAAACTATTAATTTTATGGCGAAAAGTGATAACATATATAGAATATATATGCAACATTATTTCCTGTCTTATTGTCGAAAGCAATTCAGCTCTACACTTTTTATTCTTCTTCGAATAAGACAGTGTTAGAAAAATCATACAAAATATCATTTTTTACGGTAGCAGCTATATTTTAGTTAAATTAAATTATTTCATAATAAAGAATTATTTTATATCAACCATAACCATTCCAATCTCAAATCATATCTTTTTTGAAGATATAGCTTTTGAACATATCAAAATATATTGAAGCCGATTTGATCATTTCGGTATATTTTCAATAGGTAGGCGAATTCACGCATTACAAGTGAAGAAATCAAGAAAACTCACAAGGACTATCTTTTTTACATATTCTTGCGAACATATTGCTCATTGATTTATATAGACATAGTAGCAAATAGGAAGATCTTAAATGACTGTTCCACATGCAAGCTCACACGCACAAAATTTCTGACTTTTGCGTACACTAAGTTTTGTCTGATAAATCGACAAGATTTTTAATAACTTCCTTCGGCTACACATGATGAAAAATTCTATAAATCTACATTAATACAAATAAATATTTTTGATTAAACTAATGATAATAATTATTCAAATTAATATTTTTAAAGGAAACTGAGGAAAGAATTTTTATTTGATTTATTAATTGAGCTATCTTTTCTAACGAACACTCAGATATTTAATGTATTTAATTTCTACTTAAACTAGAATGAAAAATATAATTCTGTTTTCAAAAACTGAAAGAATCTAA